>JAANYP010000697.1:0-297899 GCA_020465985.1 Centrapalus pauciflorus | reverse complement strand
CAGCAAAGTTAAGGTCTCCCTAAACTGAGCTCCGGAACACACTTTGGGGAGGCATTCTTGGACTCTCCAAAGGGTTGACATTGATATTTCATCTAATCACCCTTCTTTTGTTGTTGTATTACCCTGTAGGCTTGGCAGATAGCAGAGTAGCCAACAAACTATACCTTCATCAGCTTTAGTTTCAAAGTTTCGACAGTGATCCTGTTCAGATGAAACCAGGGAATCAAACATCCCCCCCCCCCCCCCCCACACGGGGAAAATAACTGAAGTGGCCTTCTCCCTTGAGCATCATGATGGGAGTCTTGTTGAACCCTTTTCACCACTAAGGATCTGTTGGGTGATAGCAGGCAGTGTTAACAGCTTCAGCCCAAAATGAGATGAAGGAAAACCTGATCGCAACACAAGACATGGTCTGCTTGGCAGCTTCAATGAGAGTTCGGTTTCTTCGCCTTTCAGGCCCAACTCCATTTTGTTGAGGAGTGTTACTGCTGAAAGTTTTGAGTGGATACCTTTTCTTCACGAAGTCTTCAAGAGTACTGGTCTGAATCCGTACCCTATGAATCACTTCTAAGGCTTAATTGGGGAGAGTTCAGCATATTTCCATCTCTTTTGACAAACCATAATCTCCTCTAGCAGCCTCCCTTTGCTCTTCAGCAGATCAACCCATGTGTACCTGGAACGCATCAACCATACAGAGTGTAATCTTCTTCCTCCTAGACTGGGGACATTAACATGGTGCCAAACAAGTCCATATGGATTAAAGAAAGAGTGGGTATCATAGAGAAATTAGTTGTTGGATTTAAAAGATGTTTTTCTTGCTGCCTTTCTCACAAGCTTGTGCAAATCTATCCTTAGCAAAAGTCATAGAGGTAAACCGTGTCACTGAACGGTTCTTCTACAGAGTTTGTTGAGTCTGAAGCTTCAGATGCGACAGTCTTTTCTGTGCCATGCCCGATTTAGATCACATTTGTTTTGCTTGTGAGAAATACAGGTTTTCGTGTGGGGCAGCGAATTGCATATTCACACATATAAACAACCTTTCTTCCGTTCAGCACATAGCCAACGTTTGTCCTTGGGAATCCAAGTAGCTGAACCCAGGTGCTCATCAGAGTTAACCTTGTAGCCATGACATCACATAGTTGGCTTATGATAACAAGGTTATGTTTTAGTTCCCCACCACTAAGGCTACTCTTTGTTGAACACTGCCGCACCAAGGTCTTAATAATGCGTTTCATACCCTCAGTGGATCTCCTGTACATTGTCACCAGAGGTGACTTTTGGCTTTTTTTCAGGCCTGAGTCCACGCAGCAATTCCTTTACCAACCTGTCATATGCCCTGAGCACCGACTATCCAAGTACAAACTGGAAGGTTTGTTTTTCCTGCAGTAGTGATAAGAGAATGGATTAGATCATTTTAGAGGGAACTCATTCAGATAGAGTTCTCCCTGCCCCCTACTTCATCACATTTGTTGATGGATTTGAAAATCCACACTAACTTTCCCTATCTGAATGTATCTACATTGGAAATACCTATTCTCAGTGCTGCTGCCATTTTCCAACACTGTGCCTGGACAGCTGTGAGAAGAAACAAAGCAGAGTTAACAGGCCTCATGTCCTCAGATTCATGACAGTCCTTGGCCATGTGTGTCTTCTTTCCCACATTTGTATACATTTCTCTCTTTTATGTATTTTTGGAAGAAGATCCTTCAGAAACACATTCTGAGCTATTTTTTTTTGAATCTTCAGCAGGTTTAGCATTCTTTGTTGAATCAACACTTGTGTGGAGATTTCAATAGCCACAGAGAAAGGAACTTTGACTGTCCTCTTCTTTCCTCTTTTTGGGAAGGACAGATGTCAAAGAACAGGAAGCTTGATTAGCTTTTGAGCTTCCACATGTTGGGAAACTTATCCCAGTTGTCCTCGTTTGGAAGCATGGCTTGCTTTGCCCGTAACTGGATTGGGATTTATGCGCTTCAGCATCACTCACTGTGTCTTGTTTGAAAAACTTATTTCTCATTTAAAACCATATTTACCACTATGATTTGAAAAACTATTTTGAATCACAGCAGTTTTGTTTTCAAACATGAGACTACCCTTGTTGAAAACAGGCTGCTTTACTTTTTGAAAACTTGTGTTCAAAGTGTTTAGCATCAAAAGGATACATACACGCTGTTTTACTACATCAGCTTTGGACTCAGAACCTGTTTGTCAACAGTTTTAGCATCCACACTTCAGTTAGACATGTTGTTCCTTCTTTTGCTTATGTGAGCTAGCAGAGCACTTAGCGGCTGACTTGAGAACAAACCCAACATCAGCTTTTGAGCAGATTCACACAAGCTGTCAGTATTTTTGAGGCCTGACAAACCTGTTTGTTGAGATTAGTTTACCATTCACATTGAATGAATGTATTTGAAGTTCACCAGAGTGGATAAATCTTCTTTCAATTACTTATCTCAACAATGGACGCTGCTGTGTCAAGACCCTCCAAGATAGGCTGGATTGTGCAGGGAAATCTGTTGACTTATACAGGCTGACTTGTTTGCAGATTGGCACAAGAGTCAAACTATCTTTTGAAGCTTGGACATAGCGTTATATCTGTTTCTCTCTTTTCTCCATAAAATAGAGTTGATGTGTTTTAATTCATCAAGCTCAGTTTCCAAACTTATGGAAACTGTCCAGTTTACGGGATTTAGTTTAAGATTCACAGCTTTAGACACTTAGAGATTTCAGATAGTAAGCATCATGCTTCTCAACAGGCAGCTTGGATCACACAAGCATAATTCAAACATTTAACTTTTTCTCAGAACTGAGAGCCATAAAATTTTGTACCTTATACTCATATAGGATTCGCAGTCTCTAAGCTACGGAAGACTTCAAGCTCAGCCATATCCTGTTTGAACTGCTTGTTGATGGGACGTCGAGTGTTGGCATCAGACATTGATTATCTCTCATCAGATGATGAATCGATTCCTCCCAGTCACATGTCTCTGCCATAAGTCCCTTTTGGCGATTGGAAGACACTGAGTGTTTCCAATTCCCTCAGCTTAGCCATGGCCATAAGGTACATAACCCTATAGCCATCATCCTTGTTAGTCTGTTGGGTTTGGATGACTGACCAACAGCTTTTGACACACAATCAGCAGCTATGTGACCAGTTTTGCCACACTTGAAGCACTCACGCATTGGATTTGTCAATGCCTTCTTTTTGCCAGCACTTGAACCTCCTGCAGCAATGTTTCCTTTCAAACCTTTTCTTGTTGAACCTTTGACAAGCATGGCTACATTTGCTAACCATCTTGTTCAGCAAGATCTGCAGCATCTTCTTCGTCTGACCATCCCTCTTTTCATCATCCTGTTGATCAGGTTGAATGAACAACTCACTCACCTGATTTACAGGCATGTCTACATTAGCCACAAAGGTTGCACCTCTTTCTGGACATTTCCAAGGCATTTCTCTTTTGTTGCCTTGACTGTTCATCATCAGTAAGGATCCACAACAGATTGACCAGAAATCCAGACTCTCTTGATAGTACCGAGTTCCTTAGGATTGTTGAAAAGTAGTTTCCACTCTTCAGTAAAATGTCCCAGAATTAATTCACCAGGGTAAGACTGTCCTTGGTGATGCCCAACAGCTCTGAGATGACGCACTAGAGCAGTGAACCTGGTGTAGGTTTCAGTGAGAGTCTCTTTTGGTTTAGCAAAGAAGAGTTCATACTGTCTAACAAGATTGTTGATCATGTTGTCCAGTGTGATTGTGGGTCCATCATAGACGGTACACAAAGTATCCCACATCTCCTTTGCTGTCTTCATTTTCTCCACCTGCTTGAACACATCATCAGGGAGAGAATGACCAGGTTGTTTCTGGCCTTTGCATCCAGAGCCACCAATCTCTTGTCTTCATCAGACCATTGAGCTTTAGCTTTCTCAAAGGTCCTGATTTCAGGGGCAGCTCCTTCAACCGCTGGAGTTATAGTAGTAACAGAGGTTGGCACATAGGGACCCTCCATCACTATCTCTGGCAGTTGTACATCCAGATTCTCTAAATAGAGCATCTTTTCTGCACTTCCCAACCAGAGAGTTTTGATGATTAAATTGGGAGGTTTGCCATAGAGCATTTCATAGTAAGAAGGAATTTGCAGCCTGTTGTCCATGGAAACTTGGGAGAATGAGAGATCTAGAATGACACACACTCTAAACTGCTCTGATACCAGTTGTAGGTCCCGAGAGGTTCCCAAAGTATATAGTTATAAGCTGTAGAGGGGGGTGAATACAGCATTTTAAAAACTAGACACTCTTTTCTCAATGTTTGTATGTATTATCAACAATTTGTTAATTACAAACAAGCTTGAATGCGGAATAGTTCAAGCTGAGATGACAGATACAACAGTATGCTTAATAGTCTAAGACAGACTCAAACTAGTATACAATGAATACACTCACTAAGAAGCACTCACTGTGTTTACAAGACTTAAAGGAACGGCTTATGTAAAACAGCTTATACACACAGATGCTGGTTTACACAGAAGGTTTGCATGCATGAAAATCACACTTGCACGTTCACTCTTGGGTTTCAGCACTTAGCTTTCTTCACACTTCTTTCTGACCTTAGAAGCTTCCTTTTATACTCACTTAGAGAATCTCAGAGAAACATCTTCATTGGACAGAATGAAAAGGAAAAGTCTTGTTGAAAAGACAACATAACCTTTTCTGCACTTTTCTGAAAAGCAGACTTGTCTTCACATGTGCAGAACTTTTGTCTTTTTACTTTGTCTACTGTTGCATTGCCTTTAACTAATTTAGGAATGTCAACTTTGCGTCTTTCTTCCTTGTAAAGGCCTATTTTGATATAAGAAAAAGGTCTGTCACCTTTTTTCAAATAACCTTTTGTCTTCATGTTACAGAACAGCGTGGGCAGGCTGAGCAATTCTGTTTTCCACTTTGTCTTCGACTTTGTAAACTGATCTTGTAATCAAAAACAATACATGATGACTTGGAAACATATTCCATAAAGTGTTTAGCCTGTTCACAAAGAACAGGTTCTGTTCACAAAGAACAGAACACTTTAAAAATGCCCAAGCTGCTCAACAATGTAGAGCAGCGTAGACAGTTTATGTCCAGCCTGTTCAGCAGACAGAGCAGCTTGGACAAACTGTCTAAGTTGCAACACATGCAACATATAGAACAGCTTTAGACTGATATTGCAAATCATTTTCAGGTTTCAATAAGACATATAACAGGCCTTAAATTCAACCTTCAAATGCATCAACAGGTTTGATTATAAATCTCCCCCTCAGATGTAGAACAGGTTTGACTGAGGCCTTTTTGTGCCTAACAATGTTTAATTTTTTTCATTTTCTAAACGTAAAAAACTACGAAAACCAATCTGTTTTTTTATTTTTCTGCACCAAAAGATTCAATCTATTCCGATTTTATGTTTTGGAAAACGAAAGTAAATACAAACAATTTTTAATTAGTTTTCGCAAACGAAAAAACTACAAATGATTCTCATTTTCAGTTTTTCCATACAAAAAAAATCATTTTATTTTTCTAGTTTTTCGAACCAAACCATTACCTTTTATTTTTTTTTTGTCCGAACGAAAAACTACGAACCATTACGTTTTGATTTTTTTTCAAAAAAATGAAATAGTGTGTAGCCTTTTTGTTCGGAAAAACAAAAAAAATGAAATGGTTTGTAGTTTTTTACGATTGAAAAAAGTAAAAAACATAATGATTAGAATAACATAAAAACCAAACAAAAAATAGACTATTTCATTTTTTGAAAACTCGTATTTTGTACGTTTGGAAAAAGCTAAAAAATCAAAATGAGTCTATTTTTTGTTTGATTTTTATGTTATTCTAATCATTACGTTTTAAACTTTTTTCAATAGTAAAAAACTAAAAACCATTCCATTTTTTTACTTTTTCCAAACAAAAAGACTAAACACTATTTCATTTTTTTAAAAAACTTTAAAGCGTAATGGTTCGTAGTTTTTCGTTCGGAGGAAAAAATAAAGGGTAATGGTTTGGTTGAAAAACTAGAAAAATAAATTGATTTTTGTTTGGAAAAACTGAAATTCAGAATTATTCGTGGTTTTTTCGTTTGCAAAAACTAATAACAGAATTGTTTGTATTTATTTTCGTTTTCCAAAACAAAAAATCGGAATGGGTTGAATTTTTGGTGCAGAAAAAAACGGATTGGTTTTCATAGCTTTTTACGTTTTAAAATGAAAAAACTTAAAACATGTATGATGTATGGTTAGTAACTTCTTTTCGTTTGAAAAAACAAATAAAAACTTAAGGTTCAAAATTTTTTGGTTTGGAAACTACAATATAAAATGTTTGTAATTTTCATTTGAAATATATTAAAATATAGGAAACTCAATAAACAAAAAAATTAATATGTAAGAAGTTAAAATAATAATAATAGTTATAATAATAATAATAATAATAATTATTATTATTATTATTATTATTATTATTATTATTATTATTATTATTATGATTATTATGATTATTATTATTATTATTATTATTATTATTATTATTATTATTATTATGATAAAAGAGTTAAATAAAAAAATTTACTTGAGGGACCAAAACTAAAATGAACTACAATCTTGAGGGACCAAAATGTTATCAAAGAAAAGGGTAAAATGGTCATTATAAAGATTTAACCTCTTGTTTGTTAAAGTTAACGGCAGAGGAACCATTTTTGCAAGTAAACAGTGATAATAATGATTGTTTATGCAAAATTGAAACTACAGAGACCGTATCCAAAGTTTTATGCAAACTACAGGGACCATTTATGTAATTTACTCTAATAGTTTTATACTATAAATGATTATAAAATTATTAAGGATCATAATTGATATAAATTATAAACCATAGGGACCATCATTGTAACTACTAAAAGGGTAAAAACGTCATATTGAAAAAAATAACAGAGATTGGTTAGTTTTAACGGAGCTAGGGACCTTTTGTGTGATAAAATTCTTTTTTAGGGACTATCAATCTAATTAAAAAAATTTAGGGACGAAATCCGTAAAAGCCACTAAACCACAAAGACCATTTGTGTAATTTACTCTTAATATTTTTATAGTTTTCATAATTTCCTTATTTCAATTTATTTTTATTATAATAATATTTTAAAGTTATATATTATTAAAGATAATTTTTTATTAACTATAATACTAATATAACACATCTATCTTTTACTAAATGACTAGATAGATGTCATATGTCGCTTTATTAGAATGTTATTTGGCACATTCATGTATTGACACGTAACTTAACATTCAATTCTATTTTTAATTTTACGTTTTATATCTTTTGTTTTTACATAATGTTGTTTTGTTTCTAAAAGAATTCATCTTAACTCATGATCAATTGTACATTATCCTATCTAGAGTTAAAAGTAGACACTTTAAAAGTTTTAATTTTAGATAAGGATGATAATTAGCAACAAAACAACAAATGTTGTGTATAAAGTAATATTTTCCAATTTATAATTTATCTTGGATACATATGTTGTACTTTTTTAATTTATATCTTTAATGTATAAATTTTAATAAATAAGTAAATAGATGCCACTTATCTTTCTTTTATAATGTCATTTGTCATCATCTATTAATAACACGTGTATTTTAATTAAAAATTTTATTATAGTTAATACTGTAAATAAATATAATAAAACAAATTTTATATTAAAAATAAAAGATGATTTAAAACTAATGGTACTCACTTGAACCCATATACATATACATATATATATATGTTCAAAAAGGTATCTCTCGAAATCAAGTGCACCCGAAGGTACCAACCTTAAAAAACTTTTTTTTAATTTTTTTTTCTCATAACCATGTTTAAATTAATGTTATACACATGATATATGAATTTCACATACATTCACACTTTCTGTGTCCTTAAAAATTATGTGAATGCTCAATGCATATTTATGTGAATGGTCATCTGTGTGAATGGTCATTCATGTGAATGTGAATGGTGTGAATGATCATTCACATGATATTTTTTTACCATTCACAAGATTTATGATGTTGCTCCTTTTGAAAAAAAGTCTTATAATGTTGTTTTAAACATGTTTATTCAAAAAAAATATATGTGAATGATCATTCACATTAGGGTGCGCTAGAATCTCATAGGTACGCTGATGAACCTGAATCTATATATATATATATATATATATATATATATATATATATATATATATATATATATATATATATATATATATATATATATATATATATATATATATATATATAGGGAATGGTTCTATTGAGAACCATAAATATTGTGAAAACTTAAGAACCTTTTATGGTCTTTGGATTAATAGAATCAATGGTTGATATATTGGATGAAAATTTTGTAATTATTTAGATTTTTTATGGTGCAGATCCTTGAAAATGTGTGAAAATGGTAGTTTTGGAAGAAAAAAATTTTGATTTTTCTCTTTCTCTCACTTACTTTTTTTCATTTTCATTTTATTTTTCTTTCATGAGAATTGATTTTTATAGTAAAAAAATGTTTTTTTTATAAATAATAATATTTTTTTCTATATAGAAAATTATTTAATTGCTAAAAAATTAACGTATTCTATATAGAAATATTATGTGTCTATATCTTTTTATGTAGATTAACATTACTATTCATAATCTATGTAGAATGTTTTGTTTCTTGTATTATATTCTACGTAGATTATCATGTAATCAACGTAGATTATCATGTATCTACTTAGAATGTCGTGTAGAATGTCAACTATTATATATTCTACTTAGATTACATGATAATCTATATAGATTATATGTAACATTACTATTCATAATCTATGTAGAATGTTATGTTTCTTGTATTATATTCTGTGTAGATTATCATGTAATCTACGTAGATTATCACGTAATCTACGTAGATTATCATGGAATCTACGTAGAATGTCGTGTATAATGTCAACTATCATATATTCTACGAAGATTACATGATAATTTATATAGATTATGTATGATTTTTTGCTAGTCTTGTAATTCTATGTAGATTATCATGTAATCTACGTAGAATGTCAAGTATCATATATTCTACGTAAATGACATGATAATCTATATAAATTATATGATAATCTACATAGATTATCATGTAATCTATATAGATTATATACATAGATTATCATGTAATCTACGTATATTCTACGTATATTCTATGTAGATTATCATGTAATCTACATAGATTATCATGTAATCTACGTAGAATGTCGTGTAGAATGTCAAGTATCATATATTCTACGTAGATTACATGATAATCTATATAGATTATATGATAATCTACATAGACTACATGATAATCTATATAGACTATATATGATGATCTACGTAGATTATCTTCAAATCTACGTAGATTATCATGTAATCTACGAAGATTATCATATTATCTACATAGATAGTCGTGTAGAATGTCAAGTATCATATATTATACGTAGATTACATGATAATCTATATAGATTATGTGTGATTTTTTACAAGTGGTCTTGTTTTATATTCTACGAAGATTATCATGTAATCTACGTAGAATGTCATGTAGAATGTCAAGTATCATATATTTTACGTAGATTACATGATAATCTATATAGATTACATGATATGATAATCTACATAGATTATCATGTAATCTATACAGTGTCGGTCTTATCATTTTTTTAGGCCCGGGGTATATACCTAAAAAGGGTTATCTATATATATAAGCAATATTTGTATAAAAAAGCTACAATTAAATAATATTGATTTTGTTGCACTATTGTCAATGTCATGTCTTTAAAAACTTCACAATCTGTTATTGTGTAATGGTTTCACAGTGCTTCTCTGAATTTTTTCCTCAATCCAAAAAACCGCAAAAAAAAAATTAATATTAACATCGTATGATTATAAATTGTGTAAAAATTGCATACAAAATTAAATTATATTTTTATTAGTAAATTGAAAAAAAGAAGTTTAAATTTTAAATGATTCATAATATAAATAGTTACATATGTGTCAAAAATAAATAACATCTCATGAAATAAATACATATCTCATTAGTATTTTTAATAATCGTATAATAAATAACATAAACCACGTGATAAACAAAAATTAAAAAAATCAAACTCATTGAAAAACAAAAGTATGAATATTGAATTTGATTGATTGTATATTGATATAAATCAAATAGACGATATCTGTAGATGAAAATCCAAGTGATAGTGATGAGAACACATTTTAAACAAATTACTATTCATATTCTATGTAGATTGGCATTACTATTCATAATCTATGTAGAATGTTACATACAATGATATATAAGAACACATTTTGAACAAATTACTATTCATAATCTATGTAGATTAACATCACTATTCATAATCTATGTGAAATGTTACATAGAATGATATGTAAGAACACAGTTTTAACAAATTACTATTCATAATCTATGTAGATTGACTTTACTATTTTATAACCTATGTACAGTATCGCGTATTCTAGGTAAAATACATTTAAAACACAGTTTTAACAAATTAACCGGCGAACATATTGTATGTAAATTATCATATAATCTATGTAAAATATCATGTATTCTATATAAATACAACGATAAGACTTTACTAGTACGACAATACCAATATTTCACATAGATACAATCTAACCTGTATAGAATATCATGTGTCCTATATAGATACAACAATAACAAATTACTAGTGCAACAATAACAAAAATTCTACACAGATACAAAACTAGCTACAATCAATTATGTATAGAATATCATGCGTTCTATATAAAGTATCATAAATCTATAAAAATACAAACCAAATCTAGATATAATACATAAAGATGTTGAACCATCAAAGACACAACCATTAGGAACCAGAACCTTCGACGAACCGATGAACGTAATCTATGTAAAATGTCAAGTATTCTATGTAGAGTATCGCGTAAAATGTCAAGTATCATATATTCTACGTAGAGTATCGCAGACAAACTGAAACAAAAAAAAAAATACATTTATTTAACAAAAAAAATTCAAATCTTGTGAATCATATACAAAAATCTTTTTTAACAAAAAACATGTTTGAAAATGATTTTAAACTTCAAAATCCATGGAAAATGAATCTGTCATATTCTATGTAGAGTATCGACGAACATATTCTATGTAGATTATCATGTAATCTATGTAAAATGTCGTGTAGAAGGTCAAGTATCATATATTTTACGTAGATTACCTGATAATCTACATAAATTATATGATAATCTACATAGAGTATAGAAGATTTCATTTAGACTTTTTATTTAACACTTGGTATGCAACTAATATAAAATATACCAAAAACACATTTTTAAACAAAAAAAAAAAAACCATTAATCTTGTGAATTGTAAACAAAAACTTTTTTAACAAAAAACATCTAATAACTATTACATTCATTATAAATCTAATATCTTACACATAATCTTCATTTCTTGACCGTCGAACTTCTAATTCTTTGTTTCTTGACCATCCGACTTTCAAATCGTCAATTCTTGATCATCTGGTTTCCAAAACCGTGAGAGATATAAAGGGGAAGAAAGAGATCATTGTGGCTTCGTGATCGTGGTAGTGCCAATGGCGGCGGCGGCAGAAGTCCGGCAGCAATGGCAGTGGCGGCGACTCATAATCTAGTCAGAAAATGGGAGATGATAAAACCCTATAAGATTAAAATAAAAAGAGAGAGATGCATACAATAAAAAAGGTGGAGAGAGAAATATAATGTTATTTCTTCCAAAAATATCATTTTGATTCAAGGGCTCTAAAAGGTTTCTAAGTTCTCACCATCTTTGAGATTCTTAAAAGAACCTCTTCATATATATATATATATATATATATATATATATAGTTCACATGAGAACCCCTCATTACCGTGAGAACGTGAGAACCACTCTAAAAATTGTGCATCCACTGTATAAAATTGTGCATTTGATACTAAAATTAAATGTTTTCGATATATTTATGCATTTCATGTAAAAATTTACGCATCTCATGCTATAATTTATCCATTTTATGTACGAATTGTGCATTTAAGAAAATTTGTGCATTTGATGTTCAAATTTGTGCATTTCGTTTATAATTTAATGCATGTAAGTTTTGAATGTAATTTTAGTGTTAAATTATGATATTTATTAATATTTAAGACTAATAATGATTTTAAGTAAAACTTTTAATTTTAAAATTTGTGCATTTGATGTACAAATTTGTGCATTTTGGAGTGGTTCTCACGTTCTCACGGTAACAAGGGTTCTTACCGGAACCAACCCGGTTCCGGTAAGAACCCTTGTTACCGTGAGAACGTGAGAACCACTCCAAAATGCACAAATTTGTACATCAAATGCACAAATTTTAAAATTAAAAGTTTTACTTAAAATCATTATTAGTCTTAAATATTAATAAATATCATAATCTATTAAAAAATTATATTCATTAAATTATAAACTAAATGCATAAATTTGACCATCAAATGCACAAATTTTCTTAAATGCACAATCAGTACATAAAATGGTTAAATTATAGCATGATATGCGTAAATTTTTACATAAAATGCATAAATATATCGAATATATTTAATTTTAGTATCAAATGCACAATTTTATACCGTGGATGCACAAATTTTAGAGTGGTTCTCACGTTCTCACGGTAACAAGGGGTTCTCATGTGTACTCAATCCTATATATATATATATACACACACACACACACACACGATCATGCAGAAAGGATTCTTGAATTTATATATTTTTACATAAATGATTATTTATTAATCTATATATCTATAAAAGTTGTGTACATCATATAATAATTGTGATAACAAATCTCATGTAATAAATAGGTAAATTAATGGGTTAGTTTAATTTAAAAAATGTGATGACAAATCTCATGTAATAAAAAAAATTAATGGGTTATTTTAATTTTAAATTTTAATAAATGATAAAATTAATGGGTTAATTTAATTTTAAATTTTTAACAAGTAATATATAATTATATATTTATTTCTTTATTTGTTTTTTATAAATGTTGAGTCTATTATATATAAGTTGAGTTCCATGCAATAAATATGAGTACTATATATTTGATTTAATTTAATAAAAAAATTATTAAATAACAGTAGTAAACATTTTGTTAATTTTTTTCAAATATCTAAAAATAGTTAGTCCGTCTAATTTTAATCAAATATCTACAAGATTTATCATATCTATATTATGTGTGTGTGTGTGTGTGTGTGTGTGTGTGTGTGTATATATATATATTAATAAGGATGTATATAATTACAACTTATAAAATATGAGATACAACATATTAATGCAATATTTTTTAATTTGAAAAATTTCAAATAACAAAGCTTGATGTACAAGTCATAACAACATGTATATTATTTTATTAGTCATTTTATTTTAAATATCATTAATCATTTCGTAAAATAATTAGCTAATTATAAAGTTACATATATTCATTTTTACCATAAATTGCTTATATATAATTTAAAATATTAATAAAGTAAATAATATTAGTATTATTAGCATCAATATTTTTAAAAATATTATATTTTATAATAATAATAATAATAATAATTGTTAAAAACAAACGTAGGAACGATACCAATATTATTATTATTAACTAATTTAATTATTCACTAATATATTATGTAATTATATTAATTTAATAGGGTTAATTAATAAGATAATGTCTCTTCAATTGCTTTTAGAGTAAAAAACATTTTTCGTCCATGTGGTTTGATGATTTACTCAGATTCAGTCCCTCAACCTTAATAATCCCAAATTTCATCCATAGTTTGCTAATTTTGTCCGGTTTTAGTCCCTCCTTCATTAAACTTAATGACACAACAGTTAAATTTGTAATAATGACATTTTTTACATTTTTTACCGTGATGTTTTTATACCCATAAAATAAACGATTTAATATTTGAAATATCATGATCCGACTCTCCATTAATATTGTGTCAATCCCATTATTTTAGGCAACAATAATTATATAATTAATGTGATTGATACAGAAATAATCATCTATTTAATGTGATTGATACACACAAATAGTAATCTAACTAATATGATTATATTCAAAATTTTAAAATACAGATTTCAAGCAAAGTATATACGGATTCAAAACAATTGTTCATATGCAATACATTTTTTTTCATTGACGTTTCATTGATGAACGTTTTTGGAGACGATGTACCAGACAAGAATCTGAACGAACGCAATACAAACAGCAACAATCTTATCGATGGAGATGATAAGCATTGTAAATGAAGACGTCGACAATCAGACAACATTGAAAATATTGATGATTCCCATAATGATGTAAATCACGAACATCCAGACAATGAAGTTATTGAAGGTCTGTGTACACATCTTAACCAATTTTATTGAAACACACTCACGTATATATGTTTTTTTTTTTAAAGTACAATCTGTTGGAAAAAAGTGTACATTTCTCAAAGAAAAAATGAATTTTTCATGTTTTTCGACCAAATATAATTATATATTATTGTGAAATATATAATTAATATTTTGTGGGTCTGTATTCTCCTTCAAGAGAAGATTCCAACGATATAAATAACGTCTAAAAGGAAGCTAAGATGAAAGAGATATCGATGCTCAAAGATTGGTGTTTGGAATGAATGAAACACTTTTTAGTGGTTGACCTTGAGTCCCACATAGAAAGGGAGATGAAAACCAAAGTGGGTTTATAAGGAAGAGTGTTCAAAGTCATGACAAGATTGTTTGTCATTTTACTCTAACGCCTACCCGTGCGCAGGGGGCTGCAAATCTTGAACCCAAAGGCTAACTTCCATTGAACTCATATACGCCAGCTTCGAAAATTAGGGCTCGTGCGGGATAACTTTGTACACCAGCTCAGTCAGGCTTTTGCTCGCTGATGCTGGTTGTTGCTGAAAGCTGTTACGAGTTCAAAGAGCTAGGGGTGAGCATCGGGCGGTTCGTTTCCGTTTCTACCACAATCAGAAACCAAACCGAAAAATTCGGTTTCTGGATTTGAGAATCCGTTCGGTGTTCGGTTTATCCGGGTTTGGTTTTTCGGTTTGGGTTGGTTTGCCCCCATGGTTTTTGGGTTTTCGGTTTCTTACAACGGCTTGGGTTTTGGGTGTAAAAAAACCTAAATCTATAAAACTTTAATCACAAAATACAAATTACTAGCTATTAACATCAAATCAAACTCAAAAAACTTGTAAATCACAAACCTTTTCGATGGATGGAGTCGCCGAAGGAGAAGGAAGGAGGCGAGGAGCGATGGAGTGTGAAGCTTGGAGCTGGAGTCGACGGTGGTGGAGCGACGATGATGGATGCAGCGAGGAGTCGAACGGTGGTGGGGCTAGGGTCAATAGAGGTGGAGGCAGAGAGTGGCGGAGTGTGAAGCTTGGAGCTGTGGAAGAGGCAAGGAACGATGGAGTCACGGTCACGCAGAGAAATAAAAATCAAACCAAGTGAAGAAGAGGCGCAACACTAACTAGGAATTACAAAGGCAGTAGAAATGTAGAATTACAAAGGCAGTAAAGTGGATACCACATGTATATGCTTTTTTATTTTTTAAACTAATATATTAATTCCTTATTCTTTTAAACTAATATATTAAAAATATAAAAAAAATTAGATTATTTATTAATCCGGTTCGGTTCCGGATTTTTCGGTTCGGTTTTTAGGTACAATCCGAAACCAAACCGTTTGGAACGGTTTTTCGGTTTCGGTTTTCCCTGGTTATCGGTTTTCCGATTTTTTTGGTTTGGTTTTTTCCGGTTTGGTTTTTGCTCACCCCTACAAAGAGCTGTTACGATTTGGTTTTCAACACATGTTTACTCATATTAATTAACAATAAACCTTGTAACAATGGAGTATTACAAAATGGTTTTTGTAATTAAAAGCTGATTAATTTTGTTGTTTCAATTTTCATTTCCTATAAAAGAATAGGAGATGCAACACACCAAAGACACTAGAAACACTTTGCATCCCACGAAATATTTTATATAGTTTAACAGCAAGACGTTGCTGCTTCCAAGAACGAAGAACACTTCGAATTCACTTGAATTTTCAGGCAAGTTGGTTACCTCCGGCAGTATAAACTGCTTTGGTTGTTGTACCATGGGAAACAGATTTTGAATCCGTTTTAAGGGAATTGTGTGAAACACGATACTCATCTTTCTTTTTCCGTATTGTGATTAAGTTTTCCAGTATTGTTATTTCATTTACTTGTAATTTTAATTTTCGTATTCTATTTCTTCCCGTGTATTGTAACTTAATTTCAGAATTGTAATTCGTAATACATTTCTTATATTTTATAATTGGTATCAGACACACTATTCCTACAATCTTAAAACAGATTTTTACAACCACGATACCGGTTATAAAATTAGGAATATTTGAGAAATTGTTTCTTCGATTCAAACAAGTTTTGTCTCGAAGTTAAATTTCAACACTTTTGTTTCAATTTAATCGTGTTATATTTCGGAACAAGTTGTGTTTTCCAGAATTATATAATCTTTTTGTCTTGTTTCAAAAAAGTTTTGTTTTCAAGACAAATTTGATTTGTTACAACATCATCTTCGTAGTGTTTGTTGAACGGATTATTCACGAATACTTTCGTTATTAAAATAAAGATTCTTTTAACAAGTTCTATAATTATTTGAACGATTGAATCAAATAATCATTTTTTTAAACTATGTTGATTAAACGGCCGATTTAATTCAACAATTGATATAATAATCATAAACTTTCTGAATTTTTCAGATATTTCAAATGACTAGCAGTATCCCAACCGTTGGTCCTTTGACCGGTGCTCAAGCTGCGAACACCGTTGCTAACCGCGCTGAAAAATCGGAAATATTTTCAGGAATGAATTTTAAACGTTTGCAACAAAAGATGTTCTTTTACTTGACCACCTTGAACCTTGTGAGGTTCTTGACTGAATCTGCTACTCAAATAAAAGAAGGGGTGACCGATGCACAATTTGTGAGTGCGGTAGATGCATGGAAGCATTAGGATTTTCTTTGTCGTAATTATGTCTTGAACGGCTTGGTTGACGAACTCTATAACGTGTATTGTAAAACAACTAATGCTAAAGAACTTTGGGAATCTTTGGATAGAAAATATAAAACGGGGGATGCGGGAACTAAAAAGTTTGTTGTTGCCCGATTCTTAGATTTTAAAATGGCAGATTCTAAAATCGTTATGAGTCAAGTTCAAGAACTCCAAGTTTTATTGCATGACATACACGCCGAAGAAATGCTCCTTAGCGAATCCTTTCAAGTTGCGGCTATGATTGAGAAATTGCCAAGTGGATGGGTAGATTTCAAGAATTATCTAAAGCACAAACGAAAGGAAATGACCATTGAAGATCTTGTTGTTCATCTTCGTAATGAGGAGGATAACAAGACGGCTCTCAAGAATACTTACAACACCGCGTCGGCTAAAGCTAATCTTGTGGAGTATGATCAATCGTCAAAAGGCAAAGGTAAAATAGTGGTCAAAGGTAAACGAAAAGGTGTTCACTTGGGACCGAAAGATGGAGTTGCAAAGAAAAAGCTCCAAAAGCCAAAATTCACCGGAATTTGCTACAATTGTGACCAACCGGGTCATAGAGCCGCTAATTGCAAGATGCCCAAGAGAGAGGTGCTGAAGCAAGCTAACATGGTGCCCGATGATATCGATGATTTAGTGGCTATGATCTTCGAGTTAAACATGGTGGGGTCGAATCCGAGAGAATGGTGGATTGACACGGGAGCCACTAGGCATGTGTGTTCCGATCAAAGTATGTTTAACACTTTCAAGGCGGTTGATGGCGAAAGATTTTCATGGAAAACTCTGCAACGGCCAAAATCAAGGGTGAAGGTGATGTGATCTTGAATATGACATTCGGGAAAGACCTCAAGTTGACAAATGTTTTTTATGTACCGGAAATTCGAAAGAATTTGGTTTCCGGATGGCTTTAGTTTGGATTTAGACTAGTTTTTGAATCCGATAAGTTTGTTTTATCAAAGAAAGGTCTTTATGTTGGTAAGGGCTATGCCCTTGATGGTATGTTTAAAATGAATGTAATGGTGACTAAAGCTAATAATAAGAATTTGAATTCCGTTTATTTGACCGAGTCATCAAATGTATGGCATGGACGATTTGGACATGTCAATTTCAATTCATTAAGTCATTTAATTAAGTTAAATTGCATTCCATCTTTTCATAGTGATTCAATTTATAAGTGCCAAACTTGTGTTGAAGCCAAACTTACAAGATCGTTTTTCCAATCGGTTGAAAGAATAACAGAACCACTTGATATTATTCACACGGATGTGTGTTATTTTATAATCCATTCCTACGAGAGGTGGTAATAAGTACTTCATCACATTTATTGATGATTGTATTAGATATTTCTATCTTTACTTAATGAAAAGTAAAGATGAAGCAATTGATAAGTTTGTTTTATACAAACAAGAGGTTGAGAACCAACTCAACAAAAAGATCAATGTTATAAAAAGTGATCGAGGAGGTGAATATGTGTCACCTTTCGCGGATTTATGTGCTCAACATGGAATCCGACACGAATTCACCACTCCTTACTCACCTCAACAAAATGAAATTGCGGAAAGAAAGAACCGAACCTTGAAAAAAAATGGTGAATGCCATATTAATTAGTTCGGGAGTGAGCCAAGAAATGTGGGGGAAGCTATCCTCTCGGCTACTTATCTTTTGAATAAGACCCACAAGAAAATGGACAAAACACCGTATGAACTTTGGATGGGAAGAGAGTCATCCTATAAGTACTTACGAGTGTGGGGGTGCCTAGCAAAGGTTGTTGTACCGGCACCTAAGGCTCAAAAGATAGGACCTAAAACAGTTGATTGCATATTTATTGGTTATGCATATCATAATAGTGCCTATCGGTTTCTTGTGCATGAGTCTAAAAATCCAGAAATTCACAAGAATACCATCATGGAATCAAGGAATGCATCATTCTTTAAAAATATATTTCCTTGTTTACAAAAGGATCATGCTAGATCGTCTAAATCGATTGATGAAAATGTCCAAGATGAGACATTATGACAATCGAAAGAGAAGATGTTGAGCCTAGAAGAAGTAAAAGGAAAATGGTTGAAAAATCATATGGAGATGATTTTGTCACTTACATGGTTGAAAGTGAACCCAAAACTTACCAAGAAGCGTTAACTTCTTCTGAAGGACCTCAATGGAAAGAAGCCATCAAGAGTGAAATTGAGTCAATCTTACAAAATCATACTTAGGAACTAGTGGACCTTTTTGAAGGTTGTAAACCACTAGGTTACCGATGGATTTTTAAGAGGAAAATGAAACCTGATGGTTCCATTGACAAATATAAAGCACGTTTGATAATCAAAGATTACAAACAAAAGGAGGGTGTTGATTACTTTGATACATATTCGTCAGTGACGCGAATAACATCCATTAGATTGGTGCTTGCCATTGTCACAATAAGAAATCTAGAAGTGCACCAAATAGATGTGAAGATGGCTTTTCTAAATGGTGATTTAGAAGAGGAGATCTACATGGAGCAACCCGAAGGTTTTAGTGATTCAGGACATGGAAATAAAGTTTGTAGACTTGTTAAGTCATTATATAGCTTAGAGCAAGCTCCTAAACAATGGCATAAAAAATTTGACCACGTCATGCTAGAATGTGGATTTAAAATTAATGAGTGCGACAAGTGTGTGTACATGAAAGATACAAAACATGGATATGTCATTCTTTGTTTATACGTAGACGATATGCTTATCGTTGGTAGTAACGAAAGAATGATTAATTCAACGAAAGAGATGTTAAATTCCAATTTTGAAATGAAAGACATGGGTTTAGCGGAAGTGATTCTTGGTGTTAAAATCACACGAACCCAAGATAGTCTTGTGCTAAGTCAAACTCATTATGTGGACAAAATTTTTGAGAAATTTAGTAACAGTGATTCTAGTATCGCTAGAACTCCAATTGACACTAGCCAACATCTATCGAAAAATAGAGATGAAAGTGTTAATCAACTAGAATACTCAAGAATTATTGGCAGTCTAATGTATCTAATGTCTTGTACAAGATCGGACATAACATATGTTGTAAGCAGGCTAAGTAGGTACACGAGTAATCCAAGTCGGATTCATTGGAAAAGTGTGATACGAGTACTTCGGTATTTGAGATATACTCGAGAGTACGGACTGCGTTATGAGAGATATCCAGCTGTGATAGAAGGATACAGCGATGCAAATTGAATATCTGATATAAAAGATTCTAGATCTACAAGTGGATATGTATTTACACTTGGTGGGGCTGCTATTGTTTGGAAGTCTTCGACCCCACCATGTTTAACTCGGAGATCATAGCCACTAAATCATCGATGTCATCTTGCACCATGTTAGCTTGCTTCGGCACCTCTCTCCTGGGCATCTTGCAATTAGCAGCTCTATGACTCGGTTGGTCACAATTGTAGCAAATTCCGGTGACTTTTGGCTTTTGGAGCTTTTCCTTTGCAACTCCATCTTCCGGTCTCAAGTGAACACCTTTTCATTTACCTTTGACCACTTTTTTACCTTTGCCTTTGCGATTGACCATACTCCACAAGATTAGCTTTAGCCGACACGGGGTTGTAAGTATTCTTGAGAGTTGTCTTGTTATCCTCCTCAATACGAAGACGAACAACAAGATCTTCAATGGTCATTTCCTTTCGTTTGTGTTTTAGATAATTCTTGAAATCTACCCATCCACTTGGCAATTTCTCAAATATAGCCGCAACTTGAAAGGATTCTCTAAGGATCATTCCTACGGCATGTATGTCATTCAAAAAACTTGGAGTTCTTGAACTTGACTCATAACGGTTTTAGAATCTACCATTTTAAAATCTAAGAATCGGGCAACAACAAACGTTTTAGTTCCCGCATCCTCAGTTTTATATTTTCTATCCAAAGATTCCCAAAGTTATTAGTTGTTTTACAATACACGTTATAGATTTCGTCAACCAAGCCGTCCAAGAGATAATTACGGCAAAGAAAATCTGAATGCTTCCATGCATCTACTGCACTCACAAATTGAACATCAGTATCCCCTTCTTTCATTTGAGGAGCAGATTCGGTCAAGAACCTTGCAAGGTTCAAGGCGGTCAAGTAAAAGAACATCTTTTGTTGCCAACATTTAAAATTCAATCCGGAAAATTTTTCCGGTTTATCAACGCGGTTAGCAACGGTGTTCGCAGCTTGAGCACCGGTCAAAGGACCTACGGTTGGGATACTGCTAGTCATTTGAAAATCTGAAAATTCAGAAAAAAATTATGATTATTATCTCAATTGTTGAATTAAATCGGTCGTTTAATTTACACATGGTGCAAGATGACATCGATGATTTAGTGGCTATGATCTCCGAGTTAAACATGGTGGGGTCGAAGACTTCCAAGAAATAACAGCCCCACCAAGTATAAATACATATCCACTTGTAGATCTTGAATCTTTTATACCGGATGTCCAATTCGCATCGTTGTATTATTCTATCACCTCTGGATATCTCTCATAACGCAGTACTTACTCGCAAATATATCTCAAAATACGCGATATGACTAACTAAATACACGGGCAAGAAAACGGTTTTCAAGACGCAGGACAAATCACTGCTTGCGATAACGCGTAAGATGTCTCTAGACTAACCTGCTTAAAAACTATTGTTAATTTCCGGTCTGGCACAAGACATTAGATACATTAGACTGCCTATATATCTTGAGTATTCTAGTTGATTAACTTTGAATGCTCAAAGATTGGTGTTTGGAATGAATGAAACACTTTCTAGTGGGTGAACTTGAGTCCCACATATGGAAACCAAAGTGGGTTTATAAGGAGGAGTGTTCAAAGCCATGACAAGATTGTTTGTGGTTTTACTCCAATGTCTACCCGCGCGCCGGGGGGGGGGGGGGTGCAAATCTTGGACCTCGAAGGCTAAAATCCACTGAACTCGTGTATGGCAGCACCTGCGGAAAGCTGTTACGATTTGATTTTCAACACATAATTACTCATATTAATTAACAATAAACCTTGTAATAATGGAGTATTACAAAACTGATTTTGTAATTAAAAGATGATTAATTTTGTTGTTTCAATTCTAATTTCCTATAAAAGAATAGGAGAAACAACACACCAAACAGACTTGAAACACTTTACATTCCACGAAATCTTTTGCACTTTAACATCAACACGTTGTTGCTTCCAAGAACGAAGAACACTTCGAATTCACTTGAATTTTCAGACAAGTTGGTTACCTCCGTCAGTACACACTGCTTTGGCTATTGTACCCTGGGAAACAGACTTCGAATCTGTTTCAAGGGAATCGTGTCAAACACGAGACTCGGCTTTCTTTTTTCCGTATTGTAATTTACTTTTTCAAGTATTGTTATTTCCTTTACTTGTAATTTTATTTTCTGTATTCTATTTCTTTCCATGTATTGTAATTTAATTTCAGAATTGTAATCCGTAATACATTTCTTATATTTTATAATTGGTATCGGGCACACTGTTCTTACAGATTCGTGTTTATATAGGCATCTAACTACTTCATGTATATGAATGTTTTTCAGTAAACAAGTTAATTGTTATATGATTCTTTGAAAACTAGATTTTATCATGCATTCTCCATTATATAAATACTCAGCATTTTGCATTCTCTATTATATTGTAACTAGTGTATCATACATTGATCTAGCACTAGTGCATAGTTGTTGATACATCTTGATTCAATAAAGATCATTTTTACCATTATAATGTATCATCACTCATGCATAACAATAACAATAACGTATGATCTTTAGTAATAGAGTTAATTACAAAATTGGTCCTTCTATTTCTAAAATTTTTAAAATGACGGTTTTGTCTTTATCTCAACTACAACTTTAGTAATTTTAATTTTGGTCCTTTTTCTTAATTTTTTATTTTTCGTTTTAAATTTGAAATATTAAATTAATAAATTATGATTTGATTCATTACTAAATATATTATTAATTATAATTAATTATACCTATTTATTTTGTAAAATAAATCAATGTTTATTTATGAAAAAAATACTTTTATTTATATACTTAATTAGTTAATTTATGTGTCTTTTTATGTATTCAATTAATTTATTAAAGTTTTATTTATTTATATTTTATTGGTTAAACTATTTTTATAATTTTATTATTTATAATTTTCCATCAAACTATTTCATTACGTTAATAAATTTTGAATTTATGTAACTTTTGATTTAAATTTACTAATTCATTACCTTTTGATTTAAGTTTACTAATTTATATTTTTTATTTAAATATTTTGTTATGCTAATATGTTTTTATTTAAATTTATTATTTTATTTTTTTGGATTTAAATATTTTGTTATGCCAGTACGTTTTGATTTATCATTTTATTTGTTTTGATTTAAAATTTTGTTACATTAATACTTAAGTGAAAATTAACAAAATATTTAAGTGAAAGCGAATAAAACATATTAATGTACAAACTTGTAAATCAAAACGATTAAAATACTATATTAAAATCAAAATGTATTGACATAACAAAATATTAAAACTAAAAAGTATAAAATACTATATTTAAATCAAAACGTATTAAAGTAACAAAATATATTATTTCTAATAAAATAAACTAAAAGATAAATATAATTCATTATTTCTAATATCTATAAAGATTAATAAATATAATATATAAATACAATATATTATTTTTTATACCTTTAAATATTAATAAATAGATAAGATTTAAATCTACATCCAAATTATATTATATATATATATATATACTTATCTATATATCTAATTAAAAAATAAATTATTTTTTATTTATAAAATTATTAATATATATTAGAAATAAATACAAATCATATAAAATTAACCAATAAAATATAAATAAATAAAACTTTAATAAATAAATTGAATATATAAAAAGATGCATAAATTAACTAATTAAGTATATAAATAAAAATAATTTTTAGTAAATAAATATAGATTTATTTTACAAAATAAATAGGTATAATTAATAATAATAATGAGAATAATAATAATAATAATAATATGTTTAATAATGAATCAAATCATAATTTATTAAATTAATATTTTTAATTTAAAACGAAAAATAAAAAATTAAGAAAAAGTACCAAAATTGAAATTACCAAACTTTTAATTGAGAAAGGGCAAAATCATCATTTTTAAAAATTTTAGAATCAGAAGGACCAATTCCTGTAAGTAAAAAGTGGTTTGAGGGACTGCCACTGTAACTTTGTAAGTTAAGGAACCGTTTTCATAACTTTAAACAAAGCACAAGGACCATTTCTGTGATTTACTCTTAGTATTTATTGTAACTAGTGGATCATACATTGATCCAACACTCGTGCATACCAGTTGTTGATATAGCTTGCTTCAATAATAGAACATTTTTACTACTATATATATTGTACCATCACTAATACATAACAAATTAACAATGATTGATGCATATTTTCACGGATCTTGACCTTTTAACACTATGTATGATACACAAGTGTATCATGTATGATGCATTTCAGTTGCTACAACAGATTATTAATTACCATACAAGACCTTATACTAGTATATCCTCATGATATAATGACGTAACTATTGCATCTTACATTGACACACAACTAATTCATATAAATGGTCTATGCATAGCTTCTCAAATCTCAACAATGTTATATACCTAGCCACAAGTGCAACCCTAGAAAATAACACTGACATCATATAAACATTGTAAATTAATAATTGTAAACATACATCTCACTAATTAATACATTACAATCAATCACTAAATAAACATTAAATTTCATGAAACTTCAATATCGAGCATCGAATACATATATAATGAATCATTGATACACAGAGAATTAGTTACATCAATTACCTTTTTGCTTCATCATTTTCATCATCTTCCAAGTTTATTCTAATGGGTTTAGCATTCTTATTCACCGGGCATAACAGCGTTAACCTTGGACTCCTTCTTACCCATGTCAAAACAATGTTTGTCGTGCATGAACATCAATAAACATTTAAGAATAAAAAACGTCTTACTGAATCACTAAGACCACGCTTTAAGTACTAACCCTAAACATACGGTGAGTATTTTGCTGTTCACCACGATGGATCAATATTTTTGACTCCATTATCATCCTCGTTGAATCCTGCTAGACAGAGTTTCTCTTCTCAATTCCTCTCGATTTTAACGGTTAGCGAGAATTAGTTTGATACTTACCGATTTTCTTTTGATTATTTGAGGCAGATTAGAGAAAATTACAGGAGTCAGTTTTGGAATGATGGAGCTGCATGATACACCACAGCATAGACTCAATTTGGCTTAACAATTTTACCAATATATATACCTTGAACCATTGGACATTCCATAAGCAATTGCGCAAAGATCCTCCTAGTTACAACATTGCCACTGTTTAAATTAGGACACTGGTCTCTCTTTTTGACGCCCAAGATCTCTTCTTTGTTTTCTCATCATAAAAACCCATCTCACTGGATCCTATCCCTATATGTATATGTGTGCGTGTGTGTCTATATATACATATATATATATATATATATATATATATATATATATATATATATATATATATATATATATAGATTCAAGATCAATGGAGTACCATATTAGACTGGGGTGCCGGGGAACCATTTATAGCCAATCATTTATCATTAAAATATAATATAATTTTGTTTAAAATTCTTTCCCACATTAATTAATGTTGAGGGTAAGAATGGTATTAAAAAGTTTATATTAGAATCAAAGATTTTATGTATCCCATGAAAATCTCCATTTCAGTTAATATCATTCCTTACACCCATACTGAACATGTGCAATGATGACACTCCATAAACCACGATTGAACATGTTCAATACTATCAATATTGGTTTATCATCCAAACGGTTTACATCGACTAAAAACACAATAAACCCCGATTGCACATGTTCAATAACGTGAAAATGAAATTGAACCTTCACGAACGGTTTGAAGAAAATATTAAATACCATCATTTGACACCTCCGGTTGAACATGCTCACTAAAACCCATTGTCGAATCCGATTGAACATGTTCACTAAAACCCATTGTTGAATCTGATTGAATATGTTCACTAAAACTCATTGTCGAATCCCATTGAACATGTTCATTAAAACCCATTTTGAAATTTATTATATATATTATGGAAGTAAATTCTTATAATTAAGGAATCTATTTAATTTATTAGTTGTCATCTATTATTTAATATAAATCTATATGACTGTATTACCCTTTTAAAATTATAACCAAACATGGGTGGACTCCGGTTCCCCAGTCTAACATGGTACCCCATTGATCCTGACCCTATATATATATATATATATATATATATATATATATATATATATATATATATATATATATATGGGTTTAAATGAGTGCCACTAGTTTTGCGGAGTACCGGAGGTACCTTGCTTAAAATCATTTTTTTTGAAATTTTTTTTCATAATCATGTTTAAATTAGTAATATAAGACTACTTGCAAAAAATCACACATAAACACACACTAGAACGTACTATGTGAAACGTGTGTGTTCACATGATATGTACTGTTGTGAATGTGTGTTCACAACTAAGCATGTTCACATGACTTTTTTCACGTTCACATGACTTTTTAGATGATAGAAAGTCTAAATGTATATAATTTTTTTCGAATAGCATTATATTATTTGTATCTAAATGAATATGAAAAAAAAAATTTAAAAAAAAACTTTTTTTCGGAGCAAGTTCACATCTAAAACCCGTGTGTTCACAGATACTCACGGTACTCTGCATTTTTTAGGTACTCACATGAACCATATTATATATATATAGTTCGAGAGAGTACCACCCATTATGCAGCGCACCAGAAGATACCACCTTTAATAAAAAACTTTTTAAAATTTTTTTTCATAAACATGTTTTAGTTAACATTATGAAGATCATATGTAAATTTCACATACATTCACATCTACTAGCTCCTAAAAAATGATGTGAACACAAACTTATATAATTTTGAAAATATGTGAACACGCATTTAGTGATGCGTGATTTCATGGTTTGGATTTGCGTGATATGATCTGTGTAAATGTTAATTAGAACATGTTCATGAAAAAAAATTCTAAAAAAATATTTTTAAGAGTGGTACCTTCTAGTGCGCTGCATTAGAGATGGTACTCACTTGAACCTATATATATATATATATATAGGGGTGGGTTCAATGAAAAACCTATATGTTTCGGAAAAACCGGGAACCACTTTATAGCCATTGGATCAGGTGATGCATCACGCAGAAAGTCGATGGATCGCGCGGTAATTTGATGTATCACGCGAGAATTTGGTGCATCACGCGGGGAATTTGATGCATCACGCGGGAATTGTGATGCATTTGTGGTGGTGCACAGAGATTTTCCAAAGTTTTTCGAAACATGTTGGTTTTCCATTGAACCCGCCTATATATATATATATGTGTGTGTGTGTGTGTGTGTGTTCAAGATCTATGGAAAACCATCTTTGACTGGAGTACTAGAAAACTATATTAAATGTACATGTTCATTACGGTAAAATGTAAAATTTGATGCACAACTACAATATACATATGTTCAAATGTGCATTATTATTGACTAGTTCACATCACTTACATGTTCATTAGGATAAAATATTCAATTTCATGTAAAATAACAATATGCACATGTTCAATTATGCAATACGCATGAACATGTGTATATTACGCATTTTTGCATTAAATTAAACATTTTGTCTTAATGAACATGTAAATGATATGAATTAGTTAATCATAATGCAAATTTGAACATATGTATATTATAATTTTACATTAAATTTAACATTTTATCATACTGAACATCTACATTTGATATGGTTTTCCAGTTCTCCAGTCTAATATAGTTTTCCATGGATTTCGACCATATATATATATATATATATATAATGATTAATGTGAGGTCCGAATTGGGGATCCGAATTCGGACATGGATCCGAAATGTGGATCAAATATTGCAAAACTTATAAAATTTAGTTTATGAAATTAAACAGTTATTGACACGATGATTTGATACAACTGACTTAACAGGTCCCTTGTGGTGATGTTTAACCCACAGTGAGGTACTTTGTGGATCCGGTTGAAAGCCCGATGAGAAATAAAAATTAACTTGAAGTTTAATAACGCACCCACTGTGAGTACCGTTGATTTTTAACATGTTTGCATCTACTTTATGTTTGCTTTGCCTGCTGAGGCATGTTGTTTCATTATCGTTTGGCACTCTACTAACTTGCGTATATATTGATGCACATTCATACTTGTTGCATGTCCGTTCATTTGTTGTGCATCCTATCGATGGACCTGCGGGTCGCATCTGTACTCTGATGTTAATGTGCTATATGACCAAGAGTTTGACACCTCTGTGGTCAGGATACACAGTAAGTCATCCCCGATGTTATGTCTGCCTCAGATGGTTGGTTTTCCTTATACCGAGTGTCAACTCGAAGGAGCTGCGGCTTGGGTTTGCGTACTTTGAGTACGTGTGGAGTATACGGTATGTGTTACCGGTGTTACTCTGGTGGGCATCATAAGGATTTGCAGAATGTGTAAAATCATTTGGTATTCACTAAGCAATTCGCTTACCCCTCAGTTGTTGCATTTTTACAGGAAAAGGGAAATCTGCTGCGGGACCTTCTAGCTAGGTCGTTTGTTGAAGTTATTGAAGATATCTGCTGTTATTCTTGGTAACAGATCTATGGGAATATTGTTGTAATAAATTTGGGATGGTTGGTTTTCCTTATGCCGAGTGTCAACTCGAAGGAGCTGCGGCTCGGGTTTGCGTACTTTGAGTACGTGTGGAGTATACGGTATGTGTTACCAGTGTTACTCTGGTGGGCATCATAAGGATTTGCAGAATGTATAAAATCATTTGGTATTCACTAAGCAATTCGCTTACCCCTCAGTTGTTGCATTTTTACAGGAAAAAGGAAATCTGCTGCGGGACCTTCTAACTAGTTCGTCTGTTGAACTAATTGAAGATATCTGCTATTATTCTTGGTAACAGATCTATGGGAATATTGTTGTAACAAATTTGGGATGATGTAATACTTTTGAGTATGTAGACTTAGACATGTAACCTTGTAGCACCGTAGGGTGTTTGACAAACATTTGTATTATCTTATTTTGTACTTTAATGCTTCCGCACTTTAATTAAGTATTCAGATCATTATGTAATCATGTAATGGTGATTAATCCTGAGTGTATTGTAATGGTGGTTAAATGTGGCTAGGGTGTCACATGATATGGTATCAGAGCTGTAGTTTGAGATTCAAGTGTCCGTGAGGTCTTGGTCTCAAACATTAAGTGATGATATGTAGTGATTTTAAGTAATGAACTGAACTAAGATATGTTACGATCTAGTAATCATTAGAGATTGACTATCATACGGGACAATGGGTGGTGTCTTTAAATAAATGACATGTTACTAAACAAGATATATGTTTTATATTTCAGAACATGTCTGGAGGAGGAATGACACCCGAAGAAACAAGGGAAATGATGCTAGCTATGATGGCTGAGCAAAATCGGATGATTCAAGATCAGTTTCGGGCTCGAGATGAGGCCGAAGCTAAGAGAAGAGAAGACAAAAGGAAGAATAAGGAAAAGGAGGGGGGAAACAATGACGAACAAGATGACAATACTGGGTCATCTAACAAGCCCAGAGGTTGTCGGTTTAAGGACTTTAAGGGAAATGGAGCAGTCGAGTTTAATGGACTGGGAGATGCTGTTGCGGCACTTGAATGGATAACAGCAACCGAAAGGAACTTCCAAATCAGCGATTGTACTGAGAAGGACATGGTTAGGTTTGCTACTGCTATGTTCACCAAAGACGCAGTAATGTGGTGGAATTCAATGGTGAATGCCTTAACCTTGGAGAAAGTGTCTGTTATGTCATGGGCTGAATTCACTGAAGTCTTTACTCAGCAATACTGCCCGGCCGATGAGCGCCGAAGACTTGAAGCTAAGTTCATGACACTGATTTAGGGGACTAAGTCTGTGTCCCAGTATACGGTAGAGTTCACGAGGCTGAGTTTATTCGCGCCTCATCAGGTGGATACAGAGGAAAGAAAAGTGACCAGATTTGAGGCTGGTCTTGATCTGGAATTCAGAAGGGTGATGAGCAACGTACGCTACCCCACTTTTGCTAGTCTGCTGGAAGCCGCCAGAAATGTGGAACAGATTCTGAGTATGTCAGGGTATGTAATGGGGTCTGCTGCTGCTTCAGCTAACCCAACTCAACCCTCACCACCAAAACATCAGCGCGAAGGAGGCTACTCTGGTTCTTCACGATCATCGCAGTATTCACCGCAACAATCTTACCTTCGACAGTCTAGTTCTTCTGGTCGTGCTCGTGCGTACTCCATCAACACCGAGCCGCAGCACTGTAATAAATGTCATCTGGAACACTTTGGCAAATGTACTAATGGGCGTGCATGTTTTTGCCGTGGAGAATTGGGCCACTACCAGAATGAATGCCCATGAAAATCGGATGCCTGCCATAAATGTGGTGTATGGGGGCACTATAGTAGGAATTGTCGAAAGAATGCTCCAGCAGCTGCTGCTCCATCTTCGACCCGATCATCTGGAGGATCTAGTGGTGATTCAGTCAACCGCCGGAACCAGCCACAAACGGCACCGGCTCGTGCTTTTCAAATAACTGCTGAGGAGGCTAGGGAAAACCCGGAGGTGGTTACTGGTATGTTTATTGTAAACTCTTTGCCTGCAAGAGTATTATTTGATTCTGGTGTCAACCGCTCTTTTGTGTCTACTGTTTCTGCACAACGACTTGCCATGCCACTGTCTAAGTTATCTGCCATACTTGACATAGAAACTGCTAGTAACACTCTAGTCAAAGTAGATCACGTATACCGTAACTGCACGTTAGTAATTGAAGATGTAGTCTTCAATTTGGATTTGATTCCGATCAAGTTTAGTGAGTTTGACGTGATTGTCGGAATGGGCTGGTTGATTGAGAATGAAGCCCACATAGTGTGTAAGAATCGAATGATAAATATAACTACTCCGGAGGGGCGTGAGATCTGTATTTACGGGGATAGGAGAAGCGGGGATCTGTGTTTGTTAACCATTGCAAAAGCCCGAAAGCTTGTTGCAAAGGGGTGTGACGCCTACCTGGCATATGCTATTGATGCCAAGGCTGAGAAGAAGACTTTGGCCGATGTGCCTGTTGTATCACAATTCCGGATGTGTTTCCGGAAGACTTGTCTGGCCTACCACCTGAGAGACAAGTGGAATTCCGTATAGATTTGATCCCTGGAGCTGCACCGGTAGCTCGTTCTCCATATCGCCTTGCTCCTACCGAAATGCAACAGATGATGAAACAACTCCAGGAGTTGTTGGATAAGGGCTTCATTCGACCGAGTTCATCGCCATGGGGAGCTCCGGTATTGTTTGTTAAGAAGAAGGATGGCATGATGAGAATGTGCATTGATTACCGGGAGCTGAATAAGTTGGCAATTAAGAACAAGTATCCGTTGACGATGATAGATGACTTGTTTGATCAGCTACATGGGGCAAGCGTGTTTTCTAAGATTGACTTGAGGTCAGGATATCATCAGCTGAAAGTTCGAGAGGAGGATGTGCCTAAGACAACATTCAGAACACGGTATGGGCATTACGAGTTTCTGGTGATGCCTTTCGGGTTAACCAATGCCTCGACTGTCTTTATGGATCTGATGAACCGAGTTTGCAGACCGATGCTAGATAAGTCGGTGATTGTATTCATTGACGACATTTTGGTGTATTCCAAGACTGAGGCCGAGCATGCTGTTCATTTAACAGAATTATTGGAATTGTTGAGAAAAGAGAAGTTGTATGCCAAATTCTCAAAGTGTGAGTTTTGGCTACAACAGATCCAATTTCTTGGACATGTTATTTCGGGAGCTGGGATTTCAGTAAATCTAGCTAAAGTTGAAGCCATAAGAAATTGGGAGCCGCCTCGTTCAGCTACGGAACTCAGAAGTTTCCTTGGGTTGGCGGGCTATTATAGGAGGTTTATTAAAGATTTTTCGAAGATTGCAGTTCATTTGACTGCATTAACAAAGAAGATTGCATCGTTTGTTTGGGAAACTGTGCAACAAGAGGCATTTGATATCTTGAAAAAGACATTAAGTGAAGCGCCGATACTTGCTCTACCGGAGGGCAATGATGATTTTGTGGTTTACACGGACGCGTCGAGATTGGGGTTGGGCGCCGTACTGATGCAACGTAGAAAGGTAATAGCGTATACCTCGAGACAGTTAAAGCAGCACGAAAAGAATTATTCAACTCATGATCTTGAGTTGACAGCTGTTACTTTTGCTTTGAAGTTATGGAAACACTATCTCTATGGAACTAAGTGTCAATTATACACGGACCATAAGAGTTTGAAGTATATCTTCAGTCAGAAAGAGCTTAACATGAGACTGGAACTTATAAAGGATTATGATTGTGAAATCCTTTATCATCCCGGAAAGGCTAACGTGGTAGCCGATGCTTTGAGTCGCAAAGCTTATGCTAAGGACTGCTGCTACATGATGACGTCTACTATGCTAACATCTACGATTATAAATGATGTTAAGGTCGCTCAAGAGGAAGCCTTGAAAGACGGAAATGTTGGTGCTGAGGATATAAGAGTACAAATTAAGAATATGGAAACTAGTGAATCGGGTTTGAAAGGTGTGTACGGAAGAATCTGGGTGCCAAAGTTTGGTGTTATGAGAAAGGTGATCATCGAAGATGTACATCCCGGGAGTACAAAGATGTACAACGAAAAAGTAGACTTTTGGTGGCCCGGATTGTAGAAGGATATAGGCCAGTATGTGGAGAGATGCAGGACTTGCCGCTTGAGAAAGCCGGACACCAGCAGCCTTATGGTAGTTTGCAACCGCTTCCCGTTCCGGAATGGAAGTGGGAACACATAACCATGGATCTCATCACTAAGTTGCCGAAGACTAGGCGTCAAAACGATGTTGTATGGGTAATTGTTGATAGATTGACTAAGTCGGCACACTTTATACCGATTCGGGAAAGCTATTCATTGGAGAAGTTGGCTCAGATTTATTTGGACGAGATTGTTTCTAGACACGGAGTGCCTAAATCCATAGTATCGGATCGGGATAGCCGATTTACTTCAAATTTTGGTCGGCATTACAAGAAGGATTGGGAACGAGAATAGCAATGAGACGGCTTACCGTCTGCAAACCGATGGTCAGAGTGAACGGACCATCCTTACCTTGGAGGATATGATGCGGTCGTGTGTATTGGATCTCGGTGGTAATTGGTATGATCATTTGCCACTGATAGAGTTCTCGTACAACAACAGTTATCACGCGACGATTAAGAAGGCGTCGTTTGAGGCTTTGTATGGGAGAAGGTGTAGGACTCCTACGTGTTGGAGAGAAACCGGAGAAACACCGATTGCTGGGCCGGCGTTGTTACAGGAGACAAATGAGAAGATTCAGTTAGTGAGACAGAATATGAAAGCGGCCCAGGATCGCCAGAAAAGTTATCACGATAGAAGGCACAAGCCAATCAACTTTGAGGTAAATGATTGGGTATATCTGAAAGTGTCACCTATGAGAGGTGTTACACGATTTGTGAAAAGAGGAAAGTTGGCTCCGAGATTCGTCGGACCATTCAGAATAATAAAATAAGTTGGAAATCAGTCGTACCGTTTGGAGTTACCTGTAGAGATGTCGGGCATACATCCGATGTTTCATGTGGGAAATTTTAGAAAATCATTCACTACCGGAAACGAGGATTGGGCTGATCACACCGAGTTGCAAATTGATGAAAGACTTCGTTATGTGGAGGAGCCGGAGTGTGTGTTAGATAAAAAAAGTAAAGAAGTTGAGGAGCAAAGAGATAGAGATAGTGCTTGTACGTTGGAAGCATCATAAAGGAGTCAATCATACCTGGGAGACTAAGTCTGAAATGATGAAGAAGTATCCGCAACTTTTTGGATCTGAGTAACTTCGAGGACGAAGTTTGAGCGTGGTGGAGCCCATGATGTAACATCCTCAGATTCAAATTATTGTAATTGAGGTTTATTTAGCCGAATTTATAAATTAATGTAATTTAAGTTGAATTATGAAAGTTTAGTTGAATTTAGACTAATTATAAAGTTGGTTGCATTATTCAGAAATTGAGAAATTTCAATTTATTAAGTGAATAAAATTATTAATAATTGTTAAGGATAATAAGATAAAGATAAAATTCTTTATTTTATAAAATCAGTATTTAATGGAACTGGATAAGTGGAGGGGTTAGATGTGTCAAAAGCCGAAAGTTTGGAATAAAAGGGGGGAAAATCATTATTTCCATTCATTTGAACCAATTCACACACTCTCTCTAAACCTCTATCTCTCTCGGCTCTCTCTCTCTCTAAGCAAATCAAGAAGAGAAAGTTGTGGAAATTGAAGCTGAAAATTTGGATTCAAGTAACAAGGAAGGATCTATCAAAACTGCAATCAGCGAATTAAGGTAAACATTACTTAAACTCTCTTAATTTAAGAGTTTTTGGTCGGTTTTTGATGAAAACCGAACTATAGAATTGGAGATTCAAATGTTAATGCATGTGTTATATGGTTGTGAATTAGTTTAAATCTAGTGTATATGAAGCTACATATTAAATTTCAGCATCAGATTCAAGCCCTAAGTATGATTTTTGGATTTTAGTGTGTGTGTTCGATGGGTGTTCAAAAATGAACAAAAAGTGTTTAATTTGTTATCTAAAAGTGTTAATATTAGTGTTAAAAGTGTTGAAAGTAGATGTATTCTAGTTGGTATAAGTTATTTCATGTATTGAATTAGTACAAAAAATGATGGGATTAAATCTGAAATTTGATAAAAAAAACTGGACAAGTATGAATTCGGTGGGGTCCGAATTCGGATCCGAGATGAACTCGGATCTGGTCCGAATTCGGATGAGGCCCGGATTTCAGGATATTCAAATTAGCAAAATATTTTCTAAGTGATGAATATTCGGTAGAGGTCCGAATTCGGGTAAGGTTCCAACTTAATTTGGGGTTTGAACTTGTCTGGACCCGAAATGAAGGGGTCAGAATTTAACATATGGTCCGAACTTGGCATGGTTCAAATTTGACATAATGGGATCCGAAATTGACTTAGGTTTGAACTTGCATAGGGACCGAATTAGGATTATTGTGAGGTCCGAATTGGGGGTCCGAATTCGGACATGGATCTGAAATGTGGATCAAATATTGCAAAACTTAGAAAATTTATGAAATTAAACAGTTATTGACACAATGATTTGATACAACTGACTTAACAGGTCCCTTGTGGTGTTGTTTAACCCACAGTGGGGTACTTTATGGATCCGGTTGAAAGCCCGATGAGAAATAAAAATTAACTTGAAGTTTAATAACGCCCCACTGTGAGTACCGTTGATTTTTAACATGTTTGCATCTGCATTATGTTTGCTTTGCCTGCTGAGGCATGTTATTTCATTATCGTTTGGCACTCTACTAACTTGCGTATATATTGATGCACATTCATACTTGTTGCATGTCCGTTCATTTGTTGTGCATCCTATCGATGGACCTGCGGGTCGCATCTGTACTCTGATGTCACTGTGCTATATGACCAAGAGTTTGACACCTCTATGGTAAGGATAGACAGTAAGTCATCCCCGATGTTATGTCTGCCTCAGATTGTTGGTTTTCCTTATGCCGAGTGTCAACTCTAAGGAGCTGCGGCTCGGGTTTGCGTACTTTGAGTACGTGTGGAGTATACGGTATGTGTTACCGGTGTTACTCTGGTGGGCATCATAAGGATTTGCAGAATGTGTAAAATCATTTGGTATTCACTAAGCAATTCGCTTACCCCTCAGTTGTTGCATTTTTACAGGAAAAGGGAAATCTGCTGCGGGACCTTCTAGCTAGGTCGTCTGTTGAAGTAATTGAAGATATCTGCTGTTATTCTTGGTAACAGATCTATGGGAATATTGTTGTAATAAATTTGGGATGATGTAATACGTTTGAGTATGTAGACTTAGACATGTAACCTTGTAGCACCGTAGGGTGTTTGACAAACATTTGTATTATCTTATTTTGTACTTTAATGCTTCCGCACTTTAATTAAGTATTCAGATCATTATGTAATCATGTAATGGTGATTAATCCTGGGTGAATTGTAATGGTGGTTAAATGTGGCAAGGGTGTCACAATATATATATATATATATATATATATATATATATATATATATATATATATATATATATATATATATATATATATATATATATATATATATATATAGAGGGGGGTTCAATGGAAAACCACAATGCACCTGAAAACTTGTGAAAACTGCATCACCACAAATGCATCACAATTCACGCGTGATGCGTCAAAATTCCGCGTGATGCATCAAAATCTCGCGTGATGCATCACCTTATTTACGATCATGTCACCACGTTTTTCATGTAATGCACCAAATCGAACGGTATGCGTAGGTTTCCATAGTTTTCAGGTGCATAGTAGTTTTCCATTGAACCTCCAATGCACCTGAAAACTTGTGAAAACCGCACTGAACCACCACAAATGCATCAAATTCCATGCGTGACGCATCAAAATCCAGCGTGATGCATCAAAATTCCCGCATGATGTATCAAAATTCTGCGTGATACATCACCTTATTTACGATCATGCCACCGCTTTTTCATTAAATGCACCAAATCGGACGGTTTGCGTAGGTTTCCATAGTTTTCAGGTGCATAGTGGTTTTCCATTGAACCTACCCCTATATATATATATATATATATATATATATATATATATATATATATATATATATATATATATATATATATATAAATGGGATCTTTGCAGAACCTAAATTTAGTGTAGAACTGTAGAACCAATATCGTCCATAGATTAAAATAATCTAATGGTCTTGATTAAAAGAGTTAAGTTTGGAATTAGTGAAAAAAAGATTGGTAATAGTGATATTTTAATTCTTGAAGGGTAAAAAAGGAAAAGATTGGAAATAGCAAAAAGATTGACATTAGCAAAATAAATATCCTTTTTCTTTAAATTAAAATAACATTAATATTATTAATTTTTAAATCAAAAAAATTATACCATAAAAACGAGAATTTTATACTCTTTAAAACGAGACCGGTCATGATATATTTTTTTCGAAAAAATTTTACGTGTTTATTTTTCGTAAAAAAAAAATTACCCAGACCACGATGCAATATATCATGGTGAGATAATGAGATCATTCGATATCGAATGCACACTTTGATATCGTATATTTAACGTCAATGCAACACTGCATATACGCTCATTATTAACAGAGCTAAAATAATAGTCACAATTAGTAGTCAAAGTTGGTGGATTTAACGAGAACGGTTATGATATATATTTTTTATTTTTCGTAAAAAAAAATTTACCCAGACCACGATGCAATATATCATGGTGAGATCAGGAGATCATTCGATATCGAATGAACACTTTGATATCGTATATTTAACATCAATACAACATTGCATATACGTTCATTATTAACAGAGGCAAAATAATAGTCACAATTAGTAGTCAAAGTTGGTGAATTTAACGAGAACAGTTATGATATATATATTTTTATTTTTGGTAAAAATAATTTTACCCAGACCACGATGCAATATATCATGGTGAGATCATGAGATCATTCGATATCGAATGAACACTTTGATTCCGTATATTTAACGTCGATGCAACACTGCATATACGTTCATTATTAACAGAGATAAATAATAGTCAAAATTAGTAGTCAAAGTTGGTGGATTTAACGAGAACGGTCATGAATATATTTTTTTGAAAAAAAATTTATGTGTTTATTTTTCGTAAATTTTTTTTATTCATACGACCATTCGATGTCGAATGAACACTTTGATATCGTATATTTAACGTCGATGCAACACTGCATGTCCATTATATATTAAAAGAGTAAAAAAAAAAGTCAAAGTGGACAGTCAAACTTGGTAGGCCGCTATTAATTCAATGTTAATTGTATAATTACCATCTTATCCCTAGTGTTATATTATAATCTAATGGTTTAGATTTGTTCTATGGTTCTGCACTAAATTAAGGTTCTGCAATGATCCCAACCCTATATATATATATATATATATATATATATATATATATATATATATATATATATATATATATATATATATATATATATATCTTAAATTTGGTGTCCTATAAACCTAAATATTAAACGACTGTAAACGTCCAAAGATGGATTTGTACATACTTATAAGACATATACATAATATTTATTTAAATATACATATGAATTGAAATAAATTAATGTCTTTATATTTGGTTCCTTCAAACATGCATATTCTACCTCTATGTATCAAAAAATAAAGTGAAATTGTTTTGAAATGAAAAAAAAAAAAAAAAAAGAACTTATGAGAAATGCATGAAAATGACATGATAAGGAACCAAGTATGGTGGAGACCAGAGAGTCCTTATCTATATGTGATGGCAAGAAAAGACAATGACATTGGCCTTAGTCTCCTCTTAAATGTGACATTAAACTTAAATAATCATTAATTATTAATCACAATTCAAATACTTAAAATACATTATTTCTGTTATCGTAACATAATAATCTAATAATCACTTTCAGAATTAAAACCAAACACATTCTTAACATTTTATGCATGGGCGGACTTACATTGGAAGGAGGGGTAGCCGTGCAATGGGTCCCCTCCCAAATAACTTCGTTTCGTAGTGGAAAATTTTTAAAAATTTTATTAGTGCAACCGACGAATTTTTATGTGTGCAACTTATAGTATCCAAAACAATTATGTGTGCAACTTTGTTTAAAATAATTTAATAACTCAAAAAATAAGTTGATTACCTAAATAACTAAATAAGTAATTAATTCAATAATCAACAACATCCAATAATATTTCTAAAAATTAAAACTCAATAAACCCAATACTAAATTTTAAGGGAGAATTTCATATATACCCCTCCAAAACTTCATAATATCATATATACCCAACTTAAAATTTTAATATCATATATATCTCTACTAAACATCATAATATCATATATACCCAATTTTAATAATTAATATCACATATATCTCTTTTAAACATCATTAATATCATATATACCTAATTTCATTAATTTAATTATTTTTAGAACATTTAAAACTCATATTTAAATTGATTATTAATTAATGGTCATTATACCCTTATTTATATATTCTTTCAACTAAAACTTCAAAATATCATTTTTATCCAACTTAAATTAAAATGTTATATCCTTTTAAATAATTTTATATAATTTATTTTTGTAAACTTTACTATGTAAATTCTTCATAGTAAAACAAATTAAAACACTAAAATTTAAAAATTGTATTATATATTTGTTCATTTGTAATCAAATCGTATCGACTTATTATATTTTCTTATTTGTTTTTTCCTGCAGTATTCTATATACAATTAACTGATTATATATTATGTTATTTCTTTTCATTTCGAATTTATAGATGTATTACATTTTTTTTAATTTAGTATATATATTTTGTATTCAATATACATTAGTTTCTATTTTTTTTAAAGTGTGTTTTCGTTTTATAATTATTGTTTTTTTCTAGTTTACTTCTTCTAGTTTTTTATATTTAATCTAGTATTTGAATTATAACTTGTTATCCAATTTTATTACTTGTGTATATTTTGTGTATAATATATAGGATAAAATATACATAGTCTTATTGTTAAGATTATTATAATAACTTCCAATGTTATTTTATATGTTTAAATATATAGGATAAAATATATATATATTCTTATTGTTAACACAAAATATACACAACTAATAAAATTGGACAACAAGTTATAATTCGAATACTAGATTAAATATAAAAATTTAAAAAAGTAAAGTTGAAAAAAATAATAATTATAAAACGAAAGCAAACTTGAAAAAAATAGATAATGTATATAGAAAGCAAAAGATATATACTAAATTAAAAAAAATCCAATACAACTATAAATTCGAAAAAAAAAAAGAAAAGAAAAAAAAAAATATAATCAGTTAATTGGATATAGAAAACTAAAGGAAAAAACAAATAAGAAAATATAATAAGTCGACACGATTTGATTACAAACGAACAAAAATATAATACAATTTTCTTATTGTTATTGTTAATTTATTTTACTATAAAGAATTTACATAGTAAAGTTTACAAACTAAATTATATAAAATTATTTAAAGGGATATGATATTTTAATTTAAGTTGCATAAATATGATATTTTGATATAAATAAGGGTATAATGGTCATTATATAATAATCAGTATTAAATATAAGTTTTAAGTGTTCTAAAAATAATTAAATTAATGAATTTGGGTATATATGATATTAATGATGTTTAAGAGTGAAATATGTGATATTAATTATTAAAATTGGGTATATATGATATTATGATATTTAGGAGGGATATATATGATATTAAAATTTTTTAGTTGGATATATATCATATTACGAAATTTTGGAGGGGCATATATGAAATTTTCTCAAACTTTATACCGATTAACCTAATATCCGTTTTAAACCCAATATTATTTTGGGAAAATTACTAAAATAGTAAAAAAAATTTCACACCCCATTATCAAGTTTTAAACAAATAATATCAATCTAACCAAAATAGCCACACTTTACGTTACCACATTTACGTGATAGCCATTATTTACGGGATCTGTACTTTTTGTTAATATTTTAATGCATTGCGTTACAAAAGGTAATTGGTAACGTAAGGTAGTGGTACTTTACGTTACCAAATTTAATGTTGCTAATTCCCAATAAAAAAGGTGGGTTGTCATGTCATGGTAAACACATTTTATTACTTTACGTTACCAAACATTTTTTGTAGTGTAATGCGTTAAAATATTAATAAAAGGTACATATCACGTAAATGATGGCTATCACGTAAATGTGATAACGACTATTTTGCTTAGATTGCTATTATTTGGCTAAAACTTGATAATGGGGTGTGATTTTTTGCTATTTTAGTAAATATCCCTATTATTTTTAACCCAATTTCAAACTCAATAATAATTTTAATTTCTAAGTCCAATTCGAACCGTGAATGCAACGAAAATTTATGCAACGGGTCCTTTCGGTGGCTGGGTCCGCCACTGATTTCGTGGGTATGTGAAGTGCATAAATCGAATCAAGAATTACTAAAACTGAATCATATAAAAACTAGTTTTGGTAGTTTCGGATATGATACACTTCTCTTTTTTGATTACTTTTTTCCAACTTTTATTTTCATAAATAAAAATGTGTGTGCTAAATAAACCTCCAATAAAATAAACTTAAAACTTTGTTAAGTTACAGATATATTGATTATTTTATTACATAATATACATGGTTTGTTATTAAAAAAATCAACATGTTTTTACGTTTTTTGCGTTTTCGTTCATCCATGTTATTTTTTTCATACAAGTCCTCAAGTTAACTTTTTTATTTTTGTTTTAGTGAAATTTGGATATCAAAACCGGATTTTTTTAGTTTTTAAAAACCCGGTTTACTAATTATAACCGGGTTCCAATAGTCAAATTTCACAAAACTAAAAAAAATTACTTGAGGATTTTTCTGAAAAAAATAATATTGAGAGACGAAAACGTAAAAGAACGTGAAAACATATTGATTTTTTCATCTAATATATACTTAAAAAAAGAGAATAATATGAGTGTGCGACAATAGTATTTTGTATAAACTTTATGTCGCATATAGAATCGAGTTTATTCAGTCATTACTCATTACCAAATAAAAAACTAGGCCATACCAAACCAAACTAAAATAAAATAAATCAATAAAGTCAAAACCAAAAACCTATGGATTCAATTTCAGTTATGTTCAATACAATACAGTTATGGTTTGATTTTGATTTTTACTTTTTAGACACATCTAATTCATTCTATTTTACTAGTTACAAAATTTATCCATTTAAATTTCTAATAAAAAATTAGTTGACTATTTCCCTTTTTTCATAATTCATGGTAAAACGAACACTATGGACCCAAAAAGCTTGTAAATCGACCCGTTAAGAACCGGCATTATATAATTTGGTCCGGTTTTTGTTTCAATAAAAGCTTCTAAATCAGTTTGGCTTTTACCAGGTTTTAGTCGCCAGTTCATGGCCCAAACTGGAATTTAAAAAGACAATAATTTAAAATAAAGTTATATAAACCCTACCTCCCCTCACTTGTAATGTTGACAACATTGTATTTTACTTTGGGTTTATTATCCGTTTGTATATGATCTTACTTTTATGTTATACTAGCTTAATACTCATGTATTACATGGATTGATATAAAAAATTAGTTATACGTTTAAAATTTATAAAGATGTGTAATATTTTAAGACCCTTAAATATTTTCTTAATTAAAAACAATAAAACCAACAAAAAGATAACATAGACAAAATCATTGAATCAATAATAAAAATGATGGCTTTAAGCCAATGTTTACTTCAAAAAAAGATGGCGAATATATGATTCAAAATATTTGAATTATGATTTAAATATAATATTTTTATGGTTCTTACATATGTGAGTTAATTCAATTATTATCTTCTTATTATTAATTCAAAAATTTTGATTCTTCATTCTGTTTTATTTGTTGTTGTGCCATCATCAATCCCATAGAAATCAACAAAATAATTATTTATATTTTTTATTTTTATGAATTATATTATTTTAAATTGTATAACTTTATTAGAGACCTTAAATAAGACCATATATAAGTTTTTTTTCTTGAAGATGTCTTAATTACTAGTTACAAAATTTATCCATTTAAATTTCTAAAAAAATAAAAAAAATTAGTTGACTATTTCCCTTTTCTCATAATTCATGGTAAAACGAACACTATGGACCCAAAAAGCCTGAAAATCGACCCGTTAAGAACCGATATTATATAATTTGGTCTGGTTTTTGTTTCAATAAAAGCTTCTAAATCGGTTTGGCTTTTCTGGGTTTTAGTCGCCAGTTCATGGCCCAAACTGGAATTTAAAAAGACAATAATTTAAAATAAAGTTATATAATCCCTGCCTCCCCTCACTTGTAATGTTGACAACATTGTATTTTACTTTGGGTTTATTATCCGTTTATATATGATCTTAATTTTATGTTATATTGTTATTTGTTTATTGTACATTCCGCAATGAAACTTGTACCAGTTTTAGGACCGAAAACCCGGACCAGACCAAAACCGTTTTACAAAAATTTGGTTGGTTTTCAGTTTTCTCATTTCACTAATTTTGGTTTCCGATTTTTTTCGGTCCGGACCAAGTTAGGCTGGTTTGATTTGGTCTAAATGCTCATCTCTAATAAAATATAATTCAAAATTCTATTGATGTGTATTTTTTATAGTACATGTCACATGGTGACATAGATTTGACAAATGATATATAAGAGGTATAGCTCCGTATGTTTTTTTAAGTGTTCAGACGTCTAAACACTTTTTACCGTCTGTTTGATAAGATGTTAAAAAAGGTCTAAAATCTGTTTAGATAAGATTGTTTGTTTTTTAATTTAATAAAAAGTCTTACTACATACAACTTATAAAATTTATAGTTTTTAGCATTAGGGTTAGGTTAGGAGAAGACATAAGAGTTTAGATAAAAACAAATTTTCAAATCTGTTTTAAGCAGACGACGGTCAGACTTTAGACGTCTGATTTGGAAAAAAAAAAACAAACAACATTTGGCCACTTTTGTCTGACCGAAATAGAGGTTAGAGGCAATATAGATATAAGAGGAGAAAACAAACGGGGCCTAAAGAATCGGAAACATATGTGATGTGAGAACTAATAAATAGTACGACTTGGGACCGTTTAATTATCACGATTGTGAGTTTTCTAGTTTTCTAATTATTTATTTTTTTAAAACCTTTTATACTTTTAAATTTATTTACCTAATTACCTGATAATGATTATTTTAAAAATAGCCATTTACAATTCTGTTTCTCCCTTCATCTTTATTTTTTATTTTCTAACTTTTTTATTTTAAAAAGGTTAAATTACACAATTGGTCTCTAAATGATTTAATTTGATCATTTTTCCTAAAAATGTCAATTTCAGTTATTTATTTTACTTTTAATGAATTTTGTTATTATCAGTTTGTTTCAATTTCTATAATCTTATATCCTAAAATGATTAAAGTATTCTGATAATAATATATTATTTTATTTATATATTTTGTTATACTAAAAATTATATATGTCTAAAAATGTCAAACTTATATATTTTGGTTAAAATTTAGAATTAGATCAAAACGTATCAACTTAATAAAAATAACTAATCCAAAATATCTAAACCATTATATAATTTGTTAAGCGACACTTCCACGAAATATATAAAATTTTTTATTTGAAAAAATATATAGGTGTAATAAAAATACTTTATCATTTATTATTATTATTAATATTATTAATATTATTATTATTAAATACTTTATCATTTTGAGGAACAATATAAGATTAAATATATAAATAATTACATAAAATTAAACAAATTGAAAATAACAATATTTATCAAACATGAAACCAATTAAAAGAATGAAATTGACATTTTTAAAAGGGATAATTGCGTAAAAAACCTTAAAGTTGGACCATTTTTGTGATTAAAACCCCTAACCATTTTTTGTTGCACAAAAAACCTCTAACCGGTAAAAAATCTTTTGAAATTAGGACTTGACCGGTTATAATAGGTTGCTATGCTTACATGACACACACGTGGCGTCCACATGGCACACACGTGGCATCCACATGGCAAACCCGACTTACGTGGCGCCTGCGTGACACTACATGTATAATTCTTAATGAATTTTTGCATAAAAAACCCCGAAATTGGTAATTTTTTCGATTAAAATCCTTAACTATATTTTTCTCACCTCTAACCAACAATAATATTTACCTTTTCTCTTTTTCTCTACCTACGGCAACTCCGAAGACTCTATTTCCTCTTTATGTTCAGTGCTATTTATTTTATGTATGTATGTTCGATTAACTTTTGTCGTTTAATCTTGAATTTTAACTTCAATTGTGCCGATGGAATCGATTTCATTTTGTGTTCACGAGTTGCATTTTTAGGTTCAGCTTTATGTTCAATTTCATTTATTTATATTCCATTTTAGCATCTGAATATGATCAGCCAGAGCAGTGAGGTTAGCTAGCCTAGAGGTTGGAGGTTTCATTGGGAAACAAATTCTTTGTTTGATAAATAAAAGTTTAATAAATATCCATGTCATCAAAATGTAATCAGACTCAATTTTAATTATCTTTGTTGGTTGGAGGTTTTTTTATCAAATTAAAAATGATTTGGGGTTTTAATTGAAAAAACTAAACAAGTTGGAGGTTTTTTACGCAAAAATTTATTTAAAAGTTTTACATGTCATCAAGTTGCAACCGGCTAAACTGGTTGCAAGTCAGTTTTTTTAAAAAAAGCTCAAATTTACAAAGTTTTAACTAGTTGGAGGTTTTAATCGCAAAAATGGTTCAACTTAGAGGTTTTTTTACGCAATTTCCCCCTTTTTAAAAAACTGATCCAATTAAATCATTTTAGGGCCAATTGTGTGATTTAGGTTGTAAGAAATATAGAAGTTAAAATAGAAAATAATTAAACCTGGGATGAGAAAAAGAATAAATAAATGGTTCTTTTAAAAGCAGAATTTTATTTACCACGACAAACAAATTACAAACCGGAAAAATAAAATAAACCTTAAGTTCATAAAAATTTACGTAAAAATAACGACATTTATATTAAATGAAACCAACCTTAATAAAATTTGGTCGGAAATCACCAAAGTAACGATTTATTACAATCCGTAGAATATCGAATAAAATTTATAAATAAGAAGTATGATAAAAGTAATAAATAATTATATTGGATTACATTTTAATAATCCTCATGAGAAAAGGATTAAGATGGTTATATTATTGTATTTTAGCATTTTGGATACCGAATAATATACCCGATAACTCACCGAGCAAAAAAACTAAACTTGAGAGGGCTAGTGTGTCTGTGTGTGTGTGTTTTAGTTGACGATTGAAAGGGGTTGGGTAACCCCCACTCTTTGTCTCCCCTATCACTCTCTACTAACCTTAAGACAAATGGCTATAATGGTGGTTTTAATTGTCCAAAGGTTGTCAGAGGTGTTTTTGAATCATTTTAGAATAACTTGAGATCTGAAAATTTGCACTACACTCTTCGTCTTCTCTGGCATTAATGTGTGTGGTGTGAGCAAAAGGAAGAAAGAAATCAACCTTTCAAAGTTTAAGCTTTTGAGGTTATCACATGAAACCTTTTTAAAAATCCATCTTTATGCATTTGTGTATGTCACATACGAAACATTTAAGTGTTTTATAAGTTTAAAATCTTCTAGAAATGTCTAAAGCGCCAAAACACCTTTGATGGAGCTTGAAAACCCATCCAATGATGAAATCTGGAAAACTTCACCGAGCGTCAAACAAATCATGGGAAAACATTCCTATAACGATTTCAAGCATTTTCCTAAAGTTTTACCTAAAATGGTTGAGGTTTGGATATGTTACGAATTCTTAAAGTTTTAAACAAAAATTGTGATTTTCATATTTGACGTCCAAACTTCAAAATAACACTTGAAAAACATTTTCCTACTGATTTTAGATCTTTGGTGAAAATTCCAGAGGATATGGTTGAGTATTTAAAGAGCTATGAATTTTGAAAGAGTAAATGACTTTTTTATGAAACAAATGAAGATTTCGAGTGATTTAGTATATTAAAAATATGTTATAAATGTTGTAGAATGTTATATATGATTGAAAGTAGTAAATATACCATATTTATTGAGTTAAGGGGGTTAAAAGTTGGATTTCCAAACTGATCTTGGCCTAGATCTGTTTCTGCTGTTTGGGCGTTGGCCAGCTCCAGCCTAGCGCCAACTCGAGGATATATGATGATTACCATATTAGGGTTTTGGGCGCGGTTAGCTCCTGACTTTCTCATTTGACTGACTTTGATTGTTATCTTGACTTGGATGCCAGCTCAGAACAACGTTGACCTACCCAAGTCACCCAACTTTGACTTTTGACCTTTGACTTAGAACTATTACTTTTGTTTGGTAACTTGTTCGCGCATTTTGGGATTCACCTTTATGGGGGAGGGGGCCTGCCCAGCTCTGGGTGCCCAGCTTGCACCTCTCAATCCATTTTGATCGATTAAATAATGTAGGAATCTTTTTAGATAATTATAGTAATTGAATTTATTAGGTTCATAATTATAGTTAGCTGAATTCGAATAGCATTATCTCTCGCTTTCTATAGACACGATTCCTATTACCCTAACTTTGGAGGTAAATAGTGGTCTATTTTTGGTGAGTTAACGATACCTGTTCAACCATAAATAAACTGGAAATCATGCTCAGTTTATCCAAACACTCATTGCAATTATCAGTTCAAAAGCACATCCAAAACGATTATGAGTTTAATAACTTTGTCACCCATTTGTAAAATTTGTTGATACTTGATCATGCTCATTTCGAATATTAGTTTTCTGATATGTTGGCACTTTAAGGGAGCAGTTGGAACACTCGCTGCAGAGCAAACTTCAAAAGGATTGCCAAGGTCGTATTTATTCTTATCTTTGTAGGGATTACGTACACGACTAGATTAGTTTTTGATGGTACCCGGGGTTTGCATAAAGCACACAACATGATAAGATTTTGATATTCTTCTTTGATTTTGTAGAGTTTCAAAAGCTACATTCAGTGATTACCCTATGAAAATTGAGGCAATTGCTGCCAACTTGGCTTTCCCGATGGTATGTATATTTCTCCCTCTTACATTGGGTGTGTTCAAGCTCATAAGACCATTGGTTATTACTTTTAAGTAACAATAGTTAAAGATATTTGTTTTCTTATGGTTGTATATCATGCTTACATCATTCTCCTCTATTTACCTCTTACAAATATGAGATCAACTGTTGGTTCTTGATGCTCATTCAAAATGTTCAAACTCCCTTTGGTTTTCGCCTTTCGTGTCAAGATCAAAAATTACCTAAGATTAACTGGATTTAATAAATCAGAGTGTAAACCAATAACCTTGTTTTAAATCAAAGTCCAATTAAGAAGTTTGCGGAATAACACTTAATTGTTTTAAGAAAACTTTCAGAATAAAACGACAGATAAATATAATCAAAATCAAATCCTTTATATTGCCAAAATCACTGATTACAATCACCTCTAATCTGTTTGATTAAACGAAGAACACGGATTAATCTTAGGGTTTTACAACCTTAGAGGCTTGAGAAACTTTATCAGAAAACAGTTACAATGAAGCACATAATTACAGAACTTGCACGTACAGACTTACAATAGAAAGACCTAGTCTATCTATATATATAGCCTTCTGATTTGTTTCCTTGATGAACTCTGATTTCTCTGGTAGTAGATATGCTTGGAAGATATTCAAATCTTGAATATCACTTCTTGAATTTCAGCACTTTCTGTTATTAATCTGTTGAGCAGCTTGAACTCTGAACTCTGGCAGCTTGAACTTTGAACTAGCTGCTTGAACTTGTTGAACTAGCAGCTTGAACTTTGTAATTACACATAAATACTACTAACAGTTTGAGAAATCTAACTAACAGCTTCATATATACTTAGAATATTTCCCAACAATGTCCCCCTAACTTAAATTCTTTACACAAGACTTTAAGTTTCTATACAAATAAGGAAATAAAACAAAGTAAAACTATTATATACAAACTAAGGCATCCAAAAACTTACAACTGTGAAATTTCTGCCTTATAGCTTTTATGAATTCTCTCTTCAACTCCACTTTATCACAATCAATCTTCATAGAGCTCATTTGGAGTAGCCATGCCTTTGGCAGATTGAGAAATTCAAAATTGTAGAACCTGTTGGATCTGTCTGCAAGCTTGAGTCTATATGTCATTGATTTGGCATATAAATCAACCTGTACAATCTTCATTTCCTTTGCAGCTTCTATATCTACTCTGGTAGACTCTTGGTCAAAAATGCTTCTGAGATCTTTCAAATTTTGCTGAACCCATACAATTGGTGACCTAAAGTGACTGGCAGCTCCAATATGATGCATTTGTGTCAGTTCATCTCTAGTCAGTCTATGTACCAGGTGGATTAGGCATTTAAATTCTTCCTCTGGACCGGCCTCTCTTTTAATTACAAAATGATACACTAAATCAATGTCATCCATTGACTTAGCATACCAGTAAGTAATAGGAGGTTTAGAGAAGTCATGCTGATCCAAGAGCTTTTCAATTTCCATCGCCTTTTGCAGTTGTTGATCAAACAACACTCTCTTTACATGATCAAACTTTGCTTGTTGAATGGTTTCAGATTGAGGATCATCAGCAACAGTTTGAACTGGTTCTTGTGGAGCTTGGACTTGGGAGGCTGTGGATGCTTTTTCCTTCTCCTTTTCTTTGTCATATAAAGCCTGAAGCTTTTCAGTGGACCATGATTGAACAATTATCTTTGATATCCCAGCTATTGCAGAGAAATTTATCAAAAATCTTCTATGTTCTGCCTTTAAAGGCCCTGTTGGCCTTTTCCTCTTCTTCTGGTTATCCTTGACCACAAACCCTCTTAGGTAATCTCCTAAGGTTTCATAATCTCCCATTGGTTCATGGGATTGCTGGTCTAGATACTCATCTTGTTCTTCTGCTAATTTCCTTGCCAGTTCAGCATCATGGGCAACTTGGGCTTCTTTAGAAATGAATTTGTTCTTTGGAGGCTCAATCAGAATACCCTTTCCCTTGTCTTTGGAAGCTGATACTGTGGATTGGAATGCTGGGGCAGGAGCTTGGGAACCTTCTTTGATAACCACTCCACTTGATTTGATAGGAACAACTTGAGCTTCTAGACTAACAGCTTGACAAACTGTTGGGACTGTTAGCCTAGAAACTGAAGCTGTTTGGACTGAAAGAGGGATCTCCTGATTCTCCCCCTTTTTGGATGCATTGGTTTGGCTAGGAGGACCAAAAACCTTTGCAAGCAGGGATCGAATCATCTTCTCGAGCTGGATGATCTTGTTTCCACACAGAGTGAAACCAAGATGAAACTGTAGGTCCCGAGAGGTTTCCCAAGTATATAGCCTTAAGCTGTAGAGAGGGGGGGTGAATACAGCAATTTAAAAACTACACACTATTTTCTCAATGTTTGTATGTATTATCAACAAATGTTAATTACAAACAAGCTTGACTGCGGAAAGGTTCAAGCTGAGATGACAGATACAACAGTATGTTAACTAGTCTAAGACAGACTTAAACTAGTTACGATGAATACACTCACTGTGTTTACAAGACTCAGAAGGACAGCTTGAATAAGAACAACTTAAGCACAAAGCACTGTTTTATTCAAGCAAACTTGCATGCATGAAAAGACACACTCTAATGCACGTTCTGATTTCACACTCTTGGCTCAGCACTTAGCTTTTTGCTTGATCTTTCAATCCTTGGAAGTTTCCTTTTATACTCATTTAGAGGATCTAAGTGAAGCTTCTTCATTGGACGAAAGGAAAAAGGTGGAATGTCTTGTTGAAAAGACAACATAACTTTTCTGCACATTCTGAAAAGCAGACATGCCTTCATGTTGCAGAACTTTTGTCTTTTCTCTTTGTCTACTGTTGCATAAGCTTTAACTAAATAAGGAATGTCAACTTTGCGTCTTTCTTCCTTTGTTAAGGCCTATTTTGATATAAGAAAAGGTCTGTCACTCTTTTTCAAATATCCTTTTGTCTTCATGTAACAGAACAGCTTGGGCAGGCTGAGCAGTTCTGTTTTCCACTTTGTCTTCGACTTTGTAAACTGATCTTGTAGCCAAAAACAATACATGAGGACTTGGAAACATATTCCATAAAGTGTTTTAGCCTGTTCACAAAGAACAGGTTCTGTTCACAAAGAACAGAACACTTGTAAACTGCCCAAGCTGCTCACCAGTGTAGAGCAGCGTAGACAGTTTATGTCCAGCCTGTTCAGCAGACAGAACAGCTTGGACAAACTGCCCTTGTTGCAACACATGCAACACATAGAACAACTTCAAAGGATATAGCAAATCACTTTACAGGTTTCATTAAGGCATAAACAGGCCTTAAATTATACCTTTCAAGTGCATCAACAGGTTTGATTAAGAATCTCCCCCTTAGATGCAGAACAGGTTTGACTGAGGCCTTTTTGTGCCTACCAATCTCCCCCTATTTGCAATAACCAGTCTAAGCTGGCCTTATCAAAAATCACTATATATTTTTACAGTACATTTGCTGAAATAAAATTACAACATCAAAGTAAAGTAAAAGATCAGTTTATATATACACTGATTCTTGACTTCATAAAACAACACATGTTTTTACAAAAGTACAACTAATGTACTAATGTATATTACAACTAATGTAAATAAAAGAAAATTACAACTTATGTAATTGAAGTACAACTAATGTACAGCAGGTTTTGGACTGTTGGTGTTGGGAGCAGATAATGGTAAGCCTGTCCAACTGATAGACAGCTTCCATTCTTCACCTACCCAGATGGTAGATGGACTTCACTCAAGTGGGGGTGGTCCTTCAAACAATTTTTCAAGCTCCTCCCTTGTTTCCTCCAAGTCTTGGATTTCAACTCTGAGGATCATAAACTTGGGATCTTGAAGTTCAACTCTTTCATAAAAGAATCTGAGTTGATCCCAGACGGCTGCTCTCCACCTGCTTGATTGCCTAAATGAAGCTGCAAGTCTGAAGGCTGCAAGCTGTCTCAGATCCACCTTGTATAGATCTGATGCTCTCTGAAAGCATTTCTTCTGAGTTAAAGGATCTACAAAAAATGCCCCCAACTCAGGCTCTTTAATTATCTTGCCTTCTTCAAACTCTACTCCACTAGGCAGGCTGTAATCAATTCCTTTCATCTCAACAGCATAGTCACCCTGTTCAATTAAGACGAGGAGTTGTTCAAGCTCAGTATCCTTCCTTGTCCTCCTGGCCTTTATTTTGGGTTGTGTCACATAGACACCCTCACTAACTTCTTTTGAAATCAGGCCAAGATCCTTCACACTCTCCATCAGCTTCTTGACATATGCCCTGACAGTCTTAGCCGTTTCTGACTTAGACTCGCTCAGAGCAACTGCCAACTCAACCCATTCCCTGTACCTCATCTGTGCAACATCAGTGTAGTCATAAGTGTCCAGTTCTGGGCCTGTTGCACCCATCCTGGTTATTTTCAATTTCCACTGACTTCCTTCTCTTGATATGGGAACAACTTTGACAATTGCTTCCTTGGCAAGCCTTCTATCAGAAGCATCCTGAAACTTTTTCCTTGCCAAGTTGTCAAAATGAAATTGAGCTCTAGCAGAGGGCACTTGTGTTTTGGTCACTGAAACCTGAGCACCCTTTTCTTTTTCTGCTTCCTTCTCTCTTGCTGATCCCTTAGCAGCTTCCATTAGTTTCTTTTGCACATCCATATAGGGCATTTTAATTTTTCTTGCTTCTTGGAGAGCAAAAGATTTAGCAGCTTTAGCAGATGCTTCTTCTTTCCTTAGAGCTTCCAGGGCTTGAAACTGTTCTTCTCTGAACTCAAAGTATTTGTGCATAGGAAGACCCATTTCCTTAGCCCTGGCCTTGTGAAATTTGAGCTCTGCTGCTTTCTGCTATTGAGGATCAACTGCTGCTTTTTCTTTTCCTTTAGCTGCTGTAATAATAGCAGCTTCAGGAAATTTCTCCTCTTCCTCTTCTTCTTCTTGTAAACTTAGATGCCTCCTCCTGCTGCTTGGCCTGTCCTCAGGAATGAATTCCTCCCCCTTAGACTGAGCAGGGTTTGGAGATTCAGCCTGAGTAGGCTGAGCAGCTTGGGAAGCACCTTCCATTGTACCTGTAGTTGATGTCCCTGCTGGTTGACCAGTGAGTATTGTAGGTACTGATTTCTCCTTAGGAGAAGAAGTGTTCTCCCCCTTAGACTTAGTCTTCGAGGCAGATGACTTCTCCCCCTTTGAAGGAGATGTACCAGCACCTTCAACACCTGGTCTGCCTGAAGACACATAGTCCGTAGGCTTGCCAGCAGTTTTGGCAACAGGCTTGGGGCCAACCAGGCTAGTCACTAAGAAGGCGATGTTGTCCTTCACCTCTGCAAGTTGGGAAAGACAGGTTTGAAGAGAAGAGGTTTAGGTATCAGCAAGGGAAGTTAGCTTGATGATGTTTTCTCTATCAGAAGCTGTGAACAGCAAACTTTGAAGCTGTGCAAGATGGAGTTCAAGAGAATCTTGCACATCAGCAAGGTTTAATGACACAGAATTGGATAGAGAACCAATAAGTGTATTCAAGCTGGCCAGAGTGGCAGGAAGTGTAGAATTGCAAGAAGTTAGGAGAGATGACAGCTGTTGAGAAATAGCTGTCAGTGAGGACACAGAGTCCTGTTGGAGTGAAAGAATTGAGGATAGGGAGGTGGAGACAGTTTGCAGCTGTGCAGTGAGTGCAAGCAGCTGTGAGGTGTTGTCAGTTGGTGGAGTGGCTGGGATGGAATCCTTGAACAAATCAAAGAATCCCTTAAGCTGTTTAGACACAGAGTCTGAAATAAGAGAGGGTAGAGACGATATAGAGGTTTCTAAAGAACCAACTTTGTTGGTCAGCAAGGAAAGCCGATCCTTCAAAGGCAGGTCTTTAGGGGATGGAGGTGTATGAGTGGATTGTTTGGAGTGAGTAGATGGTGATGAAGAGGATGAGGCTGGTGTATGGGGACGTGATGTAGAGGGAGAGGGTATTTTGGAAAGAAGCTCCATAGCCTGGGCAAAAGTAAGGTGGCCCAGCTTGGAGGGGTCGATGGGTCCTTCAGCAGTGGCAGTAACTGCATCATCAGGAGAGGGGGTAGAGGATGGTAGCCTTTCAGACACTGCTTTATTTGCAGCACCTTCATTAAGGCCAGTGGTTGTTCCCTCTGCAGTACCTTGGTTTAAAAGTACCTCATCATGGGGAGATGGGATTTGCATTTCAACATCAGTAGTGGTGAAACCTGCTGATGGAGTTTGCATAGAAGGGGCAGCCTCACCCAAGGGATGGTATGTTCCCTGAGGTTCATCAGCTTGAGTTGTTGGTCCCTCACCAGCTGTTTGGTGTTGAACAGCTGTATCATAGGGAGCAGAAGATTGAGGCTGATATGTTGGTTGGTCTAAACCAGCAGGATGGACACCTCGTGCAGGCTCAGGGTGTAAAGAAGTTTGAGGTGGGGACACTGTGGACTCAGTATGGAGTGGAGAGGACTCCTGTCTTTCAATATTCTCAGCCTGTTGGGAGGCTGGAATAGTTGAGGTGGCTATCTCCGTTTGTACAACTGGTTCCTGTTGGGAGGAACCAGAGGGTCTAGGCTGACTCTGGGTAGACTCATGATGGAGTGAAGCAGGCTCCAAGTGTTCTGAACCTTCTCCCAAAATAGGAGAGGCAGCAGGGGTAGCTTCTTTTTCAACTGAACCCTGTTGAGAGGGAACAGAGGGGCTAGTTTGGGTTGTTGTGGTAGCTGGTTTCTTTTTGGTGATGGATTTGCGATGATATAGTATATGATATGATGTGGGTGAGGTTGGAGAGGAAAGAGGTTCAGATTGGACAGGTTGTGAGACAGGGTCAGGACAGTTGGGTTGGCCTGTTCCATGGTCTCAGATGCCACAGAGGCACCAGCCACAGAGGCTTCAGGTTCAATGAATGAACCAGGGTGAGGAGCCTGCTCCCCCTCAGCCACAGAGGCTAAGGTAGCAGACTTAGGCTGAGCTGTTTTGGCCTTTTTGTGGACAGACCCAGCTTCAGTGGTTGCCAGGGTCCTTTTAACAAGCTTGGCCCTGGCTTTGGATTTTCCCTTGGGAGCAGTTTCAGGATCCACCCTCACATCACAGTGTCCTTCCATCAATCCTAACAGCCTCCTCATGGGTGTTGACAGAGGAGGCTCATTGGGTAGAACAGGTGTATAGAAAACTCTATTCCCTATTACAGGGAATGTAGCAGTCTTAAGTAAAGGCTGAGAATTATATAAATGCTCACCACAATGATGCTTGAAGATGAGGCTCAGAAACCTTGGATACCGAACAACAGCTGTACGATTTTCTTGTTGTACCAGGTTCTTCAAATTCAGAAAAATCCACTGTGCCATGTCTATTGTAGTCCCATCCACCAGTTGTAGAACGATGGGAACTTCATCACGGCTCAGTTGGTCAAATGAGCCAACCTTACTTCCGAAGCACATCACCACTGAGGCAAATAGAAAACTGTAGGTAGGAGACAGATCCTTCCTGAACAGCGTAGCTCCGATTTTGGGTTCTGCTACACCACAGAAGCGTAGCAAATTCCTCATTTGGTCATTTTTAGGTTGAGGCTTGTCATATGGTTCAACAGTTGGCAGATAAAGAACCTCCCTGAGAAGACCAGTTGTTATCTCAATGGTTTGAGTCCCATTGAGAATAGTGCCCTTAATGACTTTGGTGTTGGGGTTGTTAACACAGGTGTACCAAAACTCATACACCATCTCCTGGTACAGGACACCAGGAGTGGCAGCCATTGCGTAGTTCAGCGGATGAACTCTTAGAAATTCCACCATCTGTTCATAACCCTTCCCCACATAGTTTTTGGGAATGGTTAGGTTGGCAATGTAGTTGGTGGGCTTGATGGTCAGCATCGTGGTAACTGATGAGTGTTTCACAACATCATCACCAACGAATACTGGAAGAAAGGGGTTGTTTCTTTGAGCCATATGTGAAGGTTTGGGATTTTGAGAAGCAGAAGACACTTAGTCGATTTAGGGTTCTTGAGGATTTCTGGAAATAGTGAGGAAGACGAAAATGAAACAGTAGGGGGTATTTATAGGATTTGAATGTGAGTGGGTATGAGAGAGAAACGTTTGGGCGGTTGATTTGAAAAGGTCGTTAACGGAAAACGGAACGGTTGTCCATGCCAGACCGTTTGTCAGACCACTTGAGCCAATCACTAACACACGTAACCCACATTATCCGCAGTAATTAAGTTAAATAAAAACAAAAATTAAGTAACTTAATTGTGAAGAAAGGTAGTTAAAAACTGTTGGTCTAAGCTGTTGGTCAAACCTGTGAGGAGTAGGGTCATCACAAGCTGTTCATTCTTCAAGCTGTTCACTCTTCACACTGTGCCTTCAACCTGTGCTCTAATGTAAGATCAGGTTGTGTTCAATAGTTGAACAGGTTACAGGACAATGTCTTGTAGATCAGTGTGATGGAGTAAGCAGGGTGAAGAATAGACCATCAGAGCAGGCTTTGATATGCAAGCTGTTATTGTTCAGCCTGTTATATGCTCAAGCTGTTCAAGTTTTTCAGAAAAATGACCAAGTACAGAACATGCATAACCTGTTCTGCCTAAGCTCTTCTGAGAAACTTGAGCAGTGTGAGACATACAAGGTCTTAGACCTTTGAGGACACTTAGTCATTCTTGTTTAACATGCCCAGCTTGCTGACAAGGTAATTAAACCTGGTTTCATCAAGAGGTTTGGTGAAAATGTCTGCAAGCTGTTCATTAGTGGAAATAAAACTTACCTCCACATTACCTTTCTGAATGTGATCCCTGATGAAATGATGTCTGACCTCAATATGCTTTGTTCTTGAATGAAATACTGGATTGTTGGAAATAGCTATGGCACTTGTGTTATCACACAGAATAGGAGTTTTCCTATTGCATCCACAGAATCTGCCCACAGAAGCTTCCAGCAGCAATGTACTCAGCTTCAGCAGTAGAAGTAGACACTGAGTTCTGCTTCTTGCTGCACCAACTTATCAACTTACCACCAAGGAGTTGACATCCACCTGTTGTGCTTTTCCTATCTAGCCTGCAGCCTGAAAAATCAGAATTTGAATAACCTGTTAGTTAAAGGCTTGAGTCTTTGGGATACCAAAGACCCAAACCTGGTGTGCCCTTCAGGTATCTGAAGATTCTTTTAACAACAGCTAGATGAGATTCCTTTGGATCAGCTTGGAACCTAGCACACAAACAGGTGGCAAACATAATATCAGGTCTACTAGCAGTTAAATATAGCAAGCTCCCAATCATACCTCTGTAAGCTGTTACTGAAACAGCTTTGCCACTGGCATCAGCATCCAATTTTACATTGGTTGCCATTGGGGTTTTAGTAGGAGAACTTTGATCAAATTTAAACTTTTTCAAGAGATCTAAAGTATACTTTCTTTGATTTATAAAAATTCTCGTTGAGGTTTGTTTAACCTGTAATCCTAAAAAGAAAGTAAGTTCTCCCATCATACTCATTTCATATTTGGATTTCATGAGTAATGAAAATTTCTTGCATAACTGCTCATTGGTAGAACCAAATATTATGTCATCCACATAAATTTGAACAAGCATAATATCAGACTTCACCTTCTTTATGAACAGTGTGGTATCCACTTTACCTCTAGAATACCCATTGCTCATAAGAAATTCAGTAAGAGTGTCATTCCAGGCTCTAGGGGCTTATTTGAGACCATAGAGAGCTTTGTCCAACTTATAGACAAAACCTGGATGTTGTTCATTTTCAAAACCTGGAGGTTGCTTGACATAAACTTCTTCTTGCAGCTTCCCATTCAAAAATGCACTCTTCACATCCATTTAAATACCTTAATGCTCTTATGAGCAGCGTAGGCTAGATACAAACGAATTGTTTCTAGCCTAGCCACAGGAGCAAATGTCTCATCATAGTCAATTCCTTCCTCCTGTCTATAACCTTGAGCAACCAGTCTTGCCTTATTTCTAATGACATGACCTTGCTCATCCATCTTATTCCTGAAAACCCATTTAATGTCAATTATAGTTTTACCTTTAGGAGCAGGGACCAGCTTCCATACCTAGTTTCTCTCAAACTGATTGAGTTCTTCTTGCATGGCAGTGATCCAATTGGCTTCTTTTAGTGCTTCATCCACCTTCTTTGGCTCCATTAGTGAAACAAAACTAGAGAACATACAGAAGTTCCCTAAGCTGTCCCACCTTGTTTGTACCCCTTTGTTGATGTCACCAATTATTTGATCATTGGGGTGACACCTGATCCACTTAGGATCATTTTTCAATGATAATTCTCATGAGTTGTTGACATCTTCAGCAGGTCCTGTTGAGCAGCTCTCAAGATTTTCAGACACACTGTTGTCTTGAGCCTGTTCACTTGTTGAACATGACTGACCACTATTGAACATATCAGCAGAGGATCCAGGAAAATTAGCATTGATTGGTTCAGGACATGTAGTTGTAATTAAGTCAGTACACCTATTCACACAGGGTGTATTGACATAATCATCATCATGTCCATCATGATTAACAGGTTCCATACTGGATGTAGTGGAAGCTTTTGAGTCCTTTTCTTCACAGTTGGAATGTACAAGATCATCAAAGTTCAATTCTTCTGAAACTGATTCAGGAACAGCTTTGGTAGAGACACTCCTGGACTCTTCAAAGGTGACATTGAAAGATTCATCTACCACCTTTCTTTTGTTGTTGTATACTCTGTAGGCTTTCGAGATAGCAGAGTATCCAACAAACACACCTTCATCAGCTTTAGGTTCAAACTTTGCCAGTTGGTCCCTTTGATTTAGAATAAAGTAGGGACACCCAAATACATGGAAGTAACTGACATTTGGCTTCCTCCCCTTGAGCAGCTCATAGGGAGTCTTGTTGATCCTTTTTACCACTAAGGATCTGTTTTAGGTGAAGCAGGCAGTGTTTACAGCTTCCGCCTAGAATGATGAAGGTAAACTAGATGCACATAGCATGGTTCTAGCAGCTTCAATGAGGGTTCGATTTCTCCTTTCAGCAACTCCATTTTGTTGTGGAGTTCTTACAGCTGAAAAGTTTTGAGTGATCCCTTTTTCTTCACAGAAGTCTTCAAGAGTACTATTTCTGAATTCAGTACCATGATCACTTCTAAGCTGCTTTACTTGGGCAGAGTTTAGCATTTCCATCTTTTTCACAAATACAATGATTTCTCTAGCAGCCTCTCCTTTGCTCTTCAAGAAGATTACCCATGTGTACCTAGAGAACTCATCAACCATTACAAGAGTGTATCTTCTTCCTCCTAGACTTGGAACACTAACAGGTCCAAACAAGTCCATGTGGATCAAGAAGAGAGGAGTATCTATAGAAAAAGTATGCTTGGATTTAAAAGATGATTTCCTCTGCTTGCCTTTCTCACAAGCTGTGCAGAGTCTATCCTTAACAAAAGTCATAGAAGGCAAACCTGTCACCAACTCTTTCTTACAAAGTTTGTTGATATTCTTGAAGTTCAGATGTGACAGCCTTCTATGCCATAGCCAGTTTAGATCTGCATTTGTTCTTGTGAGAAAACAGGTTTCAGTAGTGGGATCAGCAGATTGCATGTCCACAACATATACACCTTTCTTTCGTTGAGCACACATCACAACTTTGCCTTGGGAATCCAATATGTAAGCCAGGTGCTCATCAAAGTTAACCTTGTAGCCAGCATCACACAGTTGACTTATGCTGACAAGGTTATGTTTTAGTCCAACCACATAGGCTACTCTTTTGAACACTGCAGCACCAGCTTTAAGAGTTCCATATCCCTCACTGGATCCCTGTACATTGTCACCAAAGGTGACTTTTGGCCCTTTTTCAGGCCTGAGATCACTCAGCAGGTCCTTACAACCTGTCATGTGCCCTGAGCAGCCACTGTCCAAGTACCAAACCTGGGATTGTTGTTTTTCCTGCAGAGTGACAAGAAGAATATTAGTCATTTTTAGGGGAACTCATCACAGAGATGAGTTCTCCTACTTCATCAACATTTGTCGATGGGCTTGTGATATCAACACTAATATTTCCTATTTGAATGGTATCACTTTGGATACCACTCTCATTGACTGAGATATTTCCAACATTGCTTGTGTTAGGAATGAGGGAACCATCAGAGTCACCAGGCCTCATGTCCTCAGTTTCAGGACAGTCTTTGGCCAGATGTGTCTTCATTCCACATTTATAACATTTTCTCCTCTTAGCATTTTTGGAAGAAGACCTTTCAGAAGCAAATTCTGAATTATTTCTGTTGATTCTATCAGCAGGTTTAGCAAACTTATTACTATTTGTGAATCAACAGCTTGAGTGGAGGGTTCAATAGCAACAGCTTTGCCTGTCTCTTCTTTCCTCTTTTTAGGAGGACAGATGTCAAAGATCGGAAGCTTAATTTGCTTTTGAACTTCCACTGGTTTGGGAAACTTATTCCCAAATTTCTCAGGCTGAGCAATGGCTTTGCCTTTGCCCTTACTGAGGTGTGATTTATGCTGCCTATCAGCATAATCATTATTCTTGGTTTTAAAAGACTTATTTTCATTTAAGACCAGTTTACCACTATGATTTAAAAACTTATTTGAAATCACAGCATGTTTGCTTTCAACATGAGACTTACCCCTGTTGAAAGCAGACTGCTTACCTTTTGAAAACTTATTTTCAAAATGTTCAGCATTAAAAGGATTAGCATGCCTTTTACCATCAGCTTTGGACCCAGAGCTTGTTTTGTCAACAGACTTGGTTTCCACAGCTGCAGTTTGGACATGTTTTCCTTTCTTTTGCTTGTGTGAATCAGCAGAGCACTTAACAGGCTGATTTGATGGGGAACACATTCCATCATCAGCTTTTGAGCTAGGTTCACATGAGCTGTCAGTATTTTGAGGCCTGACAAACCTGTTTGTTGAGATTAGTTTACCATTCACTTTTTGAATGAAAGTGTTTGGAAGCTCACCAAGAGTGGATAAGTCCTTTTTCAGATTATTAACCTCAACAATGGAAGCTGCTGTGTCAAGATCCCCTCCAAGATAGACTTGGATTTGTGCAGGGATCTGCTGACTTATACAATGGCTGACTTTTTGTGCAGATTGGCACCAAGAGTCAACTATCTTCTGAAGCTTGGCATGTTTTATATCTGTTTCTCTCTTTTCTTCCAGTAAAATAGAGTTAATGTGTTTTAATTCATCAATCTCAGTTTCCAACTTATGTAAACTGTCAAGTTTACTGGATTTTGTTTCAAGATCAGCTTTAAGCATAGAGATTTCAGATAATAAAACAGTATGCTTCTCAACAGCAGCTTTCAGATCAACAAGCATGTATTCAAACATTTTAACTTTTTCTTCAGAACTGTAAGCCATAAAATTTTATACCTTATACATCATTGTAGGATTCCAGTTCTCCAAGCTGCTGAAAGCTTCAGCTTCAGCCAAGTCTTGTTTGAAGTTTCTTGTTGATGGGACATCAGTGTTGGCCATCAGACATTGATTGTCTTCTTCATCTGATGATGAATCAGACTCCTCCCAGTCACAAGTCTCTGCCATGAGTCCCTTTTGCCGGTTGGAAACCACTGAGTTTTCCAACTTTCTCAGCTTAGCCATGGCCATAAGCTACTTAACCCTATAGCCATCATCCCTGTTTGTCTTGTGTGGTTTGGATGACTGACCAACAGCTTTTGACACACGGTCAGCAGCTATATGGCCAGGTTTGCCACATTTGAAGCACTCAGCTTTGGACTTATCAAATGCCTTCTTTTTTACAGCACTTGAACTTCCCTGCAGCATGTTTCTTCCAAACCTTTTCTTGTTGAACCTTTTGACAAGCATGGCTATCATTTGCTCATCGTCCAGTTCAGCAAGATCTGCATTATCTTCCTCATCAGACACTTCCTCCTTATCATCAGTTTGTTGATCAGGTTGAGTGAACACATCACCCACCTGACTTACAGGTTGTCTCACACTGGCCACCAAGGCTGCACCTCTCTTAGACATTTCCAAGGCATTTCTCTTCTGTTGCCTTGACTGCTCATCATTCAGTAAGGATCCATACAAGTTGACAAGATCCATACTTCTGATGGTACCTGAATTCCTTAAGATTGTAGAAAAATAATTCCATTCTTCAGGCAGGATGTCTAAGAATTTGTTCACCAGAGTCAGGTTGTCCTTGGTGATCCCAACAGCTTTGAGATCATTAATAAGAGCAGTAAACCTGGTGTAGGTTTCTGTGAGAGTCTCCTTTGGTTTTGCAAAGAAGAGTTCATACTGTCTAACAAGATTGTTAATCCTGTTATCCAGTGTGATTGTGTGTCCATCATAGACGGTACACAAAGTATCCTACATCTCCTTTGCAGTCTTCATCTTCTCAACCTGTTTGAACACATCATCAGGCAGAGAGATAACCAGGTTATTCCTGGCCTTTGCATCCAGAGCCACCAATCTTTTGTCTTCATCAGACCATTAAGCTTTTGCTTTCTCAAAGGTTCTGATTTCAGGAGCAGCTCCTTCAACCGCTGGAGTTATAGTAGTAACAGATGTTGGCACATAAGGACACTCCATTACTATCTCTGGTAGTTGTACATCCAGATTCTCTAAATAGAGCATCATTCTGCACTTCCAGCCAGAGAAGTTCTGATGATTAAACTTTGGAGGTTTGCCCATTGACCCATTGTCATAGTATGAGGAATTTGCAGCACTGTTGTCCATGGAAACTTTAGGATAATGAGAGATCTTAGAGATGGCACACACTCTAAACTGCTCTGATACCAGTTGTAGGTCCGGAGAGGTTTCCCAAGTATATAGCCTTAAGCTGTAGAGGGAGGGTGAATACAGCAATTTAAAAACTACACACTATTTTCTCAATGTTTGTATGTATTATCAACAAATGTTAATTACAAACAAGCTTGACTGCGGAAAGGTTCAAGCTGAGATGACAGATACAACAGTATGTTAACTAGTCTAAGACAGACTTAAACAAGTTACAATGAATACACTCACTAAGAATCAGTCACTGTGTTTACAAGACTCAGAAGGACAGCTTGAATAAGAACAACTTAAGCACTGTTTTATTCAAGCAGACTTGCATGCATGAAAAGACACACTCTAATGCACGTTCTGATTTCACACTCTTGGTTCAGCACTTAGCTTTCTACTTGATCTTTCAATCCTTGGAAGTTTCCTTTTATACTCACTTAGAGGATCTAAGTGAAGCTTCTTCATTGGACGAAAGGAAAAAGGTGGAATGTCTTGTTGAAAAGACAACATAACTTTTCTGCACATTCTGAAAAGCAGACATGCCTTCATGTTGCAGAACTTTTGTCTTTTCTCTTTGTCTTCTGTTGCATAAGCTTTAACTAAATAAGGAATGTTAACTTTGCGTCTTTCTTCCTTGGTTAAGGCCTATTTTGATATAAGAAAAGGTCTGTCACCCTTTTTCAAATATCCTTTTGTCTTCATGTGACAGAACAGCTTGGGCAGGCTGAGCAGTTCTGTTTTCCACTTTGTCTTCGACTTTGTAAACTGATCTTGTAGCAAAAAACAATACATGAGGACTTGGAAACATATTCCATAAAGTGTTTTAGCCTGTTCACAAAGAACAGGTTCTGTTCACAAAGAACAGAACACTTGTAAACTACCCAAGCTGCTCACCAGTGTAGAGCAGCGTAGACAGTTTATGTCCAGCCTGTTCAGCAGACAGAACAACTTGGACAAACTGCCCTTGTTGCAACACATGCAACACATAGAACAGCTTTAACGGATATTGCAAATCACTTTACAGGTTTCATTAAGGCATAAACAAGCCTTAACTTATACCTTTCAAGTGCATCAACAGGTTTGATTAAGAATCTCCCCCTTATATGGTGAACAGGTTTGACTGAGGCCTTTTTGTGCCTAACAGAAACTGATCAAGGCGCTGTTGTTGAGCTGTTGTGAGTTGTTGTAGGGCTGTGATTTGAGATCCCTGTGCAGCAATAATGGACTTTTAATGTTCCAAAATAGCTACAACAGGTTTCAGCTGTTGATCCGTCAATGCCATAAGTTGCAGACTAGCCTCAAGATCTTCAAATGATAGTGGTATTTGAGATCTATCACTGGCATGATTTCCAGAAGTAGAAACATCTGGGCCCCTTTGTTCTTGGTACTGGGGACTTCCAGAAGGTGCTTGCACGCCCTCTGTTGCCATGGGTGTGGTCTTAGAGATGTTGATACTGTCATGTGCCTCTTGTGTAGAGACATCAGTAGTACCAGCCACAAATCCCATATGAACATCCTCTGATGGGATGTTCACCTCCAAGTTGAGGATGGGAGTATCCTCAATGGGTTCCCTTTCGATATTCTGTGCAGGAGTGTCCTCATGCACAGGGCTAGTTGGCTCTGGGAATTCGACTGAGGAGGAAGGAGCTACTACAATCCTTTGTCTTTTATACATTTTCAGTGAGGGGGCTGGGGAGGTATGTATAGTAGAAGGAACAGAGGAAGTATATGTATCATGGGGAGTGGGTTGGGGTCCTGGGGGTGAAGCAGTAATGGATGGCTGAGCCTGCTCAGGACCCTCTCCTCTGTTTCTTGGATTGATGTCCTGCATTGCAGAAGGCAATGGGACATCCACACTGTGAAAATTGGTACTTGGTTTCAAAAGCCTTTTAATAGTAGGTAAAGAGTGCCTATGAGAAACATGTATCCTTTTATGTATTTTAAAATTATTGCAAGACTTTGCAATTATTTCTGCCAAAAATCGGGGATACATAAAAAATTTCCCATTCTTTAGGGCATGGTGCCTTAACATCCCTTGAAAAATCATGTTTGAAAAATTGAACTGTTGGCCTGTTGATAATCACACTAAGGCAGTGGCAATATTTGAAGAAAATTCAGACCAACCAGTCCTTTTAGGGCTTATACACTGCTGAACAATATGTACGATATACTTCCATTTAGGACCAAAATGTGCTTTGTAGAAGGTAAAAGAATCAGTAGGGCCCCTATACCCAATAGCAAAAAGACCTTCGTGTAAAGCAGTAAGAGAGAGATCAGATATACCTGTGGCATCTTGAAGATGCAAATGTTGGCGTAGTGTCTCCTCAGTGATGGTAATGGGGTTAGCATCAATGATTGATGCAAAGAAGTTACTCCATTAATGGTATTGACAGTGGATGATTTCCAAAACTGCTCTATATGAAAGACGTATATGGTGGGATTGACAGTTAGAGCATAATGGATATGGGAACCACGAAGAAAATTCATCATGCCATGAAATGGTTGTAGTTCAGCATATTTTAGAGAGTAGGGTAGGCATTTATGTTCTTTGACAAACTCCATATGAGATCAAGACGGTGATTTAGGGTTTGGGACGACGGTGTGAGAATCGCTCAGAGAGAGAAGATGAAAAGATTGTGGAATATATATTTTTGCAACTGGTAGTTACAATTGAACGAAACTGAGACTTTAAAGGTTTTGGGTTTTTAAAAATATCCAGTCCCGCGCACAATCTAATGGAGAATGACTGAATTACCCTACACGCTTGACAGACCAAGTGAAACAACTAACAGTTCGAGAAAATAGACTAGCAGCTTGAGAATATAGTTGCAAATTAAGCATCATTTGATGAAACAGTGTCTCCCCCTTAACTAAGCACATGTAATAAGGATGTTCCTCATAAAATAAGAGAGAATAATGAAAAACAAATTAATCCATATTAACCATACCAATATTTGATACTAGAAAGGTGAATCTTCCTACATCAAATGGTTTTGTAAATAGATCAGCTAACTGATCATCTGTATGAATTTTGGTAACTTGGATTAATTTCTTCTCATTACAGTCCCTTATAAAATGAAATCTAATGTCTATGTGCTTGGTTCTGGGAAATTTCACTGGATTTTGTACAATGCTTATTGCACTTGAATTGTCAATATAAATAGGAGTAGATAGAAAGTTCATACCATAGTCTCTCAGTTGGTTCTGAATCCACATTACTTGGGAACAACAGCTGGCAGCTGCAACGTATTCTGCCTCAGTGGATGAAGTGGAGACTGTGGTCTGCTTTTTGCACTGCCAAGAGACTAGTCTTGCTCCTAGATATTGACATCCACCAATTGTGGACTTTCTGTCTATGTTGCAACCTCCATAGTCACTGTCAGAATAAGTTGTTAGTTCAAGAGGAGAGTCCTTAGGATACCATAGGCCCAACTTTGGTTGGCCCTTGAGGTATCTAAAGATTCTTTTAACAGCAAACAAATGTGAATCCTTTGGAGCACATTGAAACCTGGCACAAACACAAACAGCAAACATTATATCAGGTCTAGAAGATGTGAGATACATTAGGGAACCTATCAAGGATCTATATAAATGAATATCCACATCCACTCCTTCTTTATCTGCATCAAGCTGCTTATGAGTGTCCATTGGTGTGCTGGCCACTATGGTAACCTTGTATCGAAACTTTTTCAGGATGTCATTCACATACTTTGATTGACTTATAAAAAGTCCAGTAGGTTTTTGCTTGACCTGCAATCCTAGAAAGAAGGTTAGTTCCCCCATTGAGCTCATTTGAAACTTCTTGTGCATCAAGGTTTCAAACTCCTTGCACAGAATGTCGTTTGTTGATCCAAAGATGATATCATCAACATAGCCAAGAAGAACTTCTGATTTGATGGACTTTGTGAATAATGTCTTGTCCAGAGTACCTCTCTTGAATCCATTTTGTAGAAGATATGAAGACAAAGTGTCATACCATGCTCTTGGGGCTTGATGGAGTCCATAGAGGGCTTTGTCTAACTTGTAGACTCTGTCCGGATACTTATAGTCCTCAAACTCAAGAGGTTGACATACATAAACCTCTTATTAGATTGTACCATAATACAATGCAGATTTCACATCCATTTGATACACTTTGAGTCCTTCAAAGCTGGCATATGTTAGGAAGAGTCTGATGGCTTCTATCCTTGCTACTGGAGCAAAGACATCATCATAGTCTATTCCTTCTTCTCGAGTATATCCTTGAGCTACCAACCTTGCTTTGTTCTTGATCACTACACCTCTCTCATCCTTCTTGTTTCTGAAAACCCATCTTGTACCAATTGCCCTCTTTCCTTTAGGCAAGTCAACTAGAGTCCATACATTCTGAATCTTGCATTGCCTCAATCCAAGATGGATCTTTCAGAGCCTCAGATGCCTTCTTTGGCTCTAATTGTGACATGAAGCATGCATGTTCAAAGGTAGCTAGACTGAATTCAGGTTTGCTGATTCAGTATCTGTGGACTCCTTGTGAACCATTGTCCTTGTCTGCACAGGGGTGCATGGGTCTCCCATTATCTGGTTGAGAGGATGATACTTGTGAACCCTGAGTGTGGGTTCTCTTTCTGTCTGAAATGAGCTTCCCAGATTTGTATCATCACATTCAGCACCACTTGAGGATTCTGCTTCAGTAACAGTTTGGTCAGAAGATGGGATTGTTTCCCTATTGGATGGAGCTGTTACTTCAGGGCTTGGGATCGGCACTTCACACTCTATATTTATGTTTTGTTGATCAATCAGGACCCCTGGTGGGTCACAAGAGAGAAGTGTTAGGACAGCGTACTTATCCCAGGTAGCAGAATCTCCAGTTGTTGGAAACTTTGTGACAACAGCTTGAATATTTGGGGTACCAGCATGAGAATTTGGGCTGACAGTTTCAACACTGTTTCCAGCAGTTCCTGCAGAATACTCAACAAAGCTCAGAGAATTTGTTAGTGAATCTAAATCAAACAACCAATCAGGACCAGTGCCTTTGATATTTACAGTATTTTCATTAAACTTAACATTGGCACTTTCTTCAATGGTTTTAGACACACTGTTATACACCCTATAGGCTTTGCTTTGAATAGAGTATCCTACAAAGAATCCTTCTTCAACCTTACTTTCAAACTTTCCTAAGTGAGTTTTAGTATGTAGGATAGTGCATGAACAGCCAAAAGGTTTTAGGAAGGCTACTGTGGGAATCCTGTGATGAAATAACTCATATGGAGTTTTCCCTTGTGACTGAACAATTTGAACCCTATTTAGCACATAACAGGCTGTATTTACTGCCTCTGCCCAGAAGGGCATTGGCAGTTTGGAATCAGCTAGCATGGTTCTAGCAGCCTCTATTAGAGTTCTATTCTTCCTTTCAGCTACTCCATTTTGTTGTGGTGTTCTAGGTGCACTATATTGCCTTGTAATGCCTTTAGACTCACAGAAAATGTTTAGGATATGATTTTTAAACTCAGTTCCAATGTCTGATCTGATCACTTTAACCTTTAAGTTTGATTGGTTTTCAATCTTAAGAATAAAGGATTTGACTAGCTCAGCAGTTTCATCCTTAGTTCTAAGAAAGTAAACCCATGTAAACCTGGTGAATCATCAACAATGACTAAACAGTAAGCTCGTTTATTCAAACTCAAAACAGATGTTGGACCAAAAAAAATCCATATGAATAAGATGAAGAGCAGATGAGATTTAATTCACTTATTTGGCCTTATGAGAAGTTTTGTGTTGCTTGCCTTTGAGACATGCTACACAATGATCATCACAAATGAACTCCTTTTGTGGTAAGCCTCTTACTAAGTTATTTTTGACTAAAACATTCATAGATTTGAAGTTCATGTGACACATCCTTCTGTGTCAAAGAGCAGACTCATTTGATGATGCTTTGGATATCAAACAGCTTAAAGTATATGATTTGGATAAAAGATCTGTGTTCAAACAGTAGACATTGTCCTTTCTTGGTGTTTTGAGTAAAACAAGATTTTCAGGTATTTTAAAATTTTTTGAAAGGACAATGCACTCAGAATTTGTGAACAAAACAATATTTTGTTTGTCACAGATTTGAGACACACTTAGTAAATTGTACTTCAGTTGTTCAACATACAAAACATCATTGAATAACATGTTGCCTGCTTTGACAGTACCTTTACCTGTTACCTTACCTCCCTTGGAATTGCCTCCAAATGCAACAAACCCTCCTTCAAAGCTTTTGAAATTTGACAAACATTCAGAGTTGCATGTCATGTGCCTAGAGCATCCACTGTCCATATGCCATCTTGTCTATGTTGGGTCCTGTGCTTACCCTGCACAGTAAAAGCTTAGTTAGTAGTGGAGTAAACCCAAACCAAATTGGTTTTGGGTTGTCCTTGTGCATTGACATAACTAAATACTGTTTGTGTCTTTTTAAACTTAGTGAGATCCACAGGTGGATTCTGTAAGGAGTATTTAGTTATGACATGAGGTATCCAGGTATTCTTTCCAATCTTTTATTTAACAGTCTCAGAAGATCCACTACCAGTTCCAGTTTTAGACTTAACAGTTTGAACTGGGTTCTGAGTACTAGCAGCTTCAGAATTTGAACTACCAGTTCCAACTTTTGGCTTAACAGTCCCAACACTTGCATTAGCAGTTTGATCTATGTTTTTGCCTTTAACACACCAGACCTTTTATATATTTGATTTAGATTTTGCTAAAACTTGTTTTTGGTGTGTAGTCTGTCTTTTGTTGACTTTTAAGTACATGTGATCAACTGTCTTCTTTGGAACTGGTGTGACAGGTGTTTTGGCCTTTGAAATTTTTGAGTTTTGAGCAATCGCCTGTTTTTGAACCACTGTCTGTTTTGTAACAGATGGTTTATATAAACAATGCCTGACCAAATGATTTTTTCTGCCACAATGGAAACATCTTTTGACTGTTTTGATTGGAGAACCAGTTTTGTGAGACCATAACTGGTTCTTGTTCCTTTGATTTCCCCTCACCTGCTGCTGTGTGGGAAACTTTTGGACACCATGGTTTTGGCATGTGCATATTGGAACAGTCTTACCCTTTTTATTAGTTTTTGAAGAAGATGCAATGTTACAGTTAGAAGGTACAGAAACATGTGGAGCATTATTGCATACACTCATCTTATCTTTTCCTTTCACACTGTGGGTTTTGATGAAACTGGAAGTAGGAGGTCCTATAGGTTCACTCATTGTTTTGGAGTTACTCTCAACTTCTTTATACTCACAGCCTTCATTTGGAATCAATTCTTCTTTAGATTCAGGCTTGTCCTCAAGGATAGGATCTACAAATTTCATATTCTCATCTAATGGTTCATTTACAAGCCTATCAGCAACTTCACTCATAGGATGAATGTATTTGTTGTTGTATGGAGGTGTAGTAGCTTTATATCCTATACCTTCCTTAGGATTGAGTTGAGATTTTACCCTATCTTTAAATTGGACTTCCATTAGGTGTTCTAGCTTTTGATTTGCCAGTTTGAAGCTACCCAAATCTATATTTATAGAATCTACTTTCTTGTTAGCTTCTAACACCTTCTGTTCAGCCTCATCTAGTTTCTTATTTAGGGTCTCTATTTTCTCATTCAATTCCTTTTTCTCCCACTCATGATATGTTCTATCATGCCCCATCTGAATCTCATTATCCTTATAGTCATTGATCTGTTTTTCAAGATCTTCTATAGCCTGCATATACTCATATATCCTCTCTTCCATCTTAGCTAGAGTTTTGCACATGCTTTCATTATGAAATCTGTACTTTTTAACCATATTTTTGCATGTTTGAGAGCTGAGTTTAGCATTTACCTCAGATGGTAGTTCAGTGGAAGTGACAGTGGATGATTCTGCCATAAGAGCTTGATTTTGAAACTCCTCTTCTCTCTGGTCACTCCAGTCAAACACATAGTCTTCTTGAGAGACAAGAGCTTGTGAGGATGAAATTTGATTTGTTTGTTGGGGTCTTGGTGGCTGCTAACCTTGGGATCTGCACTCTCTAGCAAAGTGGCCAAGCTTGTGGCATTTAAAGCACTCAACCTTTGATTTATCAAATGCTGACTTGCCTTCTGTTCTGGCTTGAAAGTTTGGTTTACCAGTCCTTTTCAGAAATCTTTTGGCCCTCATAGTCAACATAGCATGTTGCCACTTTAAGTCCATCTCTTCTAAATCATCTGGATGAATTTGTTCCGGATCTTCAGCATTAAGAGAAAAAAGTCCATCACTTGCAACAAATGCTTTATAATGAACTTCTGAAGAGTTACCATCAGCACCTGAAAAAGAATCACAACAGTTTGATTTATCAGTTAATGCTGATGACGGCAGAGCAGTGTTGTGATTGTAAGAAAATGATTTCTTTTTATTTTCAATCTCAGATTCAAACACTCTCAGGCTGTTGTAAAGGTCATCCAATTCTATTTCATCTAGAGTGTCTTTGGTTCTCCATTGAGCAGCATAGACTGTCCATTCTTCACCAAGAGATCTGAGGAATTTTCTATTTACTTCATCTTGATCCAGGCTGACCTTAGCACTCTCCGATTCACCTATCAGCATATTAAACCTATCAAAAATTTGAGTAAGGTTTTCATTCTTTCCACCAGAAAAGTTTTCATACTGCTGTTTTAAAAGATCATTTTGATTCCTTTTGGTGCTAGCATTGCCAGCAAATCTTTTCTCTAAAGCAATCCAAAGAGAATGAGCAGTATAGAACTTTTTAAACTGATGTTGATAAGCATTAGGGATGACTATTTGTAAAAGAGTAAGAGCTTTCACTTCATTCATTCTAGCCTTTCTTTCAATCTCAGTTTTTGGAGGTGTTCTTTTGGGTTTGCCCTCAGCATCTAGTTCAGGATCAACTGCAGGAGGATTTTCAACAGCTTCCCATAGGGCATAATCAATAAATTGAATGTGTTGTTGAATCCTGAGTTTCCACATCTCGAACTCAGTGGGTTTGAGCATAGGAACTTTGAGTCCTTGCCCAGATCCACTACTGCTATTTTCAAACTCCATTGTAGAAAAATAAAATTTTTTATTTAAACAAAGAAAGTTTCTGACTTTGAAAACAAAGAATAACAAACAAAAACCTGTGGCTCTGATACCACTTGTCAAGATCAAAAATTACCTAAGATTAACTGGTTTTAATAAATCAGAGTGTAAACCAATAACCTTGTTTTGAATCAAAGTCCAATTAAGAAGTTTGCGGAATAGCACTTAATTGTTTTAAGAAAACTTTCAGAATAAAATGACAGATAAATATAATCAAAATCAAATCCTTTATATTGCCAAAATCACTGATTACAATCACCTCTAATCTGTTTGATTAGACGAAGAACACAGATTGTTCTTAGGGTTTAACAACCTTAGAGGCTTGAGAAACTTTATTAGAAAGCAGTTACAATGAAGCACACAATTATAGAACTTGCACGTACAGACATACAATAGAAAGACCTAGTCTATCTATATATATAGCCTTCTGATTTGTTTCCTTGATTAACTATGATTTCTCTGGTAGTAGATATGCTTGGAAGATATTCAAATCTTGAAATATATATTACTTCCTGAATTTCAGCACTTTCTGTTATTAATCTGTTGAGCAGCTTGAACTCTGAACTCTGGCAGCTTGAATTTGAACTAGCAGCTTGAACTTGTTGAACTAGCATAGAAATACTACTAACAGTTTGAGAAATCTAACTAACAGCTTCACATACTTAGAATATTTCCCAACATTTCGGAAGCCACGTCAAAGAAAATTTTAACCATTTGAGCTATTCAAGTAATACCAAATAGTAAAGGATATGCAAAGATGCCTTGGAATGGCAACATGGCCTGTGGTCCATCTTGGTGCTTTCAGATTTCCTAACTTTGAACCTAGTGCTTGTGTTCTTTGTGAAGTTTTCAATTGGAGGTGACATTTCGACCCAATGGGTCAAATATGCAGGAATGTCAGAATAACCTGTAGTAAAAAGTTAATCTTAAACATAAATTTTATTAAAACATAAAATTCTAGAAAATGAATTATTAAAACTTGTTTGCTGGAAAAATTTCAATATTATATAAATTTTTTTTATTTTAGTCATCATCTCGTTCGACTTGTTTGCTTGAATGAGTCAGAATTACAACCCTGGTTTTCAATCAACTCATAAGAATGTGGCAAATTTATGATGCAAGTATTGCACTTGTGTGTAGTTTAGCCATGTGAGTAACTACTTGTATCGAGATTTATGCACCTTTGAACAAGCAATGTGTACCGAAGAATTGTCAAATTGTTCAATAGAGGTGTTTTGACCATTTATCTAAAAAATGGACAGGTGTGTTCAAAAAATTCTGAAACTGAAAACCGCTACAATAAAACGATAAACAGTTCCAATTTGAGGTTAACAAAACTGGCTTTTTCGTTAAATGTTTGTTCGATTAGCTGAACAGGAAAAATCTTCGGTTTCAGTTCATGGTTTTGGCAATGGATAGTTAACCGAAAAACAAAAAAATATATATAAATCTATAGTTTTTACTTTTTAGGTAGTATTAATATTAACATTTATCCCTAAAATAATATAAAATTTTAACTATTTAGTTAATCTATATTAAATTTATAAACCAAAACAAATAACAATATATTTTTACATTTTAATTTAATTAAAATAACAAAATATTTTTTATTTGATTTTTTAAGATAATATCTAACTTTTTAACAATATATCATCAGTAGTTATTCATGGCATTCATTTTTGCTTTTTAAAAGTATTTAAAGGTTAATTAATGATATTTATATTAAAATTTATCTTTTTATTTGGAAAATGGTTAATAGATGAACCGGATAATTGATTCGAACAAAGCAGTTAACCGACTATTTTGATTTGGGATTAAGTTTACAAAATTCTCGAACCAATATATTTAATTATCCATCTAAAACTCATTTTTGGTTAAATCAACTACAAAATGGATTGTTGTGGTTATATGTCTCTAATGGATTAAATGCTTAAAATTGAGGAATTTAGCTTAAAAGAAAATTGGTCACATGCGGGTTCAATGGGTTTGTGGTAAAAATTAGATTCTAAAGTTGTCCCATACGAGTTTTTGCTCTTTTGAAAAAGGGTACATTGATTTATTAAAAAATAATTTATCGTAATAAGATAGTTTTCGTAATTATATGAAACAAATTAGTTATCAACAACTAAGATATTTTTTATAATAATATAAAACAAATTAGTTATAAACAAAATTAACAAAAAAAATTAACAAAATAACAAAAACGTGTGTCAAACCAACTCATCCCCAGTAAAAAGCTACTCATTAAACCCGTTATCCAACTAGCATGCATGACATGCCCATGTGGTTTGTGAAATAGGATTTGATGGATTTGTAATCTAAAACTGTTTGAATCTTTGAGTTACAAAGATTGAAAGTCAAGTATTATTTATATTAAATTTAAATCATTGTTTATAGAAATTTAACATTTATTCTAATTTATATATGAACTAGTTTATTACCCGCGTATTATGCGAATATTATATATATATATATATATATATATATATATATATATATATATATATATATATATATATATATATATATATATATATATATATATATATATATATATATATATAACAAAGGGTTCTTTTAAGAACCATAAATATTGTGAGAATTTAAGAACCTTTTATAGCATTTGGATAAATAGAATCAATGGTTGATATATTGGATGTCAATTTTCAAATTATTTAGAACTTTGATAGTGGGGAATCTTGAAAATGGTATTTTTGGAAGAAAAAAAATCTGTTTTTTCTCTTTCTCTCTATAACTTTTTTTCATTTTCATTTTATTTTTCTTTAATGAGAATTGGTTTTTATAGTAAAAAAATGTTTTTTATAAAAAAATATCTTTTTCTATATAGAAAATTATTTAATTGCTAAAATTAACGTATTTTATATAAAAATATTATGTGTCTATATAGAATGTTTATATACAATATTTTTTTTCTATATAGAATATGTTAACGAACATATTCTATTTATAATCTACGTAGAATGGCATGCAATCTACGTAAAATGTCGTGTAAAATATCAAGTATCATATATTCTATGTATATTACATGATAAAATATGTCAAAAACACATTGAAACAAAAAAAAAATTTCATTTAGACATTTTATCAAACAATTGGTATGCAACTGATATAAAATATACCAAAAAGACAATGAATAGTAATGTTAATCTATATAAAAAAATATAGAAATGTATAAAAAACATAAAAAGATATGAAATATATAAAAAAATAACATACTACATAGATTATGTGTGATTTTTTACAAGTAGTCTTGTATAATATTCTATGTAGATTATCAAGTAAACTACATAGATTATCATGTAATCTACATAGATTATCATGTAATCTACATAGATTATCATCTAATAACTCTTACATTATCATATTATATGTAGAGTATATCGACAAACATATTCTATGTACAATCTCGTAGAATGTCATACAATCTACGTAGAATGACATACAATCCACGTAGAATGACATCTAATCTACGTAGAATGACTTGCAAACTACATAGAATGTCGTATAGAATGTCAAGTATCATATATTCTACGTAGATTACATGATAAAATATATCAAAAACACATTGAAACAAAAAAAGAAGATTTCATTTAGACATTTTATCAAACACTTGGTATGCAACTGATATAAAATATACCAAAAAGACATTGAATAGTAATGTTAATCTACATAAAAAGATATAGAATTGTATAAGAAACATAAAAATATATGAAATATATAAGAAACATAACATTCTACATAAATTATGTGTGATTTTTTTACAAATAGTCTTGTATTATATTTTATGTAGATTATCATGAAATCTACGTAGATTATCATGTAAAACATCTAATAATTATTACATTCATTATACATCTAATATCTTACAAATAATCTTCATTATAAAACATGAAAAACGAATCTGTCATATTCTATGTAGAGTATCGACGAACATATTCTATGTACAATCTACGTAGAATGGCATGCAATCTACGTAGAATGTCGTGTAGATAGTCAAGTATCATATATTCTACGTAGATTACATGATAATATATACCAAAAACACATTGAAACAAAAAAAGAAGATTTCATCTAGACATTTTATCAAACACTTGGTATGCAACTGATATAAAATATACAAAAAACGCATTGAATAGTAATATTAATCTACATAAAAAGATATAGAAATGTATAATGAACATAAAAATATATGAAATATATAAGAACATAACATTCTACATAAATTATGAATAGTAATGTTAATCTACATAAAAAGATATAGAATTATATAACATTCTATATAGACACATAATATTTTTGTATAGAGTACGTTAATTTTTTAATAATTAAATAATTTTCTATATAGAAAAAAAAATTTTTTTATAAAAAACGTTTTTTTACTATTAAAATCAATTTTCATAAAAGAAAAAGAAAATGAGAATGAAAAAAAAAGTAAGAGAGAGAAAGTGAAAAAGAGATGTATACAATAAAAAGGTGGAGAGAGAAAGATAATATTTTTTAATCCCAAAAATACCCTTTTGATCCAAGGGCTCTAAAAGGTTCTAAGTTCATACAATCTTTGAGGTTCTTAGAATGTCATGCAATCTATGTACAATCTACGATGAATCTATCATATTCTATGTAGAGCATCGACGAACGTATTCTATGTACAATCTACGTAGAATGTCATGCAATCTACGTGTTGGAATGTAATTTTGTTGATGGAATACAAAGTATAGGGTCTATTTTGTAATTAGTGAATAGTTATGAAAATATATATAAATATATGTTTGAATTTCAAAATAGAATTAGATCTGACAGTTATTTTGTGCGCATTGAATTCAGAAGATAGGGTACTATACACGAAGATTCTCATTCTTCATTTTGTAATCATCAGTTGTTCAATCGAATCATTCGGTCAGTTTTAATTCCATTTGTTGTTCTTGATTATTTGATATTGTTGTTTGATTGTTAAGAAACTACATTTCACAATTGGTATCAGAGCATCTAGGGGTGAATTTTTGATTCTGAAATTGAAAAATACGAACAGTGTTCTTGAATATTTTTTTCGAAAAACCTAATAATCATCAAGGGTTTTTATTCTGTTGATCCCATAGAGGCTGAAATTTGGATCGAAGGAAAAGGATTAGTAGACGATTCAATTGAATATAATCTTGTTTTGATTCATCAGACAAAGAAAAAAATCTAGTGATTTTTCTGAAATTTTGAAAAACCCAAAGTTATCACTGTTCTATTAAAAAAAAGTCACGTCTAGATCTATTTTTGGACAATATTGTTTCACAAAAAGTGTTTGTAATCATAATCCTTACCTTCAATTTCAATTTGGTTGAATATGGCTGTGTTTTACGAATTAATTTGAGTTTCAGACTTGAATAGTTTGAAAAACTAAGAAACTCGAAATACACTAAGTTCATGTGCAAATCGAGTTGACTGACTTTTTAAATCGAGTTGACTGACTTTATAAATCGAGTTGACAACAAGTGTCAATCGAGTTGAATTGTTATTCATTCAAGTTGAATTGATTATTCAATCGAGTTGAATTGTTATTCAATCGAGTTGAATTGTTATTCATTCGAGTTGACTTGCAATTTTATTCAAGTTGACTTACAATTTTATTCGAGTTGATCTAAAAGTTAATTTCAACAAGAAATTAATCACAAGGAATCAATCGAGTTGCACAGAAGCTTTGTCGAGTTGTACTTAGTCTCATTCGAGTTTCTTAGAAACTTAATTCGAGTTTCCCAAAAGATTAATTCGAGTTTCACTCAAGTCAATTCGAGTTTCACAAAAGATTAATTCGAGTTTCACTCAAAACTAATTCGAGTTTCATACAAAGCTCATTCGAGTTTAACAACAGATTCATTCGAGATTAACACAACATCAATCGAGTCTTGCATTAAGTCATTCGAGTTTCATCATTGTTTGATTCGAGTTGATTAATTCAACTGACAAGTTCTTTTGCTATTTCGAGTTGATTGTATACTGGTTCAAGTTGTACTCATTCTTTGATCGAGTTGATCAACTTATCATTCGAGTTGATCATCTGTTCAATCGAGTTTCACTAATCTTTCTTTCAAAGGTTGATCAACTTTCAACTGTTGATCAACAATTTCAATTTCAATCAAAGTTCATCAGATCTTGGATAGTTTCCTGAATATCAATCACAATGTCAAAAGACGCTCTAGCAATGGGATCAGAAACCAAACCCCCAATTCTTTATCGGGGAGAATACGTTCAATGGAGGGAGAGGTTTTTAGAATTCATAAGTTTTCATGATCTGTCGGAAGAAATGTTAAAATCCTTATCAGAAGGACCAGCTACATTCATGGAAACAATTCCTGGAGTACCCACTGGGAATCCCCCAATTCCACCAAGTACAGTTGAGGTTACAAACTTGACTGAGGCACAAAAGAAAAGAAAATTAGGGGATAAAACCGCCAGGAAATTATTACTGATCTCAATCCCCAATGACATTTACACATGTCTCACAAACACAAAAACCGCCAAATCCATATGGGATGAGGTGTGTAAACTTATTAGGGGATCTGACAGAGCTGCAACAAACAGAGCAAGAAACAGTCTGATGACATTTGAGAATTTTCGAGCTCGTGAAGGAGAATTACTGGAAAACACTTACCTGAGATTTGTTAGTTTGGTAAGTGAAATGAAAAGAAATGGAGTGACAAAGTCCAATCTAGACATAAATGTCAAGTTCTTAAACGTACTTAACCCTGAATGGGAGAAGTATGCCATGATAATCCAGCAGACAAAGGACATTGAAGAAATGGATTTTCATATGATTTTTGAGAACCTCAATAACTACCAAGAGGTTGTATTGAGAAAATTATCTGGCAAGAAGAAAGCTGAGAAAGAGACTGCTGACCCATTGGCCTTACTGGCAGAAAATAAGTACAAATATAAGTTGAAAAATGAGAAAAGGGCAGTAGTCAGCAGTAGCTCTTCCGAATCATAAGCATCAGATTCGTCTGCAGATTCCGAGATAGAAGAAATGAAAAAGCAGATGGCACTGCTAACCAAAGCATTACAAAAGAAGTTCTACCGTAAGCCAACCAACAATAAGATGCGCTACAAGACTGGCTCGAGGAAAATTGAAAAGAAAGAAAAATATGAAAAATCTGGAGAGAGCAGTGGCAGAAAAGCTGACAAAACATGAAAAATCAGATAAATCAGCAAAGAAAGAATCAGAGCAAAAGTGCTATAACTGTGGAAAACCAGGTCATTTTGCCCGTGAATGTAGACTGCCAGTAGTCAAAAACTCTGACTACTATACAAGAAAGGCTCTCTTAGCCAAAGAAAAAGAGGATGGAAAAGCTCTTATGGCGGAGGATGACCATTGGCTACAGTTATCTGAGGATGAAGACATACTAGATGAGGATGCTCATATTTGCCTGAAATCAGAGGTTTTCAATGAGTCGGAATTAAGTGAGTCAGTCATGATAGCCGAGGATGAGGTATGGGTTGGACTAACAGATGAAGAGGATGAGGAAAGACAAGAGTCTGAGGAGGAAGTGACTGAAGAAGTTGCGTTGATGGCAACTGGAAAAACTGATGATAAGGATAATGAAGATTCAGAGTCAGAAAGATCAGATGTTTCAGACACACCGGAGGTAAATTCTAACTCTGACTCTGAAATTGATGATTCTTGTGTGCTAGAAGAGAAATTAACTCGGATGGCCTTTATGCTTAAGAAATTTGAAAAATCATTAAAGGCTGAAAAGAAAAATGCTCACTCTTTGGAAAACAAGCTACGTAATGAACAAAATTTAGTTTTAGATTTTTCCAAAGATAAATCATTAGCCTTACGAGCAGTTTCAGATTTACAAGACAAAGAAGAAGAACTTCAAAGCAAAATACAAGAACTTAATCATAATATATCTGACCTACAAGAAAGACAGAGAATGGTAGAATTAGAAGCTTCAAATTTTTCTGTAAAATATCATGTTATTTTTGAAGAACGAACTAAGCTTTATGAGAAAATAAAGAAGATGGAAGATGAATTTATCAAAAGAGGGCAAACAGATCAAACCATCTATTTAAATCAACCAAAAGACACAGAATTTTACAACTCTAAATCTGGTATTGGTTGGGAAAATCCCAAGTATCTGACAAAGGCTATATCCAGTTCACCTACTTTATATGATGTCAGATATATGAACTTAAGATTAAAAATAACTTTTATGAAAGCATCTGATGAAGTAGAATCTAGTGAAGAAACAAAAAGATTAAGATCAGACAAAATGCAAAATTCTGTTGATTATAACAGAATACATGAATCAAGCAATAATACTGATATTAAAGAAGAGTATATTCAGACATATTCTGAAAAGGATTTATCTGAATCTACTACTAAATCTCAAAAGTTATACTTGTCATTTTCAATTCTAGAAAAGATAAATTCTGATCTAGAATTGAAAATTAAAAACTTTGAGACAGAAAATAAATCTTTTAAGGCTGAACTCAAAATTCTAGAACGAAAGTTACAAAAATAGCCTGAGAACAAAAAGTTGTTTGATCCATCATCTTCAACTTCTCTAGATTCTATCAATTCAGAAAAGGAATTTGATCTGTTTATGAACTCTGACTTCAATTCCTTAGAGGAAATGTTTGTTAAAATTGATGATTTTGTAAAACCTTTACATAACAAACAATCAGATGATGAAAATGAATCTGTTAAAATTCTGCAAAGAATTTCTACAGATTCAATAAAATCATCTGAAAATTCACCAACTTTACAACAAAAGAAGGAGAAAACAAAAGTTATTTTAGATACTCCTAAATTTGAAAAAGGTGAATCATCTTCCACTGAGAACTCAATTGCACTTAGAGTCCAATCTTCAAAAGCTAAGAGAAAGTTACAGAAGAAACAAGTTTCTAAGATTACTAATTCTCATGTTTCTTCTATGTCAGATATTATTGTGAAAGGTTCAAGAAAGCAAGTTTGGAGAAAGAAGAAGAGAGAACAGAAAAACAAGAAAATAAAACAAGAGTGGCGCGTGAAGAAAAATATTGTTACAGATAGAAATAGCAATTTTGAAAACTCTGTCTGTAATAATAAATTTGTTGATAATTCTTGTATAAAATTCTCTCGAATAGACTTAATTGCTTTGAATTCTGGTGCATGTAAATCTTTAATTGTAAAATCTGATAAGCTCGTCTGGCAACCGAAGAAAAAGGACCCATTTGTTAAACAGAAAAAGGTTCCACAGCAAAATATTTCAAAAACAGTTCCACCAAGAATTGTACAAAAGTGGATACCTAAAAGAACTGTTCAAAAATGGGTACCTAAATCATCATCAATTGTAAAGCTAAAAGCCATATCTGATGAGAAAACAAATCATAAACTGCATGATTTACCTAAATCAAAAGTACCCAACTATAAGTGGGTACCTCATGTGCTATTTCGTCTTATAGGTAAATCATCTATGGTATCTTGACTCCGGATGTTCGAAGCATATGACCGGACAAAGAGACACACTCACGAACTTTGTAGAAAAGTTCTGTGGGACGGTCAGATTTGGAAATGATCAGTTTTGTCCGATCAAAGGATACGGGAGTCTCGCATACGACAAAATTACCATTCAGAAGGTTTTCTACATTGATGGTCTTAGACATAATTTGTTTAGTATTGGACAGCTGTGTGATAAAGGATTGGAAGTCAACTTCAAAGCTAATCGGTGCAGCATTCGATCTGGGGAAGGTAAAGAAATACTGGCAGGAAACAGGAAAACCAATTTGTACTCCATTGACTTAGCCTCTATTAATCTGAAGAAGGATGTCTGCTTACTGTCAAAAGCTACATCTAAAACAGCATGGCTATGGCATCGTCGTCTTTCACATCTGAACTTCAATGAATTAACCAACCTAGCGAAAGGCGGGTTAGTTAAAGGGCTACCAACTCTCAAATTCCAAAAAGAGCAGTTGTGTGCCGCATGTGAAAAAGGAAAGATGACTAAAGCTTCACACAAATCCAAATCTGAACACTCTTCAATAAGAGCACTGGAATTACTACATATGGATTTGTATGGACCAATGAGAGTACAAAGCATTAATAAGAAAAGATACGTATTGGTGATAGTTGACGACTATTCACGGTACACATGGGTTTTCTTCCTGAGGTCCAAATCAGATGCTACCGAAATCATCATAGACTTTATCCGGAAAATTCAAGTAAAGTTGCAACTTACTATTCAGTCAATCCGATCAGATAATGGCACAGAATTCAAGAACAAATCACTTGAATCATTTTTGAATTCTGTAGGTATCACACATCAGTTTTCAGCTGCTAGAACTCCACAACAGAATGGTGTCGTTGAACGAAGAAACCGGACACTAGTGGAATCATCTAGGACGATGCTGGCGTATTCCAGTCTACCGTTATTCTTATGGGCTGAAGCAGTTGCAACAGCTTGTTTCACACAGAATCGTTCAATCATCAATAAACGATTCGGAAAGACTGCTAATGACCTAATAAATAAACGGATACCTAATATTAAATTTTTCCATGTCTTTGGATGCAGGTGCTTCATACTAAATGACAAAGACAACCTTGGAAAATTTAATCAAAAAGCAGATGAAGGTATATTCATAGGTTATTCAAAGGAGTCGGTCGCTTTCCGTGTCTACAACAAACGAACCAAGACAGTCATTGAGAGCGTCAACGTCAAATTTGATGAAGGAATGGTAATGGCTTCTGAACATACCAGTTCAAGACCCGAACCTAACAAGCAGACTTCGATGGAGTCACCTGAACAGAATGCTGAAAATTCTGAATTAAATAAATTGTTTGAGAATTTTTATGAAGACTACTTTGAGAAGCCCAAAACTAATGTTTTAAATTTGGTGCCTGACAGGATTACTAAAGATCTCGTCGTAGTCTCCGATCATTCTCATCAACAAGTATCAGAAGAAACTGGAGACGCCTCAACAACAGATGTGCACTTGCCAACTGAAAGTGCACAACCCATTGAACCTCCAGAATCTTCTGAAACCCCCTTAACATCCGAAAATTCAGAAACTCCTAACTCTGATACCCTACCAACTACATCTGAAGCAATCCCCCGACCTACATATTTAGACCGTAATCCCAATCAAGACCACATCGAACCGTATCCACATACTTTCAAGTGGACTAGAAATCACCCAATAGAAAAACATTATTGGTGATCTATCTGCTTCAGTCCAAACCAGAAGAGCCACAATAAACGAATGCCTATTTTCAAATTTTCTCAGCAAAATAGAGCCTAAGAATGTGAAAGAAGCACTTCTGGACGCTGATTGGATTGTTGCAATGCAAGAAGAACTGAATCAGTTCGAACGGTTGAAGGTCTGGAGACTTGTTGAGCGACCCAAAGACAAATCTATCATTAGCACGAAGTGGATCTTTAAAAACAAAAATGACGAACATGGAGTAATCATTCGCAATAAAGCTCGCCTCGTTGCCAAGGGATACAGTCAACAAGAAGGGATTGACTACGATTAGACTTTTGCGCCAGTTGCACGAATAGAAGCGATTAGAATGTTTTTAACTTTTGCCGCTCATACAAACTTTACTGTTTATCAAATGGATGTTAAAACTGCGTTTTTAAACGGGGAATTAACCGATGAAGTATATACATATCAGCCCGAAGGTTTTACTGATCCTTCGAAACCTGATCATGTATATATTTTAGACAAGTCACTGTATGTCCTTAAACAAGCACCGCGTGCTTGGTATGATGCACTTTCAACATATCTGTTGAAATGTGGATTCAACAAAGGTGCAGTTGACACAACCCTGTTTATAAAACGTCAGGGGCCGGATATTATAGTGATACAAATATATGTAGACGACATAATATTTGGGTCTACAAATCCTGAATTTTGTAAGAAATTCGCATTCTTAATGTCCCAAAAGTTCGAAATGAGCATGATGGGAGAATTAACTTTTTTCTTAGGATTACAAGTTAAACAATTGGCTGATGGTACTTTTATTAATCAGTCAAAATATATACAAGACATGTTAAAGAAATTTAACATGGTTAACAGTACTCCTATGAAAACTCCCATGGCTCCGGATTCAAAGTCAAAACTCGATGAGGACATTTCGGGGAAATCTGTAGATGTGACTCACTATCGAGGTATAATTGGGTCATTAATGTATTTAACAGCCAGTAGACCGGATATTATGTTTGCTACATGTGTGTGTGCTAGATATCAGCCGAATCCAAAAGAATCACATTTAACAGCTGCAAAAAAAAAAATTTAAGATATCTCAAGGGAACTCCAAACCTTGGTTTGTGGTATCCCAGAGAATCTTCATTCAATTTAACTGCTTTTTCTGACGCTGATCACGCAGGTGATAAGATGGACAGAAAAAGTACGTCTGGTGCAGTACAATTCTTAGGTGACAAACCCGTATGCTGGTCATCCAAGAAACAACAATGCGTTTCATTGTCTACAGCTGAAGCAGAATACGTTGTTGTTTCATCATGTTGTTCTCAGGTGTTGTGGATGAAAAGCCAACTGCGAGATTACGGGTTTACACCACAGAAGATACCAATCTACTGTGATTCTCTGAGCGCAATTGCTATTGCATCAAATCCGGTGCAAGACTCAAAAACAAAACACATCGACATTCGATACCATTTTATAAAGGATCATGTTGAAAATGGAAATATAGAATTATACTTTGTTCCTACTGAATATCAACTAGCTGATTTGTTTACCAAATCGTTAGATGAAAAAAGGTTTAATTTTTTGTTATACAAATTGGGTATGTTGAATCGTTAGATTTAATAATTCAGTAGTTTCAATTTATAATTTTAAATTAACATTTTTTATTGATTTTAATCTGATGTTAAATTCTTGAATTTTAAACGCTCAAATTTTTTGGAATTTAACAAGATCTGGATTGTCATGTACAGGGGGAGCAGAAAATGAATTTATCTGATTTTGAGAAAATCTGATAAAATTTATCTGATATTTAGTAAGGGGAGCTAAGTTGAGAAATATGATATACATTTAAGGGGGAGCAGCATTCTGAAATTAAAGGGGGAGCATTTTAATATTTTTAAATTTTTTTTGTGAGTTTATTTTTTTGTTGTTTTTTTCTTCAAGTCTGTTTTTATTGAAAATCAGAAATTTTTTTTGTTTTTTGTTTGTTTGTGTTTTGTTGAAATCTTTTGAAAAGATATTGGGTTTTTGTTAAATGGGCTTATATTTTAAGAAAGAGGGCCGGCTATGAAATTCAAAATGGGCCGGGTAATGTCATCTATATCTTTGAAATTCAAATTTCAAATTAGACTTTTCCGAAACACTAACTATTCATCATCTTCTACGAAAACCTTTCTTCCCCATTAAGCAAACTCAAAAACCACATATCTTCGACAGATTCAAGAAATTATTTCAACATATTGTGAGTAAATTCTATTGTTTCGTATGTTTTTACATAGTTCGTTTCAGTTTCTGAATATGTATGTGACTGCGCTCGTATATAGTCGTATGTGTGTGTTCATGGTGTTCATATTTTTTTGTTCATGAAAATGAAATTAAATGTGTGATGGGTTTCGGTTTGTAAATATGAACATGAATATGAAATTTCATGATTCAATTCCAATCACACAAACAGATATTTGGATTTTGGTTTCAAATAAGTTCGAGTTCATGTTTTTTCTGAAATTTGGATTTTTAACAGCTTTAATGTTGTTTTTAATCAAAGTTCAGTAAAACAAAGTTGTTTAAAATTGGTTTTCGAGAGGGACACAACTTTTAAATCAATGAGAAGGTCCCTGGAATCAATTTTTGGAAAATTAGAGTGAGTATACTTGAAAAAATAATTTCAAGAACATTTCCTCGATCAAAGGTATACTCGAGAAAAATGTTAGTTTTGTTCGAGTTGAGTAATAGGTTAATCGAGAAAGTCTGAGTGTCATTCGAGTTGACTGTCTCTTTAATCGAGAAAATTCTGTTTGTCAATCGAGTTGGTCAGTTTATTGGACTTAGAATATTTCAGAATATAAGTCTCGATTGATACATAGTCCGAGAAAACTTATGTTTCATTCGAGTTGGTTCAATGTTTTCATCGAGAATATTTCTGTTTCATGCGAGTTGTTTACATACTGAACAGATGATCGAGTTTGTCTTAGGCTTTAATCGAGTTGGTCCATAAACTCTCATGTTTCATTTGAGATTCACACTTACTTCATTCGAGTTTTCGTACACTTCATTCGAGTTGGACTGATTAATCATTCGAGAAACATCATGACTTAATCGAGAACTTTTATGTTTCATTCGAGTTGATATCATGGCTAATTCGAGTTGTTTCATGAGTCATTCGAGTTGTTTCAAGAGTCAGTCGAGATACAAACAGACTCATTCGAGTTTCTAATAATTTTTTTTTACTAAGTGTTGAGTTCTTAATGTTTTAAGAAGAATATGACATTTTTTCAAGAAATTGTTTTAAATTTGTGTTTTTCTAACATTTGTCTCTGAACGATTGACTCTGGAATCCTGTCAATAATATTTTATTATTGTTCGGAATCCCGATGCCTTAAACAGAAAATCACAAATTTTTATAATTTCTAACAAAATGTTATATTTTTCTATGATTTCATTTGCTTACCTGTATTGTCTAACATGATTATTATTTGTGTACATGTTTCAAATGGCATCTCCAAGTCATTCCCATAATTCTAATTCTTCCAATTCTCATTCATCTTCAAACCATACACTCGTATCTAAACCAGTCAGATCTGCTTCAGTTACAAGACCTTCACCTGCAACCATCATACCAGACAATCAGCTGGTAAAACCCAAACATTGCCTGCCTTTCAAAGATAATAACCATCGTTTGGATACCAAAGTCATTAAAGTCAGTCACCCCATCATAGTTGATATTCTCAAAGGCCATCCTTTGGGATATCTTCTCCAATACAAACCATCTATCCCACAAGTCTACCTTCAACAATTTTGGCATACTGTCAAATTTGTTCCAGCTGATGGTAACCACCATTTCAAAGTTACAATTGATCAATATAAATCCAAAATTACTCTAGCCAGACTTCGTCACAACTTGTTTTTACCAAGACGAATTGACACAGTTAACTTCCCAGAGTTAGCAGATTTTGAAGACTTTGTGTCCGATGAGGAGTTAGTGCATGACCTCATATGCTTGGGTTATTTAAAGCCACTTCCTAAGAGTTCCAAGTTTCATCGCAATGGCTTAAATGGAGAATGGTACACATTACTCGGTATTATCAATAGGTGCATGACATCAAAACATACTGGAATAGACAGGTGCAACATTCATTGTCTAAGAATCTTTCATGGTATTGCTTTTAATAAACATTATGACTATGCACAATGTATCTGGGAAGACCTGAAGGAAATCATACTTGCAAAGACAACGAACAGATCAAGGAAGTTTGTTCCACATCAGAGGTTTATTCAAATTCTTATCCGAGGGATCCTCCGAGCAAATGAGAATATTCCGAAGAGAGCAAACTCACAAAGATGTCCAGACTATGTGATGATGAGTTTACATGAGGTGCCTGATTCTCCTAATGCAAACATAATGCCTATTCCCGAATCTCTGTTAAAATATGCAGATCCAGAAAGTGAGAATGTGAGGATTTATAGGATAGATCATGCTCCTATAGAGACCCAAGAACCGGGTTCTCTTAACCAAGGAGTTATAGGGAGAGAGGAACTTTAGCAAAGGGCTGAAGTTCAGGGAGCCCAACTTGTGAGTGGGGGAGTAGAAGCAGTGAGGGGTGGTGAGGAAGAAGCTGGTACTTCAGATTCCGAACGAACGTTATCAAATATACAAGAGGGAGCAGAGGAAGGTAATGATGGTGATGATGATGATGATGCTGATGATGGAGATGATCATAATGAGGGAGGAGCCGCTTTGATGGATGTTGTTCATATTGCTCAAGAGAGTGTGAGGGATGTACTTCAACTAGAAAGTCGGGAATTAACCACATCTGCTGTTAGCTCCCCTCTGGGAGTTAGCATTGAAACAGTCACTATCCCACTGACAAGTGCACACCCCACCATCCACTCAGTCTCCTCTCAACAGGAGACTGTTTCAATTCAGCACCGTGATGAAACACAACTACTATCCGATAGTCCTTTGGACTTCATGGATATTGAAATAAGTACACATCTTCCCGAGTGTACAACTTTTATTCAAACACAGAGTCTAGAACCAATACAGTTTAGGACACTTGAGTCGACTTCATCTGTTGAAGTAAGTGCGGCTGAACTTAGTGTTCCCGCCAGAACATCCTTAGCTACGGAAGCATTCGTTGCTCCGTCGCTTGAAGAGGGTGGAAGTCCAGTTAGAGCGACAACACTGACAACTTTAAGCAATGGCCACACAGAAGTTCTTTTTACAAGTTCTACTGTTGTGACAACTGGAAGTCTGAGTGACCCAGTAGTGAATCTTTCCCCTTTTGTTACTGAATCATCACTAAACCAAGCATTGAATGCAGTTGTTGTGGGAGTGAACAATCATGTCTCTGCTCAGTTATCTGAAGTGATGGCACAAATGTCCAATATTCATAAAATTTTTGAAGGGTAAGTCAGTGGCTGAAGAATCTATCAAGCAATCTGATCCACATCAAGCTATAGATGAATTGAGGGAAGAACTAAAAGATTTCGTTTTTGAACAATTTGACGAAATGAGAGAAAGAATGATTAGTTTGGAAAGTACAGTGATTACTGCTCTAGGCAACCTATCTGAGAGGGTAGCGGCAGTAGAGGAGACGTGTAAGGCGCAAGCTTCATCATCTAAACGTAAACATGATGAGCATGATGAAGACTCCGATGATGCTCCTCATGAGGGGGAGAAGAGGAGAAAGCTTGCTGAGCCTACACCTGGAATTCTAATGATTACATACCCGGAGAAGGAGGCAGAGGGGAGAGAAAAGGAAGCAGGAAGCTCAAAAGAACCTGCTGATGTTCAAAGTGAGCTGGGATTGATTCTTCATGAAGATGTTCCAATTCCTTTGAACATTCAGTCAGATATCTACAACTTTGAGGAATATAATGATTCGGATGATGACGATCAAGCAGTTCAGGATAAGATGTTGATGATTCAACGAGTAGAAACTGAAGGAGAGAGAGAGGAGTATGTTGAGTTATCAGAGGATGATGATGTGATCACTTTGATTGATATTGATTTTCAGGGTGAAAGGATTGAAGAAGAAGAAGAGCTAGTTCAAGAAATACTGAAAGAGTCTATACCAACACCGACGGTTGAAAAGCCTGATGTTGTTGTTCAAGTGAAAGAGGAAGTTGAAGAACTTCCAGTTGAAAATGTGATTTCTCAAGAAAGAGTAGAGTTGAATGAAGTGGAGGTTCTGGAAAGGTTCTTTAACGAGTATATTCTTGCGGATGAGTCTCAGAAACAACACCGACTCAGATTCGAAGCTCAACAGGTGGTACAGAGGGAAATCAGAGATATGCTCACATTGTTGAATAAGGATGAAATAAGTAAGAAGAAAGTTAAAAAGTTTGAGCTATCTGCAAAAAGGTCAACTGATTTCATTAAGAAAAGGAACAAATTGCCTTATCTTGAAGACATTTTGGAGAAAAGAATTTTTTGTAAGAAACAAGCTCCTTGTTCGTTTCTTAAGTTGTTTAGAGTTCTGGAGCCAAACATGCCAAATCTTGTCAATTATGCAAGTTTTCTGAGAAACAAGACGCAAGTAGTTGATAAAGTGAAGAGTGAGTTCAGGATAGTTGATTTAATCAAAATTGAGAAGGACCGATTCGTTCAGATCTTTTATCCTACATTTACCTTCACGAGGGCTGATGGCAATACCTACACGTTCACTGAAGCAGATATGTTTAATATGCACCTGGTCGATATTGAAGATTTATTTAATGAGTTGTGCCGCATCAAGAGAAATGAGCACTGCAGATTTGCACTAAAGACAATTTTCCACTTCATGCATACCAAACTGGTAACGATGTCTGTGCAAGATCTGCAGATTGGTGTCGAACGAGGGATGAGAAAAATTAACATCACAGCTCCAAATCGAGATATCAAGTTTGCAGGAGAATTAAAAGAGTTTCAAGTCATCATGGTGAAGCATCCTGCGGTAATGTACAAAGACAGAAACAAAAAGTTAAGAGCAATGAGGAGTGTTGAACTCAACAAGTTTTCTGATGGTACATTACATAAAGTGTTGAATGGTTTGAAGGGAAAGCTGGTTTCGGATAGAAAGAGAAAAACTAAGAGAGGAGCTTTATCTGTTAATGATAGAAGACTGATGGTGGAGTTCATATCAAAGATTGAATGGAGATTATCAGACCGAAAGAGCATCAGAAGATTTGAGCAGAAGCTTGGATTATCTACCTGAAGACTTTGCATATTCCATCAAAGGGGGAGATTGTTGGAATGTAATTTTGTTGATGGAATACAAAGTATAGGGTCTATTTTGTAATTAGTGAATAGTTATGAAAATGTATATAAATATATGTTTGACTTTCAAAATAGAATTAGATCTGACAGTTATTTTATACGCATTGAATTCAGAAGATAGGGTACTGTACACGAAAATTCTCATTCTTCATTTTGTAATCATCAGTTGTTCAATCGAATCATTCGGTCAGTTTTAATTCCGTTTGTTGTTCTTAATTATTTGATATTGTTGTTTGATTGTTAAGAAACTACATTTCACACGACGTAGAATGTCATGCAATCTACGTAGAATGTCATGCAATCTACGTAGAATAAAATGCAATCTACATAGAATGACATGCAATCTACGTAGAATGTCATGCAATCTACGTAGAATGTCAGATAGAATGTCAAGTATCATATATTCTACGTAGATTACATGATAAAATATACTAAAAACACATTGAAACAAAAAAAAAGAAGATTTCATTTAGACATTTTATCAAACACTTGGTATGCAACTGATATAAATATACCAAAAACACATTGAATAGTAATGTTAAGTTACATAAAAAGCTATAGAATTGTATAAGAAACATAAAAATATATGAAATATATAAGAAACATAACATTCTACAAAGATTATGTGTAATTTTTTAGAAGTAGTCTTGTATTATATTCTATGTAGATTATCATGTAAAACATCTAACAACTATTACAATCATTATAAATCTAATATCTTACAAATAATCTTCATTATAAAACATGGAAAATGAATCTGTCATATTCTATGTATAGTATCGACGAACATATTATATGTACAATCTACGTAGAATGTCATGCAATCTACGTAGAATGTCATGCAATCTACGTAGAATGACATGCAATATACGTAGAATGTCGTGTAGAATGTCAAGTATCATATATTTTATGTAGATTAAATGATAAAATATACCAAAACCACATTGAAACAAAAAAAAAATAAGATTTCATTTAGACATTTTATCAAACACTTGGTATGGAACTGATATATAATATACCAAAAATACAATGAATAATAATGTCAATCTACATAAAATATAGAAATGTATAATAAACATAAAAATATATGAAATATATAATAAACATAACATTCTACATAGATTATGAATAGTAATATTAATCTACATAAAAAGATATAGAATAATATAACATTCTATATAGACACATAATATTTGTATATAGAATACATTAATTTTTTAGCAATTAAATAATTTTTTATATAGAAAACAATTATGTTTTTTATAAAACCAACGTTTTTTTAATATTAAATCAATTCTCATAAAAGAAAGAGAAAATGAAAATGAAAAAAAAGTAAGAGAGAGAAAATGAAAAAGAGATGCATACAAAAAAAATGTGGAGAGAAAAAGATAAATTTATATATATATATATATATATATATATATATATATATATATATATATATATATATATGGAAGGGTTCTTTTAAAAACCATAAATATTGTGAGAACTTAAGAACCTTTTATAGCCTTTGGATAAATAGAATCAATGACTAATATATTGGATGTTAATTTTGTAATTATTTAGAACTTTGATAATGGGGAATTTTAAAAAGGTGTGAAAATGGTATTTTTGAAAGAAAAATATCTGTTTTTTCTTTTTCTCTCTCTTACTTTTTTTCATTTTTATTTTATTTTTCTATCATTAGAATTGATTTTTATAGTAAAAAAAACGTTTTTTATAAAAAAAAATATTTTTTCTATATAGAAAATTATTTAATTGCTTAAAAATTAACGTATTTTATATAATAATATTATGTGGCTATATAGAATGTTTATATACAATATTTTTTTCTATATAGAATATGCTAACGAACATATTCTATGTATAATCTACGTAGATTGCATAATCTACGTAGAATGACATGCAATCTACCTAGTATGTCGTGTAAAATGTCAAGTATCATATATTCTACGTAGATTCCATGATAAAATATGTCAAAAACACATTGAAACAAAAAAAAAAGAATATTTCATTTAGACATTTTATAAAATAATTGGTATGCAACTGATATAAAATATACCAAAAAGACATTGATAGTAATGTTAATCTACATAAAAAGATATAGAAATGTATAAAAAACATAAAAATATATGAAATATATAAGAAACATAACATTCTACATAGATTATGTGTGATTATTTACAAGTAGTCTTGTATAATATTCTATGTAGATTATCAAGTAATCTACATAAATTATCATGTAATCTACATAGATTATCATGTAAAACATCTAATAACTATTACATTCATTATAAATCTAATATCTTACAAATAATCTTCATTACAAAACATGGAAAATGAATCTGTCATATTCTATGTAGAGTATGACAAACGTATTCTATGTACAATCTACGTAGAATGTCATGCAATCTACGTAGAATGACATCCAATCTACGTAGAATGACATGCAATCTACGTTGAATGTCGTGTAGAATGTCAAGTATCATATATTCTACGTAGATTACATGATAATATATATCAAAAACACATTGAAACAAAAAAAGAAGATTTCATTTAGACATTTTATCAAACACTTGGTATGCAACTGATATAAAATATACCAAAAAGACATTGAATAGTATTGTTAATCTACATAAAAAGATATATAATTGTATAAGAAACATAAAAATATATGAAAATTATAAAAAACATAACATTCTACATAAATTATGTGTGATTTTTTTTACAAATAGTCTTGTATTATATTCTATGTAGATTATCATTTAATCTACGTAGATTATCATGTAAAACATCTAATAATTATTACATTCATTATAAATCTAATATATTACAAATAATATTCATTATAAAACATGGAAAACGAATCTGTCATATTCTATGGAGAGTATCGACGAACATATTCTATGTACAATCTACGTAGAATGGCATGCAATCTACGTAGAATGTCGTGTAGAATGTCAAGTATCATATATTCTACGTAGATTACATGATAAAATATACCAAAACACATTGAAACAAAAAAAAGAAGATTTCTATTAGACATTTTATCAAACACTTGGTATGCAACTGATATAAAATATACAAAAAAATACATTGAATGGTAATGTTAATCTACATAAATGATATAGAAATGTATAATGAACATAAAAATATATGAAATATATAAGAAATATAACACTCTACATAAATTATGAATATTAATGTTAATCTACATAAAAAAGAAATTGAATTATGAAAAAAAAAATATGAATATTTTCTATATAGAGAAAAATTATGAATATTCTACATTTTCTAGATTATGAATATTTTCTATATTTTCTAAATTATGAATATTCTACATAAATTATGAATATTTTCTATATAGAGAAAAATTATTTTTTTTTATAAAAAACGTTTTTTTAATATTAAAATCAATTCTCATAAAAGAAAGAGAAAATGAAAATGAAAAAAAAAAGTAAGAGAGAGAGAGAAAGTGAAAAAGAGATGCATACAATAAAAAAGATGCAGAGAGAAATATAATATTTTTTATTCCAAAAATACCATTTTGATCCAAGGGCTCTAAAAGGTTCCTATGTTCTCACCATCTTTGAGGTTCTTAAAAGAACCCTTCCCTATATATATATATATATATATATATATATATATATATATATATATATATATATATATATAATAAACTAAAAGGTAAAGATATAAATATTATTAATAAACAAAAATATATAATAATGATCTTATTATTTATTATGACCTATTAATTTGTATAATTCTACACACACATGAATATATTTTTTTAAATATTTTAAACATTTATTATATTATATTATAATTAATAATTTTTTAGAGTATTAGATTTTGTTGGATTTGATTTAACTTGAATTTAAAAGTAGATTATATTATATATGGGTTGATATAGTTTAAATTTATTTATTATTTTTTAAAATTTATAAATGTCATGTGTCGATTCATGGTGATGACACGTGAGTTCATGAGAGTTGAGTATATATACTCTTTTATTATTAAAGATAAATTAGTAAAATCTATATATATTATAAATCTAATATGGAAAAAAAACGGGCTAAATTTAGAGAGATGAGGTAGTGACACGTGGCATGAGATATTTTTCTTTTAATAATAAATGTTTTTCTTTTATTAATATATATATATAGAATAGATTATTAAGTGTAATATTTATATCAAATCATACTTTTATTCATATTCTTTAAAATTTCTAAAAAAGGGATTGATGATTTATTATAATTGCTACTAATAAGTAATAATAATAGAAAATTTTAAGAATAAAAGTAGATTTTAAATTTTATAAATTAGTTTAAAATTTAAAAGTCAATACTTTTGTAGAATATTTATGAATGAAAACATATGAAATATAAGAAGGAAAAGTTGTATCTAATTTGTCAACATTTTATACTTAATATGATTTAACTAAAAAATTTGTGTTATATTAATAATTAAATATCTCTTTTAAGATATTAATTATACAAAATAAATACAATTATAATATGCATATATCAAATTTAAAGACAATATATATGTTTTAGTTATTAGTAACCTATTGGTTTAATTGCCTTTAATATAATAAATGGAAGTGATTAATGTAAAGAAATAAATTAGGAAAGAAAGATAAAAGGTTATATATATATTTTATATATATATATATATATATATATATATATATATATATATATATATATATATATATATATATATATATATATATAGTCAGGTTCAAAAAGGTACCTCTCGAAATCAAGTGCACCCGAAGGTACCGACCTTAAAAAACTTTTTTTTAAATTTTTTTCTCATAACCATGTTTAATCTAATGTTATACACATGATATATGAATTTCACATACATTCACACTTTCTGTGTCCTTAAAAATTATGTGAATGCTCAATGCATATTGATGTGAATGGTCATCCATGTGAATGGTCATTTCACACAATGTGAATGGTGTGAATGACCATTCACATGATCTTTTTTTACCATTCACAAGATTTATGATGTTGCTTCTTTTGAAAAAAAGTCTTATAATGTTGTCTTATACACGTCTATTCAAAAAAAATATATGTGAATGATCATTCACATAAGGGTACGCTGGGTACGCTGGAATCTTACAGGTACGCTGATGAACCTGATTCTATATATATATATATATATATATATATATATATATATATATATATATATATATATATATATATATATATATATAGATTTAGGTTCAAGTGAGTACCACCTCTAATGCAGCGCACCAGAAGGTACCACACTTAAAAGTAATTTTTTTGAATTTTTTTTTCATGAACATGTTCTAATTAACATTACACAGATCATATGTGAATTTCACGCAAATCCGAGCACTCTAAGTGCATGAAAACACGCACCACATAAATGCACGTTCACATACATTCAAAATTATGTAAGTGTGTGTTCACATCATTTTTTAGGAGCTAGGAGATGTGAATGTATGTGAAATTTATATATGTTCTTCATAATGTTAATTAAAACATGTTTATGAAAAAAAAAATTTAAAAAAAGTTTTTTTTAAGCTGGTACCTTCTGGTGCGCTGCATAAGAGTGGTACTCTCTCGAACCATATTCTATATATATATATATATATATATATATATATTAAAGTTATCATTGATTAGTTCTAAATTAGGAAAAAGATCAGGAAAATTAAAAAGTAATTCGCTGATAGGATGACACGTGGCAATGAGATGTTCTTCTTTATTATAATACTAGGTTATTACCCATGTATTACATGGGTTAATTTTAGAAATTGACATTTATATATATGTATTATACAATAATTATATGAATAAAAGATATGCTTGATTTTAGTTAGTTAGTTATTAAAATAATCCATATTAGATTTAAATAGATTTGATTTGCTTTAAAATTTAAAAATAAAATCAGTAAATGACGTGGCTAAAGGAGAGAGCGACATGTGACAAATTAAATGAGAGCATGTCATGTGCCATTTAGTTACTCTTTTAATAGTATAGATAGATATAGATTAAAATTCTAACTATTCACAACCTAAAACCTTAGCTATAGTTATAAATTATTTTCTATCTCTCGTCACCAAACATACAAATAACTAAATCTGAATTCTGATTCATTCAAGTTCCATTTTGCGAACCAAAAAGTCTCTTAGATAACGTTTGGTTTGCAAAATGTTTTAAAATGAATTGAAATGTACAAGGAATTGAAATTGGAATCCAAATCATGTTTGGTTGGTTAAAAATGGAATTAGAATCCGATTTCATAATTTGCTAGGTTCATAAACTGTCAAATAAATTATAATTAAATAAGGTCAAATAACAAAATAACTTTTTTTGATTATTTTATTATCATTTTCTTCTTGTTTTATATAGGTAAGGTATCAGTGGGGTTATGGGTATGGTAGGTAGGGTGGGTGAGTGGGTGACATAGGGTGGGATGGGTATGGGTGAGTGGTAGGTGAGGATGGGGTAAGGCAATGTAAGGTGTAGTGTGTTACACGTAAGGTGTATTTTTGTAATCAACCACTCTCTTTTTAAAAGGAATTGAATTTCATCCATAGTGTAAAGGAAAGTCATTTTCCTTCATTCATTGGAAATTTTAATTTTGATGGAATCCAGCTATAGTTGATCTTGAACGTTTATTCAAACAAAATTACATTTTTATCCAAACAATAACAATAAAATACAATTCATTATTAAGATAAAGGGTTAAGGTCTTACAATAGCAACCTACTTTTGAAAATGTATCGATATGGTACGTCTACTTTTTTAATTGTCTATATGGTACGTGTACTTCAATATTCTGTATCGATATGGTCATTCTACATAATAGAGCCCGGTTTTTACATACTAAACAGGGTTCTAATGATATAAAGAATAGGGGTCTATTACAAATATGGTCATATCGGTATGAAAAATTGAAGTACATGTACCATATCGACATCTAAAAAAGTAGACGTACCATATTGATAAATTTTCAAAAGTAGGTTACTATTGTATAGCTTTACCCCTAAGATAAATTATGTTATTTGAACTTATAATCTACAACAAGCAACTTTGTCAAACATATTTATAAAATTAGAACTCCAACTACTAAAAGTTTAAGCTCACAAGTAACAGTAATTTTGCCAAACATAACCAAAGTTAGTTGGTTAGTTATATTGTTCGAAACAATTTTGAACTAAAACATAAGTGTAAATAATAAAAGTTTCAATCTATGGTTTTTGTGTTTGGTTACGTACTTCACTAGTCGATTCTTCATCTTTATGCTAATCATAATTTATTTTTTGGCATACCGCACTTGTAAGAAGACTTCAAATGCTTAATAACTAAATATACATTTTCCTTTTATATGTTAGTTGAACACCATAACATCTAGAGTTGCCCACTATTTGACACTTCTGTTGATGAAAAGACTACAAAAACTAACAAAGAAAGTGTCTCCCGAACTCAAGAGTAGAGAAGAAGAATCAAATTAATACTTAAAGTGCATTTGATTGAGGCATTTTGAGATCAAAGTTTTGGACTCCTTTTATACACATGAATACCACTTCACTTTTCACCTTTCTATTGCTCTGACTCAAAAACAATATTTTATTTTAACCAAAAAAACTCAATAAGCAAAGTTACTTTAATTATGCATGCATTCACATGGTTGTATGCACTAAGACCACAGGGAGTTGTTGGCGATGATGTCAATCAAAACTGCAGTCACGTCAACTTTGTCATCATTTGCCGTTTTGATGCCATTTTTTCATTTTAAACTTAAAAAAAACCATTGAAATAAAAAATAACATCAAATTAATAATATTAAAATTAAATATAACATTAAAAATTAAAATATTCAACTTAAAATTTAAAACATTCAAATTAAACATAACAATGAAAACTAAACTACGTGAAGTCTTGGTCCGAATATTTGTTTTCAAAATCATTAACCGGATCAACGTTGAGATCAATGTTTTGAACACCCCAAATATGTTCAACCAAGTCGGCGCGAAAATTATGATTCACTTCAGTTTTACATATATCTGAATGTCTCGACATGTACGCACTACTATCGATCTTTACTGCTACTGTTGTTGGAGTGACTTCGTTTTCATCATAGTGACCTGTTGCATTGCCTTATCTTCTATAATCATGTTATGCAATGTGATACACGTATACATTACTTTTTTCATTTTCTCCACATGATAAAAAGGAGTCGGGTGCTTCAATATTTGCCAACGGCTTTTAAGAATGCCGAATGCTCGTTCTATATCTTTTATATCTCTTTCTTAAGCCATCTTAAATCTTTTCCGTTTAGCATCAATTGGATCCAAAAATGATTTCACGAATGTGGCCCAGTCAAGGTAGATCCATCAACAAAATAGTACCCATACTTATACGTAGAGCCATAAATTTCAAATGGACACTCGGTTGTCGTGCCGTCATAAATTTTGTTGAAGAGTGGTGACTTATTCAACACATTTATGTCATTATGTGACTCCGGGACACCGAGAAGGCATGCCAAACCCAAAGACCTTGTAACGCTACCGCTTCAAATATGACTGTTGGGTGACCATGATCACCACGGGTGTATTGACCTTTATACACATTAGGACAATTTTCTCAACTCCAATGGAGACAATCTAAACTTTCAAGCATACCAGGAAAGCCATGAATGCTAGAATGGTGAGCATATAGTTATTGTATATTATTATATTTAGGTCTGCGTAAATATTTAGTGTCATAAACTCGCAGAATGTACTTACAAAATTTATCAAGACTTTCTCTTGTGACACGGAAAGAAATTCTGAAACTCTCGTCCAAACCATCTGCGGATGTGCCGTATGTTAATTGACGAACATCGACCGTACTTTTTGAATCAGAGAAAATCTGACCGCACTCTGTTGAAAGTGTCGACACTCTCTCGTCAAATCATCAACAATACGTACAAATAACGACTTTTGCAATCTAAAACGACGACGAAAATAATATGCTTGAAAAAGGGCATCCTCCTTGAAAAATTACTAATTAGACGATCGTTGCAGATTCACGATCCCTTTGTATATATTTTCTTGAGTTTGCAGGATGTGATGTTTCACCTTCTTCATTTTTACGAATTTTAAAACGGCCCGAGCAGCTTGTGAGGAAACGTTAACCGCTTCCGTGATAAATTCTATTGACTTTAAAAATGAAGATGATGAATACTTTATATTTTGAGTTTTAATGGTGTGTTTGTATATATATATATATATATATATATATATATATATATATATATATATATATATATATATATATATATAGAGAGAGAGAGAGAGAGAGAGAGAGAGAGAGAAATGAGAGACTAGATATGACATAAATGAATATATAGAGAGTAAATGAAATATATATATAATTTTAAGATGGATGGAAAGGGCTCGACATTGGGATGCCGATGCCGAGAAGACGGAGTGATGTTCCCCGACACCGACCTCGGTACCACCCTCGATGTCATGCCACTCCCTGTGGCCTAATTATTCCCGGAATAAAGACGTTGCTTCTGGGTTAATGTTGAGTGTTTGACTGTGAGTAAATAGCTAAAGAACCCTTTTAAGAAATCATTATTTTATGATTATTTATGGGTATAAAATAAAGGTAAATTACAAATTTCCTCCATGTGGTTTACTAGAAATTATGGATTGTGGCATTTAACTTTAAAAACTACACTCACAATCCTTATGGTTGAAATTTTATTATGGATATATTCCTTTAGCCATTTAAAATGACCATTTTACCTTATCTATTTAATAATTATTATTAGGGTAAATTAAAACTTTCGTCCCTGTGGTTATATGTAAATTACGGATCCCGTCATTTTCACATTAAAATTACAATTATAGTATATGTGGTTTGCTATTCATTATGATTTCGGTCCTGTGACCAGTCAATTTTTTTAGTGACCATTTTGCCCTTAATAAAAATAGAATATTGGGTAACTAAGTTTAGTGTTAAATAAAATAGTACTAAACCAAACTTTTATAAAAATATTTTAACTGCAAGGTTTATACGGATGTTTCTAGATTATCTATTTGTATGAGCAATTTTGTTTATAACCAACTCCTCATTTTCAATTCCAGAACTCACGTTACACAAAAAAAAAAGAGGAGCAAACTAATGATCAATACTAAAAACAGTGTTACCTACTAGCTTACCTTGTTTCCAAAATCAACCAGAAACAAAATTATAGATTAAATGTCGATTCCAAAGTCAAAATCACTTCTATAGATTCCAAACAAAAAATATCAATGATCTATCATGCATACCAGAAATAAAATCAAAATGATACATAACAGAAACAAAAGAGATTAATGCTTGATACATATATATGATGAAAAAAGAAGAAGACGAACATTGAAGCCAGATTTGGTGATGACGATAGTTCGAAGACAAAAACACCAACCTCCAGTTTCCTTTGTCCTTCATTCCAGATATGAACAAACACTTCAACACCCTGGTAGTCGAACAGGTTCGTTTAATGAAATCGATGATGAACTTTGATGGCTTAAGGTTTCCAGATGAATGTCGTCCTAGATATGAAAATGATGAAATCGATGGCGACTTTGGTGGCTTAGGTTTTGAATTGTTTAAGATTACAAATCTTCTAGAAATCCAGTGGACACAAACCACATTGACAGGGCCGGCCCTGGGCCTGGTAGGGCTGGGCCACCGCCCAGGGCCCATACATAATAAGGGGGCCCAAAAAAAAATTTTATGTGTTATACACTAGCTCAACTCAGAGCCCAAAATCGGTTAGGAATTAGGAAGGGATCCAGGAAATGAAGCAGATACGCACAGTTTCGTGGGGGAGAGGAAGGCAAATGAGATTCGGTAACCAAATGAGATTCGCGATTTCATGGGGGAGCGGACTAGCGGAGAGGAAGGCAAATGAGATACGGTAGCCAAATGAGATTCGCGATTTCGTGGGGGAGTGGACTAGCGGAGAGGAAGGCAGAGCGATTTTATAGCTTTCAGAAATGAGAAACCGAAAATCGAGGAGACGGTCGTAGATTGATGAGAAATCAACGGCAACTCGTGATGGGGTGTCGATTACGGTTCCAATTCCAAAGGTAACCCTAAATCCCTAATTCTTTGTCTCTTCGACTGTTGGTTCGACAAGCCGTTCCTATCTCAAATTCTCAATCCTAAATTTCTCAAAATTGATTCTTCAATCGACACCTATATTGTGATTTCTTTAATTCTTTTAATTTCCAGAACTCGAAGTCGTGAAGGCGTGAATCCGTGAAATAGAACAGAGAAGCCGTGAAAGTTGAAATATTCAAACAGAATTCTTGAATGCCACTAAGTATTGTTTCAATGTTTCATTTGATTTCATATTTTCATTTGATTTAATATTTAGAGGGTGTTTGGTTTTGCGTTATGAACCAGATTATCAGCTTATTACGTTACAATAACGCAAATAATTAGTTTAAAGTGTTTGGATTGCATACGTTAATAAGTGATTATTTGCGTTAAGCGTTAATCTTACCACACTTTTTCATAAGTTAAAAAATGTAGTTTATTTGCTTAATAACTGATTATTTGGTCATTTTACAAGTAAAAACGCAAATCCAAACACTTTATAAACTGATTATTTGATAGTTATGATAGCAAACAGTAGAAACTAAACCAAACACTACATATCCTGCAGCGCTTTTTGTTAGAGCTGTTATCTGATTATTAGTTTCCAAAACGCTACAACACTTTTTCAAACGCAAATCTAAACACCCTCTTAATTGTATTGATTTATTTTGAATTTGGGAAGCCGTGAAAGTTGAAATATTTAAACAGAACTCTTGAATGCCACTAAGTATTGTTTCAATGTTTCATTTGATTTCATATTTTCATTTGATTTAATATTTAATTATATTGTTGATTTATTTTGAATTTTGGTCACTTATTTATCTTTTTTTTTTTTTGGTTAATTGGACCAGAAATCCAGAATTCATATTTCGAAAATCGAAATTCAAAGTAAAGAGCATAAGTGTTTTCATTTGTTAAGGTATTTTCTTTCCTTTAACGCTTTTTTAGTTAATTAGTTGTTCGAATTTTGATTGCGATTTGCTAATTGCTAAGTATTACTTGTCTAGTTGCTAATTGCTAAGTATTACTTGTCTAGTTGCCAAGAATTCTTTGTTAATTGCTAAGTAGTAGTGTTTGATTACAATCTTTTGTTCTTTATATTTATATAATGTTTTAAAGATTTGAGATTAACAACGTTGAAGCAATGTCACCATTATCAAATTGTATGTTTTCTTTACGGTTTTTCTTATTATGTATATATATAAATAGTAAAAAAGAGGGGCCCACTTTAAGTTTTCGCCCCAGGCCCCAAAAATGATAGGAACGACATGCACATTGACGAGAGAGAGAGAGAGAGAGAGAGAGAGAGAGAGAGAGAGAGAGAGAGAGAGAGAGAGAGAGAGAGAGAGAGAGAGAGAGAGAGAGAGAGAGAGAGAGAGATGGACACCTAGAAAATACAATGAACAATCGGGGAAGAACACCTACGGGATACAATCAAGAATCAGTGGTGGTCCGTTCTCCAACGCGAGAAAATTGAAAAAAAAAACCAACAAAGGTGAAATGTAAGGCTTGAATCCTTTAATTACTTACGTTTTATTTGGTTATGGTTTTATTTTCATAACAAATTTATTAATTTTTTTTATACGAAAAAATGTGAAATGTTGGCTTGAGTTTTTTTTTCTTATTATTTATTTAAAAAAATAGAAAGTTTATTACCTATTTTTATAATTATATCAAGGGCAAAATGATCATAATTAAAAAAAATAACTGGTCAAAAGACTAAAAACATAACAAATAACCATATATACCGAATTTGTAATTCCGACATGGAAAAGACATGTTCTGTAATTTTCATATAACCATAGGGACGAAAATTGTAATTTACCCTTATTATTAAGAGTAAATTACATAAATAGTCCATATAGTTTGATAAAAATTATGGTTTTACTCCCTAAAGAAATTTATTACATCAATAGTCCCTAAAATTGAAACCTTGCATGCTTAAAGTCCATAGCTCCGTTAGATTTAACACCCATATGTTAAATTGTTAAAATTGACAAGTTTACCCTTTATGAAAATGCATATATGGTCCTCAAAGCTTTTATCCTTTTTCAATAACATTTTATTTTTTATTCTTTTTGTTTTAATTATTAGTTTTTATTTGTATGTTTATTGTTATTATTAATGTTATTTTTTTAATATATTACTATAATTATTTATTTAAGATTATTGTATGATATATCTGATTATTTTTTTAATTAGTTATTGAAAATTTAAAATTTTCACTATTCTTTTTTTCATTTAGGAAAAATAAATAAAAATTAGTTATAGTTTTTATCCTTCTGGAAATCTAAAATCAAAAATGATTTATTTCTAATCTCTATTAAAAAAAATTCAAAATCGTGCTGAAATTTTTTTCATTTGGAAAAAGTATATAATCAAAATCGTTCGTTGTTTTTTCATTAAAGATATTTAATATAAAAATTAAGTTCTGAATGGTTCGAAAAAATCAAAAATTGGAACGATTTGTTGCTTTTTAATAAACATAAATTTTGAATGGTTCGTCATTTTTATTGAAAAATTTTAAACTGTAATGATTCATCTTTTTTAATTTTCGTTTAATTAAAAAAATTTATTGTCGGTTAATTAAATTAGGAATGATTATTTGTTTGAAAAAAATCAGAATGGTTTATCTTTTTATATAAAAAATCAGTATGATTCGTCATTTTCTAATCAAAATAATTAAAATCAGAATGGTTAGCCTTTTTTTTGTTTGAAAAAATCAATGTCAACATGGTTTGGCTTCTTTGTTCAAAACATTTAAAAATCTAAAAGGTTCATCGTTTTTCCTGGTCATAAAAATAAATTCGGGATGGTTCGTCGTTTTTTGATCGAAAAATTCCTGATCAGAATGATTCATCAGTTTTTTTTATTCAAAAAACCAAAAATCAAATCGTTTGTCATTTAATTAAAATGAAAATAGTTAAAAAAATATTACCTAATTTAATTTTTTCGAACAAAAAACGACTCATTTTAGTTTTTTCATACAAATAATAAAAACTTATATGTATTGTTGATTTTTTAAACGAAAAAAACAATCATATTTTTAATAATTACGATGAAGAAACGACGAACCATTCGGTTTATATTTTTCCGGAAAAAAAATTTAGCACATCTTTATTTTGATTTTTGAATGGAGAAAATGAAATAAATCATTCCAATTTCAAATTTCATGAATGGAAAAAACTACAACTTGTATTGATTTTTAATTTTTCTAAATAAAAAGATAACGAAGAAATATTCAGATTTTCAATAACCAATAGAAAAAAAATAACGAACCATGTCCATCGTATGATAATCTTAAATAAATAATGATATTAATTTATAAAATATGTTATCACTGATAAAAAAATTAATATACAAATAATAATAATAAAAAAATTAGTAACTAAAACAAAAGGAATAAAAATAATAAAATGTTACATTTGGATAGTTAAATGATAAAAAAAAGAAATTCGAAATATATATATGAAATAACTTACAATATAAAGAAAACATAATAAGAAAAAGACAAAACAATAAATAGAATAGAAAATGACACAAATGGTTTCTGAAATACAGAAAGACAAAAATTTCCCAGGGACTAACGGCTCAAGCTAACTGTCGTTAGTTTCAGGATCAAAATGTTACAACTTTTTAATATTAAGAATTTGTGGTGTGATAAAATTTTTTGAGGAATTAAGACCATGATTTTATATAAACCACAGGGACCATTCGTGTAATTTAATCGTATTATTAATAATTAATTAATTAAAAAGGCATGAAAATTTTAAATATCGATGATTTGTATATTTTTTTTAGTTTTTCTTGTACATTTCTAACGTCTTTAATTTCATTTTATAAATACCATTATAATGTAATTCAAGTTTTTGCATTATACTTTAGTTTTTCATCACCTTATCATTTTGATTTTTATAAATGCCATTAGTATTTAATTTTTCATTAATTAATCATTTTTTATTATTATGCTTTCACACAGCCACATGTCATGGTTGAATTATTAAAATTTTAATTTTCATACAAACCTAAAACATTGACAATAAATCTATAAAACAAATCAAATTTAATGAAAAACTACATCTATAAAACATAAAATATGAAAATAAATATGATTATCACTCATAAAAAATTCAACATTAATTTAGTAGAAAAATTAGAACTTATATAGAAAATGTGAAATTTCTATGACAAACTAGTATCTAGTGGTTCAATACAATATAATTGTTATCAGACATCTCAATAAAAGTTCAATGTATATTATATATTAAAATTTTTTATTTTATCAAATTATGCAACAAAATATGTTTCCTAAATACTTGATGTAGAATATAGAATTTTCTACCAATACAAATCCATAATTTAAGAATAAATTATTTTTAAAATTTATAAATGAATGTACATAATTTACATGTTTAGAATTTTTTTAAAAAAATATTAATGGCATTTAAAAATTAATATGTGAAGATAAGAATAAAAATTAATTAAATATATAGATAGATCGGAAAATATATATAAAACGAAAATTAATAAATAAATAAATATTTTTCTCAAAACGAATGAATGTCTAAATAACTAAATATATATTTAAAATTAATAGGTAATTTACTCTAATATATTTAACCATTTGATTGTTAAAGTTAACGACAGAAGAACCATTTTTGCAAGTAAACAGTGAATTAAGGATCGTTTATGGAAAATTGAAATCATAAGGACTGTATCCAAAGTTTTATGCAAACCACAGAGACAATTTATGTAATTTACTCTGAAATTTTATAGACTGGTTTTGATTTGTTTATATTTAAGAGTAAATTACATAAAGGATCCATGTGGCTTATAACAAATTATAGGTTTCATCCCTAACTTTAAAAAATTACACGGGTAGTCTTTATTTTGAAACATTGACATGTTTTCAATCCTTAAGCAACTCAATTTTTCAAAAAAAAATTTCAATTTTGCCTTGCAAATTAATTTCACTTATGGTCCTTAATCAATTAATTTAGCTTTTTCTTTATATTTAATTATTTATATAATTATTAATTTTTGTTTTATAAAATATTTTTCACTTTATCTATATATTTAATTAGGTTATCCTTATTATCTTCATATATTAACTATTAAATACTATTATTAATGTTTTTGAAATTCTAAAGATGCAAAATATGTACATTTATTTATAAATTTTGAATTTTGTTTATTCTTATTGTATATATTTTTATTGGTAGACTATTGTATATAGTAAATATAGAATAGTATTAGTAAAAACGTATTAATTCTAATAAACTTTAACAAGCTTGTAATCTTTTAAGTATTTTTAAAATTTTTATGAGTGTAACATTCCAAGTTTTCTAATATTTAAAGAGTATAATATACAAGTTCCATAATTAAAAATAGATGCTTCTTTTAATTTTTTTCTCTTCTTTTTATTTTTATTTCACAAACGAAAGACTATAAGAAACTTTTTAAATTATTTCCTAAAAGATATTGATAATTTTAAATAAGATTTTTTTAAAAAAATATTTTTTTATTAAACTATTTTAATAGTAAAAATTAAAACACAATTTTAATATGAGAAAAGAAAATATTATTTTATGACATTAAATAAATATAAAATTTTATTTAAATTTATCAAAGGTTTTGAAATAATTTAAAAAGTTTCTCATATTTTTTTGTTTACGAAGTAAAAATGAGAAGAGATATAAAAAAAAAGTAAAGTAGAATTTATATTTAATAATTGTACAAATATTTTATACTATTCAAACATTAGAAAAAATTTCTAACATATACTCATAAAAAATTTAGAATGCTAAAAAATGACAAAGTTAATAAAGATTATCGAAAATAATATATATTTACTGACTGATATGTAAAATCTATCATAGTTTACCAATAAAAATTTATGTAATAAGAACAAATGATTTTTAAAATTTATAAATGTTAGTATATATTTACATGTTTAAAATTTGAAAAACATTATGATAGCATTTAAAAATTAGTATGTGAAAATAAGAAGGATAAATTAAATAAATATATGGATAGATGAAAAAAAATTATAAAACAAAAATTGATAAGTGAAATAAATATTTCCATCAAAATGAATGAATGTAGAGATAATTAAATATATGTTTCAAATTAATAGGTTATAATAATAATAATAATAATATAATAATATTATTAACGATGATGAAACTTTTATATATATATATATATATATATATATATATATATATATATATATATATATATATATATATATATATATATATATATATATATATATATATATATAGAATCAGGTTCATCAGCGTACCTATGAGATTCCAGCGTACCCAGCGTACCCTAATGTGAATGATCATTCACATATATTTTTTTTGAATAGACATGTGTAAGACAACATTATAAGACTTTTTTTCAAAAGGAGCAACATCATAAATCTTGTGAATGGTAAAAAAAGATCATGTGAATGGTCATTCACACCATTCACATGGTGTGAAATCACCATTCACATAGATGACCATTCACATAAATATGCATTGAGCATTCACATAATTTTTAAGGACACAGAAAGTGTGGATGTATGTGAAATTCATATATCATGTGTATAACATTAATTTAAACATGGTTATGAGAAAAAAATTTTAAAAAAAGTTTTTTAAGGTTGGTACCTTCGGGTGCACTTGATTTCAAGAGTTACTTTTTTGAACCTGACTCTATATATATATATATATATATATATATATATATATATATATATATATATATATATATATATATATATATATATATATATATATATATACTAGATTATAAACCCACGCATTACGTGGATAAATGTTAATAAATAATTGGTTATAATATATTTATGTAAAATAAAAACTAAAACACATAAATATTAAATATTTATAAAAATACCATAATAGTATGGTTATTTGTTATAGTCATTATTTAACAGTATTTACTATTTTAGTAACTTTAAACTATTTTATTTCGAAATTTATATGTATTTAATAGATATAATTTAAAATTTTAATTTTATATAAAATATAATTTATATACGTATTTTATTAGAATAAACAAAATGTAATGAAATATGATTTTATTAATATTGTATTATATTTACTTTTTTACTTATTTAATATTGTTTGTATAATATTTATTTATGTTTAAAATATTTTAATAAATTTATAAACACATAATGTTTTTTATATAGACATATAGATAAGTATGTATAATATGTAATTTGGATGTATTTGTATTATATTATAAATATTAGACAACGGGAAATGTAAACAAATGTTGGATAGGGTTAATGATTTATTAATTTTTTTAAATAATAAATTATTTTTATTTTTTATTTTATATCTGTTTTTGTATTTTATATTATATTTGTATTTATCTTTCATTTTACATTTGTATCTATGTTTTATATACGTATTTATCTTTTCATATTTGTATTTATCTCTTATTTTATTTTTGTATCTATCTTTTAATATTTCGTATTTGTCTTTTATTTTATATTTGTAGTTTTATTTTATTTTTATATTTATTTTTTCAGGTGAAACGTGGAGGCGACACGTGGAAAATTTGTGTTCTCTTTTATTATATATATTGGTTATAATATATTTATGTAAAATAAAAACTAAAACACATAAATATTAAATATTTATAAAAATACCATAATAGTTTGGTTATTTGTTATAGTCATTATTTAACAGTATTTACTATTTTAGTAACTTTAAACTATTTTATTTTGAAATTTATGTGTATTTAATAGATATAATTTAAAATTTTAATTTTATATAGAACATAATTTATATACGTATTTTATTAGTATAAACAAAATGTAATGAAATATGATTTTATTAATATTGTATTATAGTTACTTTTTTACTTATTTAATATTGTTTGTATAATATTTATTTATGTTTAAAATATTTTAATAAATTTATAAACACATAATGTTTTTTTTATATAGACATATAGATAAGTATGTATAATATGTAATTTGGATGTATTTGTATTTGTTAGTGTATGGTGTGTAAAGATGACATTACTACTGCATCATGACTGATTTCATAAAACACTTGAGGGTCACACCGATGAGCACAACTGAGCAGATGCAATTAAACTATTGAATAAATAATATTGGATATTGTTTATGACACGAAATGATCATTGAGATTAAATTAATGGATGATTAATTATATCTCAAAGTACGGGGACTAAAAGTGCAATATTAGATATTGTAGTGATTTAATTGTCATTGGATGATAATTAAATAATAATTATCTAGTCTTTTATTTATTATTAGATATTGAATAAAAGATGTATTTATTTGAATTGGTATTATCATCTAATTATTGGATAACTAGATGGATAATTATAAACAAATAAATAGAGATAATCATAAATAATTATCTAGTCTTTTATATATTATTAGATAATATATAAAAGATAAATATTATTTAATAGATATATAATTATAGAGATAATTATATAAGGTTTAAATAATAAAGATAATTATCAAGATATATATTAATATATTAAAGTTTAAGTTTAATATATATAATATATATAATCGGCCCATATGTATAGAAATATATATATATACACATAATACATAACCTAAGAAGGGGTGTGTGGCTTATGATGAGGACAGCGCACACACACACACTCGAAGGTGTGTGTGGTGTTCCAAACCAATCCGTACCAAATACATACAATTACGTGTGTGTTTTTCCCGTTCTTCGTGTGTTTAATTGCATACCTGGCGCCGCTCGATCGTGTCATCACCGGTGGATACCGAAAGCGTATCATTCGTGTATTCTTGTCATAGAATACAAAGGTACGGATTATTACTGCTTTATTATTTACTTATCTTATATTTTACTTGATGATCCGTGTACGGAATTCGTAATTTTAAAAAACTTCCGCTGTGCGTTAATATGATTAATGTTTCTGTTTTTATGAAAAACCCATACGAATTCCCAACAGTGGTATCAGAGACTAGTTAAGTAACATAATGATAGTATTATTCGAGTATTTATGTCCAACGATCTTAAAGTTTCGATTTTTAATAATTAAAATTGTTTAAACGGTCGAAATCAATAATTAAAATGTTTAAGGTTTTGATTTGGCTTGGAGAAAATCGACCAAAGGTTTTGGAAACCTTATGGTGATTCTCGGCCAACCTTGGAGTTCCTCGGAACTCGGGATTTTGAAACCTTAGTTCGTTTTATTTAGTTGATGTTTGATTGTTTAAAAGTGTTTAATTGATTAAAGTCGAAAAATTAAACGTTTCGGTTCGCAAAATCAAACCTAGAGATTTCGGCCATGGGTTGAGACCCATGACCTCTCGGTTGTGATGTGGTAACCGAGGTGATGGATTATTTGTTCCGTCGTGTCGTTTAATTCACGGTTAAACTCGAACGATTAAATTAAATGCGTTAAATCGAATTAATAAATCAAAAGTGTTTAGTTATTAATATTTAAACATTTGTGACAAAATATATGTAAATATGTTTTCGATTTTATAAAATTAAAGTGGAGACTTTATTAGTTTTTTTTATAAAATTCACAAATCGGTTTAAATATTATTTGATTCGATAGTTAAACGATTAATTGGAATATGGAAATCGAAATAATCAAAGTGAGTTTCGATTAATTTCAGCCGTCAAAGGGTTTAATACCCTACTTGTTTTCGATTCATATGGGTTATTGAACCCGAGTATGAGTCGGTTAACTAAGTTGGTTCGTTTCTGTTTTCCGGTAATTCGTCGTTTAAATTAAATCGGTTTTAATTAAAAATTAAGTTTTAATGTTGAAATTAAATTAATGGTAATTTTAATTTATAAACTAGATTTAATTTATGCATTTAATATTTAGTTCCATAAAATGCATTATTAAATTAAATAGAGTTTAATTTAAGGATTCTGTTTTCAAATTGATGAAATCGTGACTTTGAGTCTCATGCTCGGTCATGGTTTAATGTTTTGAGATTTGATCTCGACATTAACGTGTTTGGTAGAAATCGTTTAAAACCATATAGAAAAATTTTTGGTATTATTTAAAGATGGTCAATTTTCTTTAAATATTTTATAAGAAATATTTTATTGGTAAAATTGTTTATCTAGAAAATTGACATTTTAAATAAAGTTTAGTTATTTATTTTGAAAAGTGTTTCAATTAAATAATAGTTAATTGATAATTATTTAAAGGAAGTTTAAATTATTTATCAACATTATTTGAAAATAAAACTATATTTATTAAAGGTTGTTTAATAAAAAGTTTCTTAAAATAGTAAGTTTAAGTTTCAAAGGTGTTTGAATTGTTAATTGAATATTTTAAGAAAGTATAGTTATGAATCCAAATATAATGCAAAGATGGAATTAAATTTGAAATTTTTTGGGAAAAAGTTTCTAATTATGGAAAGTGTTCCTCAATTTTGAGTTTATGAACCGTATTAAATTTAAGAACGATATTGGACATGATTACCTTAATTAATGGTAGATTAATTGGTCTTGGAATTATTTTCATGGCGAGATGAAAATGAATTCTGGATTATTAATATGCTTTACTGCTTTAGTTATGTTTGTGACATAGCCGAGCCTTGAGACCCCTTGTTTGTGATGGTTGGTTGTTTAATCTCAATGTTTGCTATTTTTTTATTATTGGTTATTTTTGGGAAGGCCTGCGTGCCATTGGAATCCCGGGTTTTATGATGTAATCTGTAATAGGTTAGAAAATAGGCAAATGTATTTAGATTAAAATTATGTAAAAATCTTGGAGAAGATGTCCATCAATAAGGAGGTCATTCATCAAGGACGCTCGGTGACATTATCGGATGCTGAGGCTAGTGGGAGCTAAAAGAGTTCAACCTTCTTGCCTTGTGTGTTGATTTTGTCCCTTAGGTTTTGACCTAATTGGTTTGTCCGTATGGCTCTCGGAAACCAATTTAGTTTTTGGCAAGGCTATGTCACCATGTGGTTGTATGTTTTATTTCTTTATGCATTATTTTATCTGCGTGGTTGTGGTGACAAAGTAGATAAATGAAAGAAATCAAAACTACAATCATTTTTTGATGAAAAATTAAAGTATTTAAAAGGAAGTTTAAATTGGAAACTTTAATTATTTTGTCAGGTGTTAGATATGACATTTTTATGAAATTAGTTTTTCAAATAAAAGGAGATTTATTTTTAAAATGCCATATGATCAAAGAGTTGAAATTCTTAAAACTGGTACATTAACTGGATTGTTTACCAGAATAGGTGGTGTCTAGGACAGTCTTGCTCGAGCTGTGGAATTTCCAAAAGGTTTAGAACCGAAAGGATCCTGCCCGCTGACTAACCTGACTGGCCACTAGTTCTTGGTAAGAGACTGGTTATAAACCCAAATTAAAAATCTGACACAACACACCGTCCATATAGTGGCACTCACGGTGACCGGTCGTCGTAAGTAGGTTCAGCCTTCGTTGGGTGCTTACGCCGCAAACTCGGAGAGCTGTGAGGTAAGCACTGCGGATCCTAAGTGAGACTTGGGCCAGTGACTTGCAGTTGTTATATGGTGTGTGTCAGTGGTGGTTCCTCAGTAAGACTGTTGCCCAAGGTGTGGATGAGATTAAACATGATCAATTTGAGAAATTGAAAATCTCATAAGATCTAAGAGTTGCAAGGGGTTGTAATTGGTAATAAGTTGCCTGCCTGAGTAGCTTATTCATGTAGGTTCAGCCTCCGTTGGGTGCATGAATAAGTAAAATGGTTCTTAGGATTAATAAATCATTTTCTAAATTTTGGGTTATTGATTTATTAATGGTTAATCAAATACTGATTTTTGAAAAATTGTTTAAGATGGTTGAAAAAGACAGAGGTAGAAGCGGTTTAATAATAACAATGACAATAACAGTAATAACAACAATGATAACGTCAATATCCTTTTCCCACTTGAAAATCCTCCCCAAAAGCACATGTTGCTACTTTGAGGTCCATTCGGGATATGGAGAACTCAAAAGAGGCAACTTCCTGAACTGGGAGTAAAATCTGACAAATGTTCTGAGTACAGGGTGAAAGTCGTATATTCTGGAAAGGGCACCAGAACCTGCTCCTGCGGAGACTGCTACAGTTGAGGAGAGAAATCTCCACAATAAGCACTCTGAGGATTCGGTCAATGTTGCCTGTCTAATGCTAGCGACCATGACATCTGAGCTGCGGACTAGCCTTATGGACGTCTCAGCTTGACAGATGTATTGCCAGCTAAAGGATATGTTCCAGACTCAGGCTCGGACTGAGAAAGATATACGACAAGGGCTCTGAGCTCCTGCAGAATGGCAGAAGGAACAACTGTTAGATCCCATGCGCTGAAGATGAAAGGTTATCTGGATCATCTTAGCAGACTTGGGTTACCCGTGACATAGGACATGACCACGAATCTAATTCTCAATTCCTTATTGAAGGAGTTTTAGCAATTTGTAATTTGTTACAATATGCACGGAGAAGATGATCAGTGGGGTGCATCGGATGCTATAGACTGCTGAGGGAGTGATTGAGAAGAGAATATAGGGAAAGAGACGGAAAGGAAAGTAAGTTTCCAAGCCGGAGGTTAAAGCTAACAAGTAGCTAAAACCTAGAACTAGAGAAGTCAAATCCAAGGATGACAAATTCTTTGAGTGCTAGGAAACTGGGCACTGGGAAAGGAATTGTCTCAAGTACTTGGAAACTGTCAAGGTTGACCGCATTGAGACTTCGTGTATCTGAATCAGTCACTTCTATTGTTCTTGGATATGTGATACCCAATTGAACAAAGTTTCATGCATAATGTCTGCAATGACTAAAATGAAGTGAAAAGCGATGACAGATTCAGTGGGAGCATTGAGACATCTTAGAGAATACTCTGCTGGACACTATTTTCATGTCATCAATAGTTTATCATGGTGTAGTATACAATTGATTGAATTTCTTGCAAGTATTTTTGGGATAAATAAAGAATTTTTGGAGTTAAAAATTTGTTGCATGAAATTCCTATTGTTTAAGATTACTAAACCATGATTATAGACTATTGATTCAAGTGGAACTTGAATAGTAACTTGTCAAAGGAGATTGGACAAGCTAGTAGTCATATTCAGATAAAAAGGGTTACCATGTTGTTGTGTAAATTGTTCAAATGTTCAAATGCAGTTTCATTGAACTTGTTAATTCTTGAAAGTTAGTTCAAGAGATTATATGAGTTGGATAGTCATCTGTGATTATATAGAAACTAATAAAATGCAGAATCAAATGTAAAGGAGTTACATGGAGGTTAATTCACTTCACTTGTCAGAAATAATTAGACTTGAGAAGTCAGAATTGTTTAGACAAGAAGTAATCGCATTTTATAAAATTACATGTGAAATGTATACAACTTGTGTGATGGTTAGTCAAGTAGTTGTGAAGACCTCCCCTTCCGGGTCAGTCCTCAGAGTCTAGGTCCCACAAATAGCAATACGATATCAACCATACTAAGATAGGGTAATTAAATTGCGGAATAATAAAATTACATGTACATACAGATTAGGATTAAGTTTACATGTTTCAAAATAAAGTTATAAAAAGGGTAACATCTAATCTAATCATAACATCATACATCACATCAAATCTACCCAGAACCACCACATTTATTGTCTTTCAATCGGTACCAGAAAGTTTGTTGAGTAGTGGTCTAAGAAAGCTTCAAAACTTGGATCTTGAATGACCTAAGTACTAGGTCCTGCAGGTGATTTTCCTTTGGCTTTTCCTGTAAAATATTAACGCAACATCTGTAAGCAAAGCTTAGTGAGTTTATAGATTTTCAATATCAACATGCGTGTCAAGCGGGGTCATTAGTCTTAGCGTGATATGTCTTGGCTGCCGCTACAGCCCTCCTGATTGCGCTCTAGTATTCATAAGATCGGTGATGTTCAAGCCACACTCACGCTTAAATCGTGGGGATCAGCCACATACTGGGCTAGCTACCAGTAAGTCAATATGGCGGAACATCGGAGGTCATTACCAAGTTCATAAGAACTGGTGAAATAGCCGGGTCTAGAACAATAGACCATAAGGGCTAGTCAAGCTGAATCAATCTATCAAATGTCTGATCAATGATGTAAGCATATGTCTTAGAAGTCATGATAGCAATGAATCATAAAGCAAAGTCTGAAGCAATATTAAATGCAATATGAAAAGATAATCAAATAGCTATCATGATCCACTGGGCAACACCCATCCATGGTGTGCACAGGTCTCATTCCAGCTGATAAAGTGAATATCAATAAATCTATCAGCAACAATATATCTCAACCGGATCTATGCATGTTCAATCTGAATATCTATAACTCACAGGTCTGGGTCTTGGTCAAACAGATATATGAATCTGCCACCTGAGTTATCTCAGGATTTTATCTTTGTCAATCTGTAATCTGTAAATCAATTCTCTGACCCGCTTTAAATCTTTTAAAATCTTTGTCTTTATGTTCAGAATTTCACTGAACCTGTCCAGAATTATATCATATAAATCTCATGTCAATATCATCATCATTATCATGGAATTTTCATCATCTTTTGGTCATTAAATCTGATATTTTATCTGGGTCTGATATCTGATAACTTGTCTTATCAAGGCTGTCATCTTTTGTCTTTTAATCTTTATAATCTTAAATTTCATCTGATTCTGATAACTGATAATTCTTTATTCTTCCATCTTGGATTCATGATTCTTGTGTTTAAAGAATATCAAAATATATATATACAAATTCGGACCAACCCACATCCGGATTCGGATCTAGGATCATCCGAATTAGGATCAGATCCGAAATGTACAGGAAACTAGAGAACTCGCCGAGTAGCTCGGTGAACTCGCCGAGTTCACATCCGAACTTCGGATAGAGAACCGGATTTCGGACACAACCGAATTATGTTGACCCATCCGAATTCGGATCCATCCGAGATCGGTTCTAATTTATTTCGGACCAAGACTTATTTCGGTTTTCATCCGAATTCGGGTCCCAACCGAATTCGGATCCGATACTTATGAATTTTTGAAGAAATGTTCAAGTTGTTCTTGGGAACTCGCCGAGTTCCCCTATGAACTCGCCGAGTTTACTTGCAGATTTGCAGGTCGACCCTTACGGGTTTTACCAAAAATTCATCAATCGACAATTATACTAACATGCAATTAAATCCAACGTTATATTATCATTTTTGGGGCGTTTTTACACTGTTTTCCCTATATTTAAACACTTTAAATCATCCAGATTAGTTCAAAATGTTGAATTTTTCTCAAGAACATGAAAGTGTATAAAAACTCAGATTTTTGATGATTTTGAATGATTTAAGCTACGATTTCTGTTTCTAAATCATTTATGGGTTTCATTACATGATATCTAACCAACCTTTCAAACACATAACATAATTTTTACAGATTATAAATTCGAATTTGTACTTCTAAATTCTTAAAAATACAAACTAAAAACTTAGAATTTAGTTGTATTACCTTTAATTTTACTGATTCTTGATAATCTTCTGTTAGATTCACGAATTCTTCTTCTGATTCTTTGAGTTCCCAGCTGATTTTAGAGAGAGAGAGTGAGAGGGTTTTGTGTAATGAGATGATGAAATGAGGGAAATAAAAGACTTAAGGTCTTTTTATTTCAAGACTTTTGGGTTTTGGCAGTTTTAACCCCTTAACATCTGATTTTCTTTATTAAAGATTTTATCTTTATTTTATCATCACTAGTTAATTTATCTTAATCAAATATTTTCATTACTTAATTAAAATTACCATACAAATAATGTAGTAAAATTACATTATTGAGTCGAAAGCAGAAAATAAAGTCAAGTCAAAAGCTAGGTTGTTACAGAATGGGCTCCACCACGCATAAACTTCGTCCCCGAAGTTAGCTAGATTCGAACAGATTGGGATAAGTAGCTTTCATGACATCTCTCGATTCCCAAGACTGATGCGAACCTTTGTGGTGTTTCCACTGGACGAGCACCATCTGTATTTCTTTATTCCGAAGCTTTTTGGTCTTCGAGTCCAGAATACGTTCTGGCTCTTCAACCACTCTAAGCTTTTCATCAATCTGCATATTAACGTGCGGTATCTTTACCTCTCTTTCGTCAGCTAGGCTTTTTCTCAAATGACTAACATGGAATACAGGGTGTATTCCAGCTAAGTCCGCTGGTAGATCAAGACGATAAGACTGATTCCCAATCTTTTCAACGATCTTGAACGGACCAATGAATCTCGGAGCTAACTTGTTTCTTTTAATAAACCGCACCACATGCTTCATTGGAGATACTTTCAGCATCACCCAATCGTTAACTGCAAAACTGATTGATCTATGCCGATTATCATAATATGACTTCTGCCTGCTTTGAGCTTCAAGAATGTTCCTTCTAACGAGTTGAATCTTTTCATGAGTCAACTGTAGAAGGGCAGGACCCGCTATTGGTGATTCACCTGTTTCGCACCAACAGGTAGGAGTTCTACATTTTCTTCCGTACAAAGCTTCAAAAGGAGCCATCTTGATCGTAGAATGATAACTGTTATTATACGAGAATTCGACCAACGGCAAGTGGTCATCCCAGTTACCACCTAGATCAAGAATACAGGCATGAAGCATATCTTCCAGAGTAAGGATAGTACGCACACTCTGGCCATCTGCATTAGGATGATAAGCAGTACTCATAGAGATCCGAGTACCCATCCCGTCTTGTAGAGCTTGCCAGAATCTGGAGGTGAAACGACTATCACGATCTGATACGATAGATTTCGGCACACCATGTCGAGAAATTACTTCAGTGATGTATATCTGTGCCAATCTATCGAGAGAGTAAGTTTCTTTCATCGGTATGAAGTGAGCTGATTTCGTTAAACGATCAACGACTACCCAGATAGAGTCGTGTTGTCTTTTGGTCTTTGGCAGCTTCGTAATGAAGTCCATCGTTATATGCTCCCACTTCCATTCAGGAACTGGCAGTGGTTGCATATCCCCGAAGGGTTTCTGGTGTTCTGCCTTAACCATCTGACATACTTTGCAGCTTTCAACACATTTTCCGATGTCTTTCTTCATTCCTGGCCACCAGTAATCAGCTTTCAGATCAAAATACATCTTTGAGCTGCCAGGATGAATAGATAACTTGGACTGATGAGCTTCGGATAGAAGAGTGCTGCGGATTGAACCATACTTAGGAATCCAGATTCGGTTTCCTTTGAAACAGTGAAGTCGCAAATGGTTCAGGGTTAGAAATTGTAACTGCCCTTTAAGATTTTCAGAATCAATATTCTCTTCTTTCAGTGCCTCGGCTTGAGCAATCCGAATGTCTTCAATAAGATCAGAAGAGAATACTACAGGAGTTAGGGCATAACAGCACTTTTCTGGATATACTTTTCTACTCAAAGCATCCGCGACAACATTTGCTTTGCCGGGATGATATAAGATCTCGCAATCATAATCCTTGATAAGCTCCAAGGATCGACGTTGTTTCATGTTCAAATCTTTTTGAGTGAAAAGGTATTTGAGACTCTTATGATCGGTGTAGAGCTGACACCGAGTCCCATATAGATAGTGACGCCAGATCTTCAGTGCAAAGGTAACAGCAGCCAACTCAAGATCATGAGTTGGTGCACTTTTCTCATAGTCTTTTAATTGCCTTGAAGCATAGGCAATTACTTTTCCCCTTTGCATCAGAACACATCCTAAGCCAGTACCAGAGGCATCGCTATAGACAACGAAATCATCATTACCTTCTGGCAAGGCTAGGATCGGCGCTTGAATCAACTTTTGCTTCAGAATATCGAATGCCTCTTGCTGTTTATCAGTCCAAACGAAAGGAGTATTCTTTCGTGTTAGCATCGTTAGAGGTACAGCAATCTTTGAGAAGTCCTTTATGAATCGCCGATAATAACCGGCCAATCCAAGGAAACTTCGGATCTCAGAGGCATTACGAGGCGTTTGCCATTTCTGAACGGCCTCGACTTTCGAAGGATCAACGGAAATTCCTTCGCCAGAAACAACATGGCCAAGAAACTGGATCTATAAGAATCAAAATAGAAATTCAAATTCTGATGTGAATCATAGAATAATTAAGGAAAACAGCTCAAGACATATATAATAGAAATTATACCTGTCTGAGCCAGAATTCGCACTTAGAAAACTTTGCGTAGAGTCTTTCTTTTCTTAACAACTCTAGCAATTGCCGCAGATGAACAGAATGATCAGCCTCCGTTTTGGAGTAAATCAGAATATCGTCTATGAACACGATAACTGATTTATCCAACATAGGTCTGCACACGCGATTCATGAGGTCCATGAATGCCACTGGTGCATTTGTCAGTCCGAAAGGCATTACGAGAAATTCGTAATGACCGTATCTTGTACGGAAGGCTGTCTTCGGAATATCCTCATTTCTTACTTTCAGTTGATGATACCCAGAACGGAGATCTATCTTTGAGAAATAACTAGCTCCTTGCAGTTGATCAAACAGATCATCAATCCTGGGCAGAGGATATTTATTCTTTATTGTAACCTTGTTCAACTCGCGGTAGTCGATGCACATACGGTAGGTTCCGTCTTTCTTTTTGACAAATAAGACTGGTGCACCCCACGGAGAAGAACTTGGTCGGATAAACCCCTTCTCTAACAGCTCTTGCAGTTGTTTTGACATTTCCTGCATTTCTGCAGGTGCAAGTCTGTAAGGAGCTTTGGCAATAGGAGCCGCACCAGGAACCAAGTCAATACTGAATTCGACTTGACGTTCCGGTGGCACTCCTGAAATGTCATCGAGAAATACGTCTGGGAACTCACAGACGATAGGAATATCAGATAATGATTTCTTTTGGGCTTCAGAGATAGATTCAGATGAGACATAGCATACGTAGGATTCATGACCCTTAGATAAATACTTATGCGCTTTTTCAACAGATATGAAGCAGTGATCACCTTTTCGCTTCTCGCCCTTGATCTCAAGTACTCGGCCGTCTGAAGACTTGATTCTGATGACTCGCCGGTTGCAGATAATTGTAGCCTCGTTGTTCATTAGCCAATCCATGCCGATGATGACGTCAAATTCTTTTAATGGAATCGGGATGAGATCGAGGTTGAATACGATGTTATTTACGAGCAGAGTGCAGTTTCGGTAGACAGAATCACCCATAACGAAATTGTTACTGGCTGTCTCAATATCAAGTATTATGGGAAGCTTTGATGGAGCTTTATGTAGCCTTTGTGCAAAAGATGTGGGTATAAAAGAACGACTGGCGCCGGAATCGAATAATACTTTAGCAGGAATGGAGTTAAGTAAGAACATACCAGTAACCACATCAGGTGTTTCTTTCGCTTCTTCTGCTGTTATCTGAAAGGCTCGAGTTCTTGCAGTTAGCGTTGCAGCAGAACTTTTCCCTGTAGAACCTCCTGCTGATGATTGAGACTGATAACGTGATCCGCTTCGACACTGGTACATGAAGTGTCCTCTCTTACCACACTTCGCACATCCTCGTCCCTGCTGTGGACATTCCTCACTGCTGTGACCGATCATATTGCACGCAAAGCAAGTAACGTCTTCTGGATTGCACAACCCCATGTGTGACTTTCTGCATCGCTTGCAGAATCGTGGCTCGTTCGTGAGGGAGTAAACTTGTGCTTTCTGTTGTGAACTATGCTGATGGGATTGCTGAGATTGTGACTGAGACTTATTTGGCCTAAAGAATCTGCCAAATCGCTGTTTCTTTGGAGGAGACGGATTCATCGGGTTAGTAGACGGAGCGTATAACTGATCGCCGTACTCTAAGTACCCTCGCTCAATCTGTCTCGCTGCTTCTACCATTTCCAGATAGCTCTTATATTTGATCGCACTCATGGGATGTCGATATCTGGGATTGAGTCCTACTCGGAACCTATTCATTTTTCTTTCCTCTGTTGCCACTTGGTAAGAAGAGTAGCCACATAATCTCGAAAATTCGTGTTCGTATTCATCTACAGTCTTCGTTCCCTGAGTCAGTTGCATTAATTGGACTTCCATCTTATCTCGCTGGTCAACCGGGCAGTATTTCGCGTTGAACATGTCTAGAAACTGGTTCCATTCCAATGTCTGAATGACTTCCTCCCCGTATATGCTTCGCTGTGTCTTCCACCATGCGCGAGCTGCTCCAACAAACAACGCAGACGCGTAGCTCACTTTCTTAGAATCTAAACAGTCAGAGATTCTAAAAATTTCTTCCGTATGACTGATCCAATCCATCGCCTGAATCGGATCTACAGTACCCTCGAAGTTCAGGGCACCGCTCGCTTTAAAATCTTTGAATTTGCAGCCTTTAGGCTGAGCAATTAGGGCATCGGGAATAGAGTTATCAGAATCAGAGTCATTAATCTGAACTTGCTTCTCTTTTCTCTTATTTTTCTTATCTTCACGTCTTTTAGCTTCGGCCTCATCTCTGGCACGAAACTGTTCTTGCATCATTTTGTTTTGTTGTTCTGAGTGTTGGGCTAGAAATTGTTGCATCATTTCAAACATTTGTTGTGGATTCATGTTGCTGGGAATATCACCTGATCCTGATCCTGACATCTTCTACTGAAAATTACAAGCATTTAACTATCAGTTTATAGACTTAGATCTATGTACCCTTTTCCCATCCTATCAGTCTGTACATCCTATCTCAGTTCAAACCACCTAAATGATTGATACATATGTATTGCTTCAGTTTGAGATCAAGTATACTTACGTAATACTTGATTCACTCAAACTATGGGCTCTGATACCATCCTGTGAAGACCTCCCCTTCCGGGTCAGTCCTCAGAGTCTAGGTCCCACAAATAGCAATACGATATCAACCATACTAAGATAGGGTAATTAAATTGCGGAATAATAAAATTACATGTACATACAAGATTAGGATTAAGTTTACATATTTCAAAATAAAGTTATAAAAGGGTAACATCTAATCTAATCATAATATCATACATTACATCAAATCTACCCAGAACCACCACAATTGTTGTCTTCCAATCAGTACCAGAAAGTTTGTTGAGTAGTGGTCTAAGAAAGCTTCAAAACTTGGATCTTGAATGACCTAAGTACTAGGTCCTGCAGGTGATTTTCCTTTGGCTTTTCCTGTAAAATATTAACGCAACATCTGTAAGCAAAGCTTAGTGAGTTTATAGATTTTCAATATCAACATGCGTGTCAAGCGGAGTCATTAGTCTTAGCGTGATATGTCTTGGCTGCCGCTACAGCCCTCATGATTGAGATATAGTATCATAAGATCGGATGATGTTCAAGCCACACTCACGCTTAAATCGTGGGGATCAGCCACATACTGGGCTAGCTACCAGTAAGTCAATATGGCGGAACATCGGAGGTCATTACCAAGTTCATAAGAACTGGTGAAATAGCCGGGTCTAGAACAATAGACCATAAGGGCTAGTCAAGCTGAATCAATCTATCAAATGTCTGATCAATGATGTAAGCATATGTCTTAGAAGTCATGATAGCAATGAATCATAAAGCAAAGTCTGAAGCAATATTAAATGCAATATGAAAAGATAATCAAATAGCTATCATGATCCACTGGGCAACACCCATCCATGGTGTGCACAGGTCTCATTCCAGCTGATAAAGTGAATATCAATAAATCTATCAGCAACAATATATCTCAACCGGATCTATGCATATTCAATCTGAATATCTATAACTCACAGGTCTGGGACCTGGTCAAACAGATATATGAATCTGCCACCTGAGTTATCTCAGGATTTTATCTTTGTCAATCTGTAATCTGTAAATCAATTCTCTGACCCGCTTTAAATCTTTTAAAATCTTTGTCTTTATGTTCAGAATTTCACTGAACCTGTCCAGAATTATATCATATAAATCTCATGTCAATATCATCATCATTATCATGGAATTTTCATCATCTTTTGGTCATTAAATCTGATATTTTATCTGGGTCTGATATCTGATAACTTGTCTTATCAAGGCTGTCATCTTTTGTCTTTTAATCTTTATAATCTTAAATTTCATCTGATTCTGATAACTGATAATTCTTTATTCTTCCATCTTGGATTCATGATTCTTGTGTTTAAAGAATATCAAAATATATATATACAAATTCGGACCAACCCACATCCGGATTCGGATCTAGGATCATCCGAATTAGGATCAGATCCGAAATGTACAGGAAACTAGAGAACTCGCCGAGTAGCTCGGTGAACTCGCCGAGTTCACATCCGAACTTCGGATAGAGAACCGGATTTCGGACACAACCGAATTATGTTGACCCATCCGAATTCGGATCCATCCGAGATCGGTTCTAATTTATTTCGGACCAAGACTTATTTCGGTTTTCATCCGAATTCGGGTCCCAACCGAATTCGGATCCGATACTTATGAATTTTTGAAGAAATGTTCAAGTTGTTCTTGGGAACTCGCCGAGTTCCCCTATGAACTCGCCGAGTTTACTTGCAGATTTGCAGGTCGACCCTTACGGGTTTTACCAAAAATTCATCAATCGACAATTATACTAACATGCAATTAAATCCAACGTTATATTATCATTTTTGGGGCGTTTTTACACTGTTTTCCCTATATTTAAACACTTTAAATCATCCAGATTAGTTCAAAATGTTGAATTTTTCTCAAGAACATGAAAGTGTATAAAAACTCAGATTTTTGATGATTTTGAATGATTTAAGCTACGATTTCTGTTTCTAAATCATTTATGGGTTTCATTACATGATTTCTAACCAACCTTTCAAACACATAACATAATTTTTACAGATTATAAATTCGAATTTGTACTTCTAAATTCTTAAAAATACAAATTAAAAACTTAGAATTTAGTTGTATTACCTTTAATTTTACTGATTCTTGATAATCTTCTGTTAGATTCACGAATTCTTCTTCTGATTCTTTGAGTTCCCAGCTGATTTTAGAGAGAGAGAGTGAGAGGGTTTTGTGTAATGAGATGATGAAATGAGGGAAATAAAAGACTTAAGGTCTTTTTATTTCAAGACTTTTGGGTTTTGGCAGTTTTAACCCCTTAACATCTGATTTTCTTTATTAAAGATTTTATCTTTATTTTATCATCACTAGTTAATTTATCTTAATCAAATATTTTCATTACTTAATTAAAATTACCATACAAATAATGTAGTAAAATTACATTATTGAGTCGAAAGCAGAAAATAAAGTCAAGTCAGAAGCTAGGTTGTTACAGTAGTAGCCATTGACTTGTTTAAACACTCGTCGGCAAGCTTGACGGAATACCACAACGAAATGTTGTAGATAACCAGGTTCTGGTGGTTATGGATACATATCACAAATTTTGAATACAATGTTATTAAAGATATCTTGTTAAGATATAGATAAACCGCATACTGTCATATTCAAGACTAAACATCTAAACGTATCACTAGTAGCAATTAATCTGAATTGCTAGAGCTCCTAAATTTTAATCCTGGTGTCTTTATGAGTGATTTACCAGTTCCTCTAAAGATAATGGATATAAATTTGTATGGAGATTCAGATTGGATCTGAATAATATTACAAGAAGTTGTAATAAAGAACTAGTGTAATTTTTCAAAGATAAACGGTAATGGAAGTTAAGTCAGTTAACTAGAGAACACTCCCACTAAGATCATGTCTGAAATTAATTTTTCGATAGATCGTGTTACCGTTACATTTGATAAAGGAACAGTAGCATTAAATTGATGGAAGTCATGTTGTGTTTATTGAGATAAAGGAGATCAACATGATATCTTTAATGTCGTTCTATTTTGCATGTTTTAGAAATCCAAGAATAAATTTGAAGTTATTCTAAAACTATTCCATAGCTGCTTGTTGTCGTGGGAACCACAACGAGAATTAAAAGGCTACTGTGGTTTTTGGTTGATATTCATGGGTGATGAATATAGCAAAGGTTGGACCAAATTCACAGGTATTTGTTGCGAACAAATATTGGATTGACCCACCGATTGAGACCACTTTGTGGATCATAGTCATGAGTCGTCTCAAAAAGGTAATCCTTAGTACCTGAGATGTCTACGTACTTTAGTGCGGGTGCTGCTGTACATTTGGCCTAACCTAACGTCATCCGTAACTGGGTGATCATAACGGTTCGAGGCTGGTTGCAGTGGGAGTCGTGCTGGAGGCCTAGATAGTCAATATGGGATTTGCACCTTCTTTTAACTAAGAAGAGATATTTCTGGGCCCCTCGGCGATCGATACTGACAGAAATGCATGGCCATGCTCGGACAGAACTGATGTGTTCTAATCTGTCTGTTTCAGTTTAGTATGAGATCAGGGAGTCGAGAAACATAATCGTGTTTGCTACGGTTGATCTAATCCATGCCTAGCTTTCACATTGAAATATCGCGATGCATGGGATATAACCTAAGTTTCTTTTTGGAAGGCTGTTTCAACAAGAATGCCCGAATGGGAGTCAGAGTTTTTATGACCTTGGTTGCCTAAAGTGTCTAGCCATGACCTCCTTTAGGCGCATGTTGCAGGACAGTATGTCGTCTTACACAAGTGGGAGTATGTTAGTGTATGGTGTGTAAAAATGACATTACTACTGCATCATGGCTGATTTCATAAAACACTTGAGGGTCACACCGATGAGCACAACTGAGCAGATGCAATTAAACTATTGAATAAATAATATTGGATATTGTTTATGACACGAAATGATCATTGAGATTAAATTGATGGATGATTAATTATATCTTAAAGTACGGGGACTAAAAGTGCAATATTAGATATTGTAGTGATTTAATTGTCATTGGATGATAATTAAATAATAATTATCTAGTCTTTTATTTATTATTAGATATTGAATAAAAGATGTATTTATTTGAATTGATATTATCATCTAATTATTGGATAACTAGATGGATAATTATAAACAAATAAATAGAGATAATCATAAATAATTATCTAGTCTTTTATATATTATTAGATAATATATAAAAGATAAATATTATTTAATAGATATATAATTATAGAGATAATTATATAAGGTTTAAATAATAAAAATAATTATCAAGATATATATTAATATATTAAAGTTTAAGTTTAATATATATAATATATATAATCGGCCCATATGTATAGAAATATATATATACACACATAATACATAACCTAAGAAGGGGTGTGTGGCTTATGATGAGGACGGCGCACACACACACACTCGAAGGTGTGTGTGTGGTGTTCCAAACCAATCCGTACCAAATACACACAATTACGTGTGTGTTTTTCCCGTTCTTCGTGTGTTTAATTGCATACCTGGCGCCGCTCGATCGTGTCATCACCGGTGGATACCGAAAGCGTCTCATTCGTGTATTCTTGTCATAGGATACAAAGGTACGGATTATTACTGCTTTATTATTTACTTATCTTATGTTTTACTTGATGATCCGTGTACGGAATTCATAATTTTAAAAAACTTCCGCTGTGCGTTAATATGATTAATGTTTCTGTTTTTATGAAAAACCTATACGAATTCCCAACAGTATTATATTATAAATATTAGACAATGGGAAATGTAAACAAATGTTGGATAGGGTTAATGATTTATTAATTTTTTTTAAATAATAAATTGTTTTTATTTTTTATTTTATATCTGTTTTTGTATTTTATATTATATTTGTATTTATCTTTTATTTTACATTTGTATCTATGTTTTATATACGTATTTATCTTTTCATATTTGTATTTATCTCTTATTTTATTTTTGTATCTATATTTTATTTTTGTATCTATCTTTTAATATTTCGTATTTATCTTTTATTTTATATTTGTAGTTTTATTTTATTTTTGTATTTATTTTTTCAGGTGGAACGTGGAGGTGACACGTGGAAAATTTGTGTTCTCTTTTATTATATATATATAGATAACATACATAAATAAAATGTAATTAAATTTTATAATAATAATTAAAAATATTACTTATAATTAAGCAATTATAAATATGAAAATAATAATATATAAAGCAGAAACTAAATTAATTGATTAGGGACCAAATGTGAAATTCATTATTAAGGGCAAATTTGGTAATTTTTAACAAATTGAGTTGCTTAGGGACTGAAGTCGTGACAAAGTTTTAAATTGTGGACTACCAGTGTAATTTTTCAAAGTGAGGGACGAAGCCTGTAATTTGCTATAAATCACATGGATCATTTATGTAATTACTCTAAATTTAAATTAGATTGTAAAAAATGATATGAAAAATTAAGAAAATGACAAGTGACAATTAAAGGAAAACATAAAAAGTGACAAATTGTTACTCGTTTGATAGTATTTATAGATTATAAACCAAAATAGAGTGTACTTTCTGGTTTTGTAATCCTCTATTTTTTTTTCTTATGGTGTTCAAAAAACTTATTAAAGCTCTAATAATCGAACGTGTTCACGGTTATAGACCTTCAATCATTGGAAACTTAATTCTTTTAACAAATCAAAAATCGAAAACCAATTCAACATCTTTAAATTAACTTATCAGAACTAAAGAAAAAGATATTCATATATACCTAATTAGAAAAATCAAATGTTTACAAAGATCAAACAAGAAAAACTAATGTGATCTCCAAAGTCTTAATAATCATTGTATAACCATCTTAAATGTTGATAAAAAAAAAACTATGTTCTGCAATAAACATGTGTTGTTTACCTATAAACACAAGTAAACTTGAACCTTTAACACACTTTTAGAAACTAAGAAAATAAATATTTATATAAATATGACAACAAATGATGATAACCACAATGAAATGAAAACATGAAATTGAAGGTATGTAGCAGCAAGGTTTCGTTGGATGCCACGAGAAACTAATAGTATGTCGTCATAGATGATAATCGGAGTTAAAAAAATGTTTTTCAAGATCCATGTCTTCTCCACCTATAAACACAGTAAACTTCATCCATTAACACACTTTCAAAAATAAAAAATTTATAAACACGACAAACAATGATGAAAGAAAAAAAAAATAGATAATTTGTGGCAAGGTTCCATGTGATTTCATAAGAAACCAATGATAGGTTGACCTTCAAGCTTGTTTTTCAAGATCCATGTCTTCTCATTCTATAAACACAAGTAAACTCCAAGCGAGAAATTATTTATAAACATGACAAACAAATGATGATAACCAAAATAGAACGAGAAACAAGAAAATTAAGATAATTGGAGACAATGTTTCATATAAGATTCTACGATAAACAAATAATATGTTTAATAAGAAAACTTAAAATTATACTGGTTTTGAAACACTCATCCTAATTTCAATAGGAAAATCACTAATCTAAAATCAAAGTACGCTAAATAAATTAAAGTAAATTATTACAGCTAAATCGAATATCTAGGGATTTATCCAACCCAGTTACAAATCAGAGGTATTGAATTTGCAGAAGGTATTGAAACCAAAATCCAGAATCTATCAGACTCTAGATCCATGGCTAGATGTGCTCTCCGTTTATACACAATATGCCTAATGGAGAAAATATCACAATAAAGAAATTCTCAACAACAATTATTGATCGATTAAGCTCAAAAAATGACATGATATTTCAGTGATAGCATGGTAAGGAATCAAACCAGATATATAGCATATATGTACATACATTTCATATATACTTGTTTGAGATTTTAAAAATCATTTAGTCACAGTGTCTGAAATCTGCAACTCGCCAAATAGTCCAACCCGAGTCTCAAAACAAATCACCGACAAGAGCCAACGTTACGGGTATACCCAATATGCCTGATATCGAAGTATATTGCTGATTTGTCATTATTTTTAATTACTTAATTAAACAAGTTTTGTTTGATCGATGTTCCAAACTTCAAGGACTAAATTAAAAACATTTAAAGGTTTCGTGATTTTTACTTTATTTATAAGCTTTGCCTATTTAATTCATTAATAATTAATTTGTAAAATATAGTATGTAATTAATTTGTATTCGTCATCTTATCGAGGACTTCATTCTTTGTGGAATAATTTGGTTCCTTCCAAACTTAATGTTTTAGCTTGGAGGATTCTCCATTCTCGGCTGCCTATTTTTTGTAATCTGGTCTCAAGAGGTATTCAGATCCCGTCTTTAAATTGTCTGTTGTGTGGGGATGAATTAGAGTGTGAAGATCATCTTTTTCGAAGGTGTGGTGTTTCAAATGAGTTATTTGCAGATTTTAAAAGATGGTGGAGTTTAAATGATCCGGCTATTGACTCGGCAGCTTCATTACTTTCTTGGGGGGTGGATCTCGGTTTTAAAGGCTTTGGATTGGAAGCGTTCTCGGCGTCGGTTTTTACGTTCTGTTGGTTTATTTGGAAACTTAGGAATTCTATGGTCTTTCAATCGAATTCGTCGGGTTTGTCATCGCCTATCGGTAGGATTAAAAGTCACTCATTTTTTTGGATTAATCCTAGGGGGAAGTCCCGGAATAAATTACGGTGGAACGCGTGGCTTTTGGATCCTTTGTCTGCGATCCTTGTTTAGTTAGCCTTTATTGTTTCTATGTTGGTGAACTTGTTATTTCTATGTCGTGGTGTTATTTTTGGTTGTAATTGTTGCTTCTAGATGCTAGAAGCAATTTGGTGGAATAATATTGTTGTTGTTTAAAAAAAAATCATCATTTTAAATTAAATTGAAATAAATTATCTGAATTGATTACATTAATCAATTTATACTTTAATTTGATAAACTTAAATTTAGAAATCAACTATTTGATCTCTTAATAATTTGTTAACCAACTTAATTAATTTACTAAATCCATCTAGTAAACTTGTAAATTTGTTAAACCAATCGTAGTACCCCCTTTTAATTGTCTAAGGTCACCTTAGTTAATATTTTAATGGGTTAACTCCATATTTATGCAACAAGGTTTACATCTTTTATCAATTTATGCAACAAAATCACTTTTAGCACAATTTATGCAAAGACGTTTGAATTTGTCATAAAAAATGCAACATTTTTCATTTTTACCAAGTAACGCAATGAAATCATATTAAACAAGATTTATGCAAAAAGGTTTGAACTTATTACACAAACATGCAACGTAATTTACCTATTTACGTGATCATCTATCAATTTATGTACGTCACAAAAAAATCTACATGGACACATTTACGCGTACAAAAATTCACGTCACCAAATTCAATTACTTTATAAAACAAGGGGTTACTCTACAAATTTATCATTTGTTTTACACTATTCTATTACAATTATTTTCGTAACAAATTTTATTATAATATTTGATTTATTTTGACTAGACACTAGTGATAGCAGTGGGCCGGACTGAGAATTTGACATCCCATCCATATGTTTAAAAATTCATTATTGGTCTTGACAAAAAAACATGTCATGATTTAAATAGAGATCATCTTCAGGTAATTGGTGATAACCGTGAAGATTATAAACAAAAATTTAATGAAAAGTTAGTTAATCTATGTTGTAAAACTTTATTATTTACATTAAACAATCATTCAATAATTCGGTGAATATTAACTGTCTATGGTTAACGATAATCAAATTCGTATAGTGTAAATTACTCATTTATATTAAATATTTAATCATAAATCCCCACATTTATCCTCAATCATCTGACAGTTATTCTTGTTAAATTGTTGTAGTTTTTCTAACCGAAAATGAGCAACAACTTTTTACCCGGATACGAATAAGTTTATAAAGTTAACAAAATGTCGTACTTAAAAGACCTAAGTTTTACGTAGTTGAGTCACTTAGAATTTTAAGTGATATGCAACAAATTAATATTGCTAGATGAATAAGTAGATTAAACGTTGCATACTTTGACAACAATTCTAAAGTTATTGCATAAATCGTGTTAAAAATAATTTCATTGCATAAGTTGGTTAAAGATGAAAAACGTCGTTGCATCTTTTGATAACAAGTTCAAACGTTATTGCATAAATTGTGCTAAAAATGATTTGGTTGCATAAATTGATAAAATGTGAAAACGTCGTTGCATAAACATGTAGTTAACCCTATTTTAATCTAACTAATCATTTAACATAAAACTTAGGTCTTTTAAGATTTAATACAACTAATGACAATTAGATATCCTAATTTATATTAGGTGACCCAAGATATGTTTAATACCCATTTACTCTAAATATGAGTCAACCCCATTTTAGTTTATTGAACCCAAAAGAGTTAAACCCAACTAATTAAATTCTAGACCAATTACGGCCCAAAATAAAATTTAAAAGCTAATTGGGCTTAACTTCCCACAGAGCAGTACAAATAATGAGTTAGTTGCTTTAAGGATACCGTTGGAGACCAAAAATAAACCAAAACCATTGAACCAACAACAAAGAATATCAACTACTACTAATTTCCATTAACCCTAAATGTTTACCGGTCAAAAACCAAATTCTAATTACAACAAAAAACCTCACTACCAACAAAGCACTCAATGTATTATACCGATAGGTATAATCATCCAACTCTCACCTAAACTAAACTAGTAACATACCACAAACAACAAAAGGAACAGAACTATTGTTAAACTACAAACCCTAACTTGAAGGGTTCATCGAGAAGAACTAAGTACAGACAGAACAAATGAACAAAATATCTCCTTCTAACCTCTAGGTCACAGTAGAATCCCACAATATATAGAAATCTATAAAATCATGAAAATACTCTTTAACACATTTAATACTTTCTTACTTGATTTACTTACCTACCCGAGATGAAGAATTCTACAATCTGCTGGAAGTTGGAGCCCAATAAGCTGTTGTAAGGAGGATCCCAATAAGGGGGAGCCCAATTGATATAGCTTGTGAACAATTAACTTGCAGGAACCTTGACATATATACTTTTAACACCCCTCCTCAAGTTAATTGTAAGAACAAATTTAACAAGTTCAATTGTTTACTCAAAATCTCATGTTGTTTGACATGCAAACTTTTTGTGAATATATATAAGATCTTTTCATGTAAAACTATACCAGCATAAGCTACAAAGATAGTTGTTTTACTATCCATATAGATCTAAATAGGTAACTGAACTTTTATGTTTGAGTCTTTGAACAACTTTATAACCAAAATTATTCCAGATATGACAGAGGATAATGCCCGATATTTAGCTTCAGCTGAAGATCTGGACACAATAGTTTTTTTTCTTTTCCAAGAAACAAGATTATCAATCAAGGAAATATAAAAAACCAGCAACAGACTTTCTGAGCATAACAACTTTTGTCTGTAAGGATACATAAGTCGATTTGCTATGAACAAGTTTGAAACCCTTTCTTGGTTCATGTTTACGTACCTAAGAACCCTTAAGGCATACTTTATATGAGACTGTTTGGGTCTATGCACAAACTGACTAAGAACATGAACAACATATGTTATACCAGGTCTTGTGAAAGTCAAGTAAATCAACTTACCTACAATTTTTTAATACTCGGTAACATTTATCAACAAGGAATCAGATGCACCCTTGTACCCTTTTGAACTCAAAACAAAAAGGATCTATATAATTCTTTACATGCTTACAACCAAGTAAACAAACCTTAGACAGAAGATCAAGACAGTACTTCCGTTGAGATAAATATAAACCAGATTCAAGATTTAATATTCCAACACCTAAAACATACTTTAGTTTTCCAGGATCTTTAATTTGAAATTGAGTACTTAAGAAGCTTTTAAACTCTACTATTTCAGTTATACTATTACTTGTTATAATTATACCATCCACATACCCAAGCAAGGCCATAAAATTCTCATTTTTAATAAACGATAAATAATCAGTTCGTTTAAGGCTAGAATAATTGACACCTTTTTCTATCTCATATTTGACCTTGCCTTCAACAACATAGACATCAAATCCTTTCGGAAGTGATGATTGCCTAGTAGATCTCCTAATAATAACTTCACATATATCAGTTTGATGTGAATTACCCTCAGAAGCAAACTCAGTATCACTTAATATTACCAATGGGGTTTAGTCCATTTCGTAAGAGGGGTGATACGTAAATGAGAGGTCACGGGTTCGACTCCCGTCGGAGGCAAGTTGAGATTTAGGTGGAGAAAGTAAGTCTTGGGACAAAGAAGTAGTTTAGGAGTAGGAGTAGGATAGTTTGCCGTACAAAAAAAATCTTAATGTTGCACTTGGAACTACATGAGAATAAAAATTATGATCATGTTGAATAGAGGACTGATTACCTTCACCACGTTGTGGTGTTGCAAAATAGTCCTCGAAAATTCTTCCCTTTCGTTCCTATAACTCACATTTTGCTTAGTTCCTTCATCATTTAAATTGTTTTTCTTTCCATCATAGGGATTACTAGAGCTAGTAGACTGGTGAGGCTGACTGTTAAAGAAATTCTCAGTTACACTGAAAAAATTCATATGATTCAGCTCAGTTTGTTCACAACCCAAGACCTTTAAAGTTTTAAAAGGAAATATATTATCATAGAATTGAACATCTCTGGAAAATATAGAACTTTTTTCTTCTATGTTAAACAGTTTATAAGCCTTCTTTTCACTGGAATAACCCACAAACACACAATTTTCAGAACTTGGAGCTAATTTATTAGAAGCAATTAAAACTTTGGCAAAACACAAGCATCCAAAGGCTCTAAGATGGGAAAGATTTGGTTTAACACCATAAACAAGTTCATATGGATACATTTCACTCTGAACCGAAGTTGGCAACTTGTTAATCAAATAATTAGTAGTTAACACACATTCAAACCAAAGAATTAAAGGCAAGGCTCCTTAAAATAACAGTTTGAGTGATACTATACTGATTTAAAAAACTATTCATTCTACTATTAATAAATTTTGTACCATTGTTAATACGAAAATTTTAACACTTTTCCCAGTTTGACTTTTCAACAAGTTATAAAAATTGATTTTGTTATCAACAACCTCTTCTTTAGATTTTAACAAAAACGTCCAAACTCCTCGAGAAAAATCATCAACAACTATGAGAAAGTACTTATATCCATCTTCACTTACAACTCTACAAGGACTCCAAACATCCAGATGCACCGAATCTCCCAATGTAGTGGATTTATGCTAACTCATAGGTGTTCTCTAATTTGCTTAGCTAAATGGCACACTTCACAGGGAACATTTGGTTTGCTAACATCTCATTTCAAGCTATGTTTTTGAGACAGCTAAAACTTGGTCAGCAGTGTGGCCAAGCATGCTGTGCCAAATTGTTGGGATCAAATATAAATAGAGATGAAAACAATTTATTTGTAATAGTTCAGGGGGTTGTTTTGTAAATACTTTATACTTGTAAATGAATATAAATAGAATAGAAAATGCAGAGGAGAGTAGACAGTTGGGAAGAATTCAGATCTGAGATTTGAACATTGTATTTCGTGCATAGAAAGTCAAAAAGAGAAACAGACATTGCACTGTAATATCTTCTATTCTCTTAATAGAAATCATTTAGTTAAATCTGATCTTGTTGTTCTTTATTGTTTAAATCTGAATTGTATGTTGATATTGAAATATCAATTGGTATCAGAGCCATATATGAAAAACCATTGAGTGATTTTTTCAATCTGATTTGAAATTCACAAACTGTTCATCATCGCATTTCTGAAAATCATCTTGGGATTTTGATTCTATGGATGAAATGATCTGATATTTAAATCGAGTGTGCGTTTTTTAAAGACAAATCAATTGAGATAAGTCTTGAATCTTAATTCTAAACACACAGATTTTAATTTGGATTTTCTGATTTTTAGAAAAAGTCACGTTCTTCCTGTTTTTGGTCCAGAATTGGGTGTTTAATATGAAATTAGCCAAAAACACTTTACAAAAAGTGTTTCTGTGTGAAAAACGCCCCTTCGTTGTTAATCTGAGTTCAATTCATCAAATTTTGTTGAACATATTGGAATTTGAACTTAGAAATAATCAGAACTGATCAATCTCGGGTCATGTTGAAAGTTCTGCTTTATTCAAGTTTTGTGATGCATTGATCGAGTTTTATGATGTATTGACCGAGTTTCATCATATATTGATCGAGTTTCATCATGCATTGACCGAGTTTCATCATGCATGGACCGAGTTTCATCATGCATTGACCGAGTTTCATCATACATTGATCGAGTTTGATCATTCACCCTTCGAGTTTGATACATAACTATCCGAGTTTGATCCTTTATCATTCGAGTTTGATACTTCATTGTTCGAGTTTGATTCTTCATTGATCGAGGTTGAATATTTTTCATTCGAGTTTGTTAATTCGTTAATCGAGTTTGGTCATTCAATATTCGAGTTTCATCATTAATCATCTGAGTTTCATCATTAATCATTCGAGTTTCATTCTAACTTTTGACTATATGACCTTTGCTGCTTAAATTGGCCATAACTTTTGACTGGAACATCGTTAGAATGCCAACCATACGCCAAAACGAAGCTTGAACCGAGATCTACGATTTCTAAAATGGGCAAAGCCGGTTCGGGAAATATTTGAGGCCTAATTCGACTCCAGAAAAAAGTTAAATACATTTTCTGTAGAAAAGCTGAAATTTCAACGTCAAAAAGTCAATTCAGAGCTGATTTTCAACAAGTTATCATTCATAGATACAAATTTCAGAGCTTCAATTAGTAAATCATTTATTTTTCCATAAAAGATCTTGGAAGTTCAATATCAACAATTGAAAATGGCAAATGCTTATAATCAGTTTTTGAATCTTACAAAGTCTAAGCTGGTTGTCAAACTTACGGAATCTGAACAGATTCGTAAGAACAATTATGACATTCTTGTTCAATTAAATACCGATAAAGCTTTTGCTTTACATGATGTCGAAAGATTGAAAGAACAAGTTTCAAATTTTGAAGAAAACCAGAAAGAACAACAAGATTTAAACAATAAAGATCAACAAGATCAGATTTAACTAAATGATTTCAGAATCGTCAAGTTCTTTTGCCTGAGCAAATTTTTAGAATGCAACTCAACTAAAATATATTTTGTCTGAACGATCTGATCTTTACAAGAAAGTTAAAGATCTTGAAAGCAACACTTTCAAAGAAAAATAATTCTGATCAAAATTATGATTCAAACAATTCTGAAGAATTTTTTGCTTTTGAAAAAGAGTTTTCATTAACTAAAGATTTATTTGTGAAGGAAAGAAGTGAGTTCTTACTTAAAGAACAAGATTTCGAGGTGAAACTTAAATTGTTTGAAGATGAAAGAAATTCATATTTGGTCAAAATTAAAGGATTAGAAGATCAAATCGTTCATCTTTCGAAACAATTTACTGTTTCCCCTTCATCAAATAAATCAGAGGCTAAAGTTTCTTTAGATTGTTTAAAACATAAAGTTGATCATTCTGATTTATCTTCAGAAAGTGTTAAAAATCGCGCTGAAACTCCTAACCTTGATTCAACTTCAGATCTTAAACTTAAGTATCTTTTAAAGATACACAAAGGCAAAGATAAATAATTGAAAAGCTTCCGGTCAAGATTTACCCTAGTGAATATTCGAAATCAAACTTTTCAAAAGTTTCTAAAAATACTGGTTATTCTTATCAGAAAATATCTTCACAGAAAACACCAAGTATTATCAGAAACAGGAGAGCACCGGATAGTTTTTCAGAAAGAAGAGATTGCAAAATTCTGATCGTTCAAATTCAATTTTCTTCTGTAATTCAGATATTCAATTTCATCATACTCAAAGAAATTTACTGTCTGAATTTGAGAGAGAATAAGAGAAATATAATTTGCAATGGGTACCAAAACCTGTACTTAAATGGTTACCTAAACCCGTTTTGAAATGGGTACCCGAAAGTGCTAACAAGTCTGGATCCAAATCTAATTGGATACCAAAGACATCTTGATTGTTTGCAGACAACAGAGGCTTCTACTCACAACAGAGTAGAACCCGGACTTCAATGGAAATGGTTTCTGTACACATCAGTGCAGAACCCGGTTTTTCACTCATCATGCTTCTACTCATATTACTGTAGAACCCGAACGTCATTGGTATCGGTTTTTAGCCAATTCAGACTAGAACCCGGTCTTCATTAGAAATGGCTTTTGTACTTCTCAGTACAGGACCCGAGATAAAGGCTTTCTGTTACATCAGACTGAAACCCGAGCTTCCGCAACAAAGACTTCTAATCACTTCAGATTAGAACTCGATTCTGAAAGACAAATATTTCTGAAATTCCAGCCCCGAATTCAACTCTGAAGCTGAATTGATAAAGAGGGAATTTTTATTTTTACAATTTTTTGCTCCTGATTTATTTTCAATGAGTTGTCTAACTTTGTGTGCTTATATCCAGGGGGAGTTTCGATTGCACTCTAACGATGACATCTTTTTCACAAACCTATGTGTATTTTTCACGAAAATATTTTGTGCACACATAAAAAGATTTTTAAGTTAAAAAGAATAATTTTGTAAGAATCTTAATTTCTCATTCTCTGAGTTCATCATTGAGATTAATTGATCTAATCTCTTTGATTTTTCATAATCTCATTGCTTCTGAGATTCTCTATTTTATAATTCTTCCTATTCATTAATACCGAATTCTCCCATAATCTCCCATGAGCTAGTTTGTTCATGAAAAATCTGTTTCATTTCATATCATATATCAGATTTTACATTTCATTCTGATATCTCCCAGCTCATCATTCCCCATATTCATTCTAAATTTCATCTCCTAATACATTTGAGCTGAAAATCCTAATCATTTCTTTGTTTGATATCCCGTGAGCTGAAATGCTGAACATTATTTCTGTTGACTCCGATTATGCACCAAATTGTGTGATAGGCATAAACATCACTTCTATGGTCTAACCAGAACCGGAAAACCTACCAAAGGAGCAAATCATCTATAGTTTGTGTGGGTGAGGGTTCTTTAGGTCTATTAGTTGAGAAGTGTCAGTTATCACGGGATACTGACAAGGTCGAGCAGAGGTAAAATGTAAATGAGAGAGGTATATTGAAAGGAGATGGTGGTGCATCAGATCATGCTTTCGCTATAAAGCTTATTGAATTTATTTCTAAAAAGTGAGCCGGAGGGAGCTTAGTGGAAAATTGATGAGAGCTGAGAGTTGAGAAAGGATTTGAAGAAAAGATAATCGTACCTACACTGTGTCTGCTGGGTAAACCATATAATCTATCAAGCCCTACGTGACTTGATTTTGAAAAAAGACGACATGGACCCAGTGACGCTTGCACTTAAACCCACCAACCACTCAGTTATCTCTCAAAAGATTTATGTTTCAATAATCACAGAGATATAACACATTTCTATCGATATATCGTTTGAATATTATTGATATTGAAACAAGGAAGACATTTGCTCCGGTCTCCGACTTCATTTGATGCACATTGTGTCTAGAGCTGATTGTATACACTTTTAGGACACATCGAGTCTAACAGTCTGCGTGACTATAAACTGATAGTCCAAAGTGACTAAGTCGGAACAAATAAGAGTGATTCTTTCATGATAAAGATTTCACGATGACTATTTGGAAATCCTACTAGTGTTAACATCACGTCAGCGCTGACAGTAGGTCACATAGATAATGTCTATTGTGCAAACAGGACTCCTATGTAGACCTGGACTCTGTTACTTAAAAATGAGTTTGTTTCATTTTTCTCGAAGTTGAAAAGCTTTGTTTGTTTTTGTAAGGAAAATGGTATCAATTTGAGGGAGAGTGATAAGTTTGTTCAGTATAGGGGGAGAGGATATCATTTTGAGGGGGAGAGACACAATTTGTAATATTGTTGGAATTTGTAATATCATTTCTGAGTTGTAATGGTTGTTGTATTTCTACTATTGACAATTCACTGCATCTACGTCTTTGAAGATTTTGCATGATGTTCATATCCCCTATGATCATCATGAGGGGGAGAAAAGCTATATTTCATAGACAACTGCTGAGTAGTTTTGAAGACATTGGCAACAATAGTTCAAGACAATTGTGACAACTGCAGAAGATTTAAAGATGACATATGATAAAGTTGTCTATGATTGATCAAGGGAGAGAATCAAAAGTTATTCATGATTCAAGGGGGAGAGTTTGCTCAAAAGAAAAGAGAACATCGGAGAAGAAGAGATTTGAAGATCAGAGAGAAACAAAGAAGTTTAGGGATCAAAGAGAAGAAAAGAGAAAAGGATTGAAGTTCCTGACTTGAACTTTATTCGGAAAATTGCTTTCATCTCTAAGGGGGAGATTGTTGGGATTAAATATAAATAGAGATGAAAACAATTTATTTGTAATAGTTCAGGGGGGTTGTTTTGTAAATACTTTATACTTATAAATGAATATAAATAGAATAGAAAAAGTAGAGGAGAGTAGAGTAGACAGTTGAGAAGAATTCAGATTTGAGATTTGAACATTGTATTTCGTGCATAGAAAGTCAAAAAGAGAAACGACCATTGCATTGTAATACTTTCTATTCTCTTAATAGAAATCATTTAGTCAAATCTGATCTTGTTGTTCTTTATTGTTTAAATCTGAATTGTATGTTGATATTGAAATATCACAAACATCATATGAATGTTGACTAAGACTAGAACTCTTGGGATTCATGAAATTACCTTTTCTGTCAGAATAAAAAAACATATATCCCATCACATAGTATACCCGTCCCTAGTATCAGTTTAGAACTCAAATCCTGAATATAGCAACAAGACTTATCAAACACAACAGAAAGACTGTTTTCCTTAACGAGTTGAGAGACAGAGAGAAGACTAATAGTATATTCAGGAATTATTAACACCGTAGACAACACCACTTTATCAATAAGGGGTAAATAACCTATTTTAGATATTTTAGCAACAGTGTCATTAGGATGTAAGATGGTGGGGTTTAAATAAGACACGTTCACAACATTAACCAAATCCTTGTCTGTACTTGTCACGTGATGGTTGGCTCCAGAATCACATAGAATTTGAAGCAAAACAAAACAACTTCTTAAAGTTCAAGTTAAAATACACATTTGAGTTTAAAAAAATTACTTAACATATTAGATTGTGAGATAACAGGCTTTCCATTTTCTTCCAACAACCTCATTAACTTTGAAACCTGCTCTTGGGTGAGAGAAACATTAGAAGTAACTACTTCAAGCCCAGAGTTAGGCGTTTGAAGAGCAGTACTATTATTGCTCCTTTTTTTCCAACTAGAAGGATATCCAACCACTTCAAAACATTCCTTAACAGTTTGGTTAGTCCTACCACACTCAGTACATATGAGACTCGTATTAGAACTCTTGTTAGGATATCCAATAAATATCGAAGCATCTATCAATGGTGTGACTATTCCTTAAACATTTTATACATTTCAATTCAGGATTGACTAACGGCCTTAAAAGGGGCATTTTGGATAAAAAAAAATCAGAAGGTTGACCGAAACTTTTAGACTCACTAGAGGTAGAGCTTCTATGAGACTCTTCTCTAGAAACAAGGGAGAAAACAAATTTTACAAAATATTACTTAGTATAGCCTGAAAACTTGTATCAAAACCCATTAAAAATTGCATCAGCTTCAACAAATTTGAATGACTTTGAGATTCTTTAGAAGCTTCACAATTGTATTGAGGAAGTTTTAACATCATATTATATTGTTTCCATAAAGAATTCAACTTATGATAATAATCAGAACCGGTAGATCCTTCTCAGTTAATGAGTTTATTTTATGATGAAAATTAAAGACAGAGCCATCAACTTTATCATATGTTTCTTTTAATTCACTCCAAACTTCAGATGCAATTTTAGAATAAATTTGACCACAATAAAGCTCATCTGAAATAGAATTCAAAATTAGAGATAGAACCACAGCATTACACCTATCCCATTATTTTGAAAGCACTTCATTCACTAATACTTTTTCAAAAGATCCATCAATAAACTCAGTTTTGTTTTTAGTTTGGAAAGCCAATTCCATAGCACACACCCAAGAATTATAGTTCTCAGATAGGTTTAAAGTTTATTAACGGAGCACTATTAATATCACTGGCATGAAGATACAAAGGATCTTCAAAATCGAGCTTTGTTGATTAGGGTATCTCTGTGTCCCTCCATATCAAATAATAAAGACAAACAGAACTAACCACACAAATAAAAAAACCAACTTCAACTAACAATCAGAATTAACAACTACCAAGTAGAATCACAAACAATCAACCTCAAACCTAACAGTAGCATATACACAGTAGCAAGAGGAAGATAAAATAAACTAGATATGCACAACAACACACACACATAACATGAACCAAATTCTTTAAAGACAGGATTCTAAGACTTTCAAGAAGTCCGATCAAGTCTCAATTTGATTCTCAAGAAACAAATCTTAAACCTTACAATAGTAACAAAGAGATTCTTTTATATTGGCCAAGTATGACAAATGGGGACAATTTATTCCTGTTTGCACATAAACTCCCACCGCAGGTACTTGCTACACACAAAATAGGTAGGAACCGACTTACAGTAAGATCCGCATTCAGCGTTTCTTAACAATGAGCAGTTGAAAAAACCTCAATCACCAGAAGTAGGATTTCAAGAGCAAACCCTAAGCCACCAGGACCAAAAGACGAACTAGCAAGAACCAAAATAGAACCCTAAGATTCGTATTCAATCAAGGGAAAAGATCATCATGAATGCAAACGCTAGATCGACACACGATTTCAACGAGCCAGAGAGACTTGACTCTAATACCATGTTGGAGACCAAGAATCAACCAGAAACAACAACAAATAATAATTTCCATTAACCCTATACGTTCACCGGTCAAAGACCAAATTCTAATTACAACAAAAAAACATCATTACAAACAAAAACACTCGATCTATTATACTAATAGGTATAATCATCCAACTCTCACCTAAACTAAACTAGTAACATACCACAAACCACAAAAGGAACATAACTATTGTTAAACTACAAACCTTAACTTGAATGTTCATCGAGAAGAAGAAGAAGAACAGACAGAATAGATGAACAAAATATATCCTTTCAACCTCTAGGTCATAGTAAAAACCCACAATATACAGAAATCTGTAAAATCATGAAAATGATCTTTAACACATTTAATACTTTCTTACCTTATTTACTTGCCTACTCGAGATGACGAAAATTGCTATCTACTGGAACTTGGAGCCAAATAAGTTGTCGTAAGGAGGAGCCCAATAAGGGGGAGCCCAATTGATAGCCTGTGAACAATTAACTTGCAGGAACATTGACGTATGTACTTTTAACAGATACCTCTTAAAATTCAAGAATTGGCATTATTTGTTTGTACATCATGCATTAAAATTTTTGTTCAATAAATCAATATTGATGTTTTATAAGGTAGTATAAATATATAAACACAAGCACATGTTCTTTGATGTATAAAAGTAGAACTTTACATATTATAATGAATCTAACTAACTCCTGATCACATAATTTATAGGCAACGGTACAACGATTTCCTTAACAATTGACCAACATGTTTTAGATTCCACAACCCTTTCAATTGAATTTGAGCCTTTCATTTCACAATGTCTCAGATCTACCATTTTCAAGAGACACTAGCTCAGTCAATCGTTGCTGAAGTAACTCAAAGTCGTCTTGACTCTTGATGAGACTAAGTCGGGTGTAACGGTCTTTGGCACTGAAAATGCTTCCGCTACGACTAATGATGTTTCCTGCTCGTAGTACTGCACCACAATCATCTTCTTCCTCTCGTTCACATTTTACCCATGCATAAGCTACAATGATTGTCGAAATTAGGTTACAACAACTCTCATTAAACTATTAGATGTATGCAATATGATATATATTAGACCATGAGTCAAAGAAAAACTAAAAACTTTCAGAATACAATATAAAGGTGTGTATTGAATTATGAGTAAAGCCAAACATTAGTTGTAGGTATTTCATTGATATCTTGACGAGTAAGAAACAAAAGTAACTTTTAGTCGGAGTGTTACTAGTGCACTTCGAAATTGAAAAATGGTGTGATTTCTATGAACCATCATCATACAGAATTCTTGTTCAAAAATTTAAAAAAAAAAAGGATCACTATAATTTCCAGAACATTGATCGATGCTTTTCTTAAATGGTAAAATCCCTATAATGTTATCTACTTTATTGGAATTACGCAAATTATTTACTTATTTTTGTCGGGGTAGTACTTGTATTAAAACATGTTTCTTATATCGTGTTGACAAGACATGATTTATTGTTGTTGTTTTGGATAGCATTTGCATGGCTTTTGTCCTTTTTAAAATAAGACATTCACGTGGCCTTTCTTTCCTTTGTGTGTATACGCGAGAGAGAGAGAATGTTGAATCAACATGTAATTTGGTGAGTTTAATCAAAAACAAATTGATGATTTTGTCTTTGATTCATGCTGAATCATAAAATAAAATAACATGTTGATTCAATATATATGTTCTTTTATTCAATATTTTTCAAAAATATTTATTTCTCATATGATATGTGTACATACATACATACATATAGTGGATCAAAAGAGTACATGAAGACATCCCCTTCTAAATAATTATTTACAGATTTTTTTTACATAAACATTTATAAACCAAGATTATAAAACTTTTTATTAGAATAATCATACATTTATACATTAAGATTCGAAAAATAAATATCGTGAATGGTTGAAAAAAAATCATTTAAATATCATTTATCTAAATTAACATGATTATAAAAAACAAATTTAAAAATAGTTTTTAAAGGTTGGTACGTTCAGGTACACTCGATTTTGTGTGTTACTTTGTGTACAAATTTAAAAATAGTTTATACATTTGATAAATTTATACATTTCATGTAAAAATTTACGAATCTCATCATAAATTTGCCCACTTTATGTACGAATTTGTGCATTTAACGTTCAAAATTGTGCATTTAGTGTATAATTTAATGAATTTATATTTTAAAAGGTAATTTAATGTTACATTATGATATTTATTAATATTTGAGACCAATAATGGTTTTAAGTTATTAATTTAACTTTTAAATTTGTGCATTTTAAAGTGGTTTTCACGTTCAAACAGAATTAAGAGGTTCTTTTATATATATATATATCCAAATTAGTGTTCAAGACAAAGTTACATGTTATGATCGATGTTAATTACTACTTACCTGGAGATGGCATCCTGGTTTTGTTGAAGAAATTGCAATGCAAAGGATGTCTTTGTTGGATAGAAAATCTCGTTGACTTTGAGAATATAGATGTCAATCTCTTCCACCGATCCTTCATCTTATTATAAGCAAATTCAATAAGTGGTTTTCCATCGTCTTTTGTGGCTACTTTTAAAAGCTTCAAAACTCTTAATTGAGTGTCCTTTGAAATTCCCAACTCAGCTGTACTGATATAATTTAAAACCTTCTCGTACACATCCTTATCTTTAATAATTGCCCACCTGTAAAATTACACGACTTTATAGATGATATGGGTGTAAATGAATCGAATGAGCACGAACAGTGTTGTTTATGTTCGTTCGTTTGGATATAATCTAAGGAACCAATTAATTCGAACAATAAATCAACAAAAATCCATGTGGGTGTTCATTCATTTTTAAGATTTACTATGTTCATATTTCTTAATGTTCGTTTACATAACAATAAACAAAGGTAAACAAACAAAACGTATTCATTTACCTAATAAGAGATATAAACGTGCAAGGAGAGGATATTAGACCCTGATGATCTATATAATAAAACCTAATATTCTATTCTATCTAAGTATGTACATACCCAAAACGTGCACCCGCATGACCTGTGAGCTTTGAAAGAGTAAAGATCATGAGATCATGATCTGAAGGGCTCGGGATCGGTGTAAAATGTGGCCAAAAGTAGGCATGATCATATATCGTCTTCCCTCCAAGAACTGATTTCTTCAACTCCCCATCAGGATTGTTTGGTGACGTTACGAACTCGATCACATCCATGTTGTTCGTAGAATTATTTGATTGCCAGGAGTTTGTGTCTCCTTCAAAATTGAAAGTCTTCGAGTTAAAGAAATTTGTTTGTGCCTTGTACATCTGTACGTAGATCATAAATGAAAACAACCAATCTAATCAATTAGAAACAAATTAAGAAGTTGTTTCTTTGATTAATGGAATATGGTTTTTATATATGGTACATGAACTTCTTTCTTTTACATATGATACATGTTTTAATTTCCAGTTCTAATGTGATACATATCTACATAGAGCCTGATGCTAATACCAGGCTCTATTAGTTGAAAAATCAGACTTTATGTATAATTGTATCATATTGGAATGGAAATCTAACGTACATGTATTATATATGTAAGATAAAAAAATTCAGGTACCATACCGAGTTCACGTTCTATTAATATGTAAGCATGGCCTAAAAGTCTAAAATGAAACTAAGCGCGTTTTAATTAGTGGTTAAAACATCTTACCGGGTAGAATGGGATGGAAGCAAGGACATCAGAAGGATAAGAAGAGTTTTCGGAAGACAGGGCATAAACAGCCGCATTAAGGAGTTGCGACGAGCCAATGCCAAAGACCAAGTATCTTCCTTCGGTGATTGCATTCCCGACAATGGAATGTAGTTTACGGATGTACTTTTCGAGCTCTGCTGACATTGTAGTGTCGTCGGCATATCGATAACTCATTCGATGCCAACCGGATATGACAACCGCACTATCGACTGCGTGTTGCATCCAGAAAGGCTCCAAGAATATAGGATCCCCACTGCATAATAGTCCTCACATTATATATATGCTTAATTAGAATTATGCACATTATAAGAAATTCAAAAAAATGACAGCTCCTAGAATTAAATACTTCTAAAAAAATTACAACGTTTTAAATATTTTGAATATTATGTGATATTTAATGAACACAAAATAAAATGAGGTCCACTATTCGCATAAAGATAATTCTACATGCACCTCTTTTAATGTTTATTTAATGTGTATATATCCTTTATTATTCAATACTTCCTCTTATAATTCTCGATGGGTCGACTCAAATCTGCCATCGCTACTTCCGTAATAATTTGTTTCGTAATGGAATTTTTTATAGTTTTTATTTGTACAACCGTGGTTTTCAGATATTTATACATTTATGATAATGATTTAATTAAAAAAAATTATAACCTTCAATCAAATAAATAAATTTTTAGTATAATTATTTATAATTTAATCTAACAATAAATAATAATAATCAATTAATGATATGATATAAAGCCCAAAATTAAATATCCAGTTCCTCAGTAAGCCATTATTATTTAAAATTTTAGTTAATGGTATCAGTTGTTAAACTCGACCCGACCAATCTAATTAATAAATTTATAAAATTAAAAACACGGCTCAAATTTGTACCACCAACGTTCAAAAATCTTGGATCTGCCATTGTAATTCTCTCACATGTATATCTTTAGGGTTTTCTATCATATCTTCTTTCTTTAATCTCTATTTCTTCTAGGTTTGGAAGGATATAACAATCTCTATTACTGTTACTATTACTACTACTACTGTTATTGTCATCTGAAAAAAAAAAAAAACTCATCTAAATTACACAATAATAATTATAATATTATAAATGTTTTTAAAAATCTCTTAACAAAACGATCACGCCTTAAAATTTGTAATTATTTTGATCTTGTGAGTTTTAAGATAAGGACTTCTTAAGGTTATATGGTACCGAGTCAGGTTCAAAAAAGTACCTCTCGAAATCAAGTGCACCCGAAGGTACCAACCTTAAAAAACTTTTTTTAAATTTTTTTTCTCATAACCATGTTTAAAATAATGTTATACACATGATATATGAATTTCACATACATTCACACTTTCTGTGTCCTTAAAACTTATGTGAATGCTCAATGCATATTTATGTGAATGGTCATCCATGTGAATGGTCATTTCACACAATGTGAATGGTGTGAATGACCATTCACATGATCTTTTTTTATCATTCACAAGATTTATGATGTTGCTCCTTTTGAAAAAAAGTCTTATAATGTTGTCTTATACATGTTTATTAAAAAAAAATATATGTGAATGATCATTCACATTAGGGTACGCTGGGTACGCTGGAATCTCATAGGTACGCTGATGAACCTGATTCATATGGTACCCACCCATCTAATCTATATTTATATATATAATAAAGAAGAAAACAAAACGCCACATGACGTCATCACGTTTCTTTCTAAAAAGATAAATACATATTATTATTTTCTAAATAAAATAAAATAAAATAATGATAAATACAATTTATTATTTCTAATATTAATAAACATTAATAAATAATTAATTCTATCCAAGTTGACATTATATAATAATTATATTTACCCTCATTATCTGTTTGACATTTTTTAATTTTATCTAGTCTAAATCTAAACTCTAAAATAATATTAAGAGTAAATTACAGAAATGGTCCATCTGGTTTACATAAAACTTTGGATACGGTCCCTGTAGTTTTAATTTTGCATAAACGGTCCTTATCATCACTGTTTACTTGCAAAATTGGTCCCTCTGCTGTTAACTTTAACCATGAAATTGTTAAATATTTTATAATGACCATTTTACCCTTTTCTTTAATAACATTTTGGTTCTTCAAGTTTGTTTTTCATTTTAGTTTTGGTCCCTCAAGTAAATTTTTTTATTTAACTCTATTTTACTTATTATTATTATTATTATTATTATTATAACGATTATTATTATTATTTATTATTATTATTGATTTAAATTTTTACATATAAATTTATTTGTTTATTAACTTTTTTTATTTTAGTTCATTTTTTAATTAAAATTACAAATTATTTATTTATTTTATTATAAACAAATGTATCAAAATAGAATCCATTTTATTTTTTATTTTTTCCAAATGAAAAAAATACAAACGTTATATATTGTAGTTTTCCAAACCAAAAAATCTAAAACCTTAAACTTTTATTAGTTTTTTCAAACAAAAAAAATGTTACGAACCATTCTTGTTTTAAGTTCTTTCATTTTCTAAACGTAAAAAATATGAAAACCAATCCGTTTTTTTTTTTTTGCACCAAAACCCATTCTAATTTTTTGTTTTGAGAAACGAAAAGAAATACAGCTATTCTATTATTACTTTTTGCAAATGAAAAAAACTACGAATAATTCTAATTTTCAGTTTTTCCAAACAAAAAAAAAAAACTCATTCTTTTTTTATAGTTTTTCGAATGAAACCAATCCCTTTTATTTTTTTCTCCGAACGAAAAAACTATGAACTATTATGTTTTTAAAGTTTTTCCTAAATACGAAATAGTGTGTAGTATTTTTGTTCGGAAAAAACTAAAAAAACGGAATGGTTTGTATTTTTTACGATATGAAATAGTTAAAACTAAAGAATATTAAAAATTAACGGTTCGAAGTTTTTTGTTCGGAAAAACTAAATAATAAAAGGGTTTGTTGTTTTTCATTAAAAAACTAAATAATGGAATGATTCGTATTTTTTTTAGATTATTCTAGCTACTACGTTTTTAAATTTTTCCCATCATAAAAACTACAAGTCATTCCATTTTTTAGATTTTCCGAACAAAAAGACTACACACTATTTCGTATTTAGGAAAAACTTTTAAAATGTAATAGTTCGTAGTTTTTTCGTTCGGAGAAAAAATAAAAGGGAATGCTTTCATTCGAAAAACTAGAAAAATAAAATGATTTTTTTTGTTTGGAAAAACTGAAAATCAGAATTATTCCTAGTTTTTCGTTTGCAAAAACTAATAACCAAATGGTTTGTATTTTCTTTCGTTTCCCGAAACAAAAAATCAGAAATGGTTGAATTCTTTTGTGCAAAAAATAATAAACGGATTGGTTTTCATATTTTTTACGTTTAGTAAATGAAAAAACTTAAAACAAGAATGGTTTGCAACTTTTTTTTTCGTCTGAAAAAACTAATAAAAGTTGAAGGTTCAAACTTTTTTGGTTTGGTAAACTATAATATAAAATGTTTGTATTTTTTTTCATTCGAAAAAACTAAAAAAGAAAATGGATTCTACTTTGATACAAATGTTTATAATAAAAGAAATAAATAAGCTTGTAATTTAAATTAAAAAATATATTAAAATAAAAAAACTTAATAAACAAATAAATTAATATGTAAAAAGTTAAATTAATAATAAATAATAATAATAATTATTATTATTATTACTATAATAGTTTTAATAATAATGATAATAAGTAAAATAGAGTGAGGGACCAAAACTAAAATGAACAACAAACTTGAGGGACCAAAATGTTATCCATGAAAAGGGTAAAATGGTCATTATAAAAGATTTAATCATTTCATGGTTAAAGTTAACAGCAGAGGGACCAATTTTGCAAGTAAACAGTGAAGATAAGGATCGTTTATGCAAAATTGAAACCACATGGACCGTATCCAAAGTTTTATGCAAACCACAGGGACCATTTCTGTAATTTACTCTAATATTAAATTATATAATTTATCTATGAACTTCAAATAAAATATTAAAATAAATAAGATTATATTTCAAATGATAAACATATTATTAGATAACATCTAGAAAAGATATATATACTTTATTATTTTTAAAATAAAATAATAATAAATTACTAAAATAAATAACATTATATTTCAAATGAAAAAATACAAGACTATTAAATAACATCTAGAAAATATGAATATACTTTATTTTTATTAAAACAAAATAAAAATAATTAATAAATAATTAACCGTATCTACTATTTGGCATTATCCAATAATGTTAGTTGTCAACATTATCTATTTAACATTTGTTAATTTTTAGCTAATATAAATATAACTTAAAAAAATCTTAAATTATATAATCTATCATAAAATTCAAATAAAATTTTATAAAGCAAATATTAAATTATATCAATTAATAATATATAATTATATTTTAAAATATTAAAACAAATAACATTATCAAATATGTTAATTAAAAATATAAATTTTAAGATGAATTTATTTCTAAAAAGATTAGAATAATGATTGTCACGTGACACTCTTTTAATAAAATTATATTTTTATTTTTATGATTTTGTTATTCTTTTAAAATAAATTAAATATATACAAAGTTAAATTAAATTAACATTGATTATATATATATATATATATATATATATATATATATATATATATATATATATATATATATATATATATATATATAGAATCAGGTTCATCAGCGTACCTATAAGATTCCAGCGTACCGAGCGTACCCTAATGTGAATGATCATTCACATATATTTTTTTTGGATAGACATGTATAAGACAACATTATAAGACTTTTTCTCAAAAGAAGCAACATCATAAATCTTGTGAATGCTAAAAAAAGATCATGTGAATGGTCATTCACACCATTCACATTGTGTGAAATGACCATTCACATGGATGACCATTCACATAAATATGCATTAAGGAATCACATAATTTTTAAGGACACAGAAAGTGTGAATAAATGTGAAATTCATATATCATGTGTATAACATTAAGATAAACATGGTTATGAGAAAAAAAATTTAAAAAAAGTTTTTTAAGGTTGGTACCTTCGGGTGCACTTGATTTCGAGAGGTACTTTTTTGAACCTGACTATATATATATATATATATATATATATATATATATATATATATATATATATATATATATATATATATATATATATATACACACACACACACACACACACACACACACACACACACACACACACACACACACACACACATAGAGAGAACATTTAAAGATAGATATGTAATATTTTTGACAAATGACTATATTTTTCTTATATTTTTTTTATAATAATCAAAATTTATATGGTTTAATTTTAAGTTTGCATGTATAGTATATAACCAAATATTTTTTAAATTTTATCCACGTAGGTTCAAAACTACTTAACGAAAATAATTAATTTGGTTTGTTTCGGCTTTTGCCGAATATTGAAAGCAAACAAAAAGTTTTGGTTTTTAGGCTTTCGATCAAATTAATTAATTTCAGTTTTCTCTAAATACAAATTATATTAAACTCCAGCAGGATCATTTCGACAGAGAGAGGGAGTGTTGACAACATGGTGGTGGGCCGTCCGGCGTCCCCATCGACACCCATTTGCTCCCGTCGCTAAAGAGACTCACAATCCCAACCATCTCTCTCGTTTGTCTTCGACATGCGAATACCGTTGTTTCTTTGTGATTCTCTTCATTTTTTTTGACCACCACCCAGGGAAGGATCCAACTTATAGTATTATGGATCAAAATCAAACGTCCCCAATAAAATTTTAACTAATTAACTTCATGTATTATACATATAGTTACATACTTTTAACCCGGTTTTATATAAAACCGGGCTATTTTCTTCACAAAAAACATATTAAACTCTTTATTTGAGTGAAATTTTAGTTAACTGGAGTTGATATTTAAATTCTTTATGCTTTTTGATGTAATTTGATGATTTTTAAACTCACCCCTATAAAAATCATGAAAAATTCGACTTTTATGAAAATTCAACTTTTATAAAAAAACTTTTCTTGATCCGTTACTTTCCATCTCTCACAATTTAGCAGGTTTTGAAATGTGTTTTAAACAACATATCAGACATTTTAGATGTTAATTTTGTTTTATATAAAGGAAATACTCATCTTCCTCACCTCAAACTATCACTGTTTCTCTCATCTTCTTGTTTTACTTTTATTTCACTTTACTTTTTAGATTTGTATTTATATCATATAAATTCTAAAAATTACAAATTCTGTACAGAGTAATTCATGATATTTTTTTAGTTTTGGGCTGAGTTTTTAGCAATTTGTTCAATGTTTTATGTTGTTTTTGAATTTTGGTTTAGTTTTTAGAATTTAGCATTTGTTTGTTTGAGCTAGCATATGGGTTTTTAGAATTTGCTTCAGATATATTAGGAATTGGATTTTTATTTAACATCTTAGAATTTGATTAATAGTTAGGAATTTTTGGATTGTGATTTCGGTATTAAGTATCTGGTCTCTTTGTTTGGTTTTGGAGATTACCCGCCAAGAACAATAAAATTAAACTCACGTTGGAAGAGTGTAAAATTTCAGTTTTAAAAAACTCGGTTTATCGGTTATATCCAAGCTCTAAGGTTGGATGGTATATCCACCCCGCCAAGCCGGCGGCTTGGCCACCTACGCACAAAGCCCGGCGGGACCAGCGGCCCCGACCAAAAAACCACCCCATCGGCTTCCTCACCTCTCCCTCAGCCTAATAGTCAAATTTCTCGAACTTAGAAAAAAATATTAACTTGAGGACTTTTCTGGAAAAAATAACATTGGGGGACGAAACACAAAAAACAATGAAAACATGAAAGTTTTTTTCATAATAAACTTTAAAATCAACGAATAAGATTATAAAAAGAAAATCACCTATCAGCATCAGCAGCACAAGAACGAGAGAGTTCAGAACAATCGATACCACCATAACAACCATAGCACTCACATACATGTTGACCTTCGAAAATCAAACCATCAACGTAAGCTCGACCATGGCCTGAACACGAGATCGATGCAACTGCTTCGGCCTCTTCTGCTGCTTTCTCGCTCCAAGTCAACGACGATCGGAAACTAATTTCCGACTCCTCACCCCACCATGATGCTCCACCTCCATATAGATATATGCTAAACAACATATTCATAGCTAAAGAACTCAATAGACAAAGTCCATAACAATATGTCTTTGGTTTCCCCATTTCTTTAATCAGAATTATTAGAGAGTTGGATGTTTTATACTAATAATATGACATTTTTGATGACGTAACATCGAATCTAACGACTTTTCGTATTTTTATGAAATTCATTTTTTGAATATTCTAGTTCACTTAAAAGTTATAATAATAATTTAGAAGACTAGAATTAATGCTAAGGTTAGATATCATAAAAGTATATTAAAATAATAAATAGTAATCACTTTAGCTTTTTATTGAAAAGTAGCTTCATTAAACAATATCATGAATATAATATTATGAGTCAATTAATACTATAACTCTCTATAAGGAAACCATAAGATTTATCTAAATACAAAATAAAATTTAGTTTAAAGTTTATATCGAAAACAATCATTATGTTTTTAGTTTTTTATCGGTTTAATCGTTGAGACGATTTTTTTCGTATTGAATCCATATAGAATCTACGTGTTTAAGCAGTTAGTTATATCAAAATTTTAGTAAATCGTTTTAACATTTTGGTTTTTCAAATTGAAGAAAACATCTTAGGGACGAAACTGATAAAATATTAAAAATATGATGATTTTTTTCAACATAAAACTTAAACTAAAATGTGACATCATTTATTTTAACCTGAAGAGTACGTCACTAGTAACAGATTTTATAGTTTTAATAACTAAAAATGACATGAGGACTAAAACATTTAAAAAATAACGTTGAATGACCAAGCCGATAAAACTGTGAAAACGAAATGATTTCTTTTTAATATTAACCTTAAAATAATAATCAGTGTTTATTGAAAAGCAGCTTCATTAAACAATAATATTATGAGTCAATTAATACTACGGGGGTGTTTTGTTTTTTCAGAAGCACTTCGAAGCTCTTCTCGCAGACGCGGGAAGAGATGTCTGCGGGGAAGTGTTTGTTTTCTACTTAACCCTTATGTCTGCCCACGTCTTCAAAATTCCACAGACGTCTTCCAAAAAACACTTCTTTTATGCAGTCCTTTTACCTCTGCAAAATATATAAACTTTGAAATTATATATTTTGGATTTTTGTTCAGTTTATTTTCTATATAAATTCAACTATGTAAGTTTTTTGATGAAGAAAATTAAAATTGAACTCTCGCAAACATTTTTTACGATTTTCAAAAACAAACAGTCTTCTTTACGCAAACTGCAGACTTTTAGGCCAGCTCTTCTAATTGCAGACTTTCGCAGCTAAGTTCGCAGACCGCAGACATTAACCTCTTAAAAACAAACAACACTTACAACTCTATATTGAAAACATAAGATTTAACTAAGAGGGTTTTAAATTTACGTTTGAAAAGATGTTATAAAGATTTAGAAACTAATATAAAATAATATTTGTAACAAAAGGTGTTACTGGAAATTTAGTGTTTGATTTAGAACAAATAAAATTGGTTTTAGTAAATTATTTTATGGACAAAAATAAAATAATAGATACATTGAATATAACTAGATACAGAGTAAACTTTTCTTTATTTATTTAAATGATGAACAAATGGTCATCAAAGGCTGTGAAGAGATGTTTAGATACTAAAAAAATGGAAACAAGGAAAAAGAATTGTCCAATAGGGAAAAAAATGTTGTCCTTTTCATGGATGTTAATTTTAATTTATCAGGATTTTTAAATTTGAGTTTATATCAAGAAAAGATTATCGTCATCTGTATTTATTCTAATAAGTAAGTAAATAGTTTTCAAATGTCACTTAATGAAATTGTTATTCGGTTTCCTCTACTTCTGACATATGTCATGACCTTTTTAATTTGAATTTTAAAACTAAAAAATATCAACCTTTTATAGTAAGATGTACCCAATATAATATATATAGAATCTAATAATTATATAAAAATTAAATCAAATATTTATATTTCTATCTTTTAGTTTATAAATATAATTAATAAAATTAATATTTGTATGATTTAATTTTATATTTATTTATATAAACAATTATATATTAAAATATCTGCACATTACGTGGGTAAATAAATTATAGCCTTTGTTATCGACTCACAAATTACATGAATATTTTTAATAAAATTTATTTATGTAAATGTATATACAGTAATAATTAAGATATTAATATTAAATATTCATAATTATTTTTTTTAGGTTTTATAAATAGATATGAATAGTAACTAAATTTTATGAATCTTTTAAACATTTAGATTATCGAATAAACCAACAAATGTAAAAAATATAATCATAATATCTTAGTAGATGATGAAAAATGATTGATAAAGTTAAAAATCTATTAATATATATAGATTTTAAAAATAACAATTACATGTATCTCTTATTTACCAATGGGGTTTAGCCCATTTGGTAAGAGAAGTGTTATGTAAGTGAGAGGTCACGGGTTTGACTCCCGTCGGAGGCAAGTTGAAATTTAGGTGGAGAAAGTCTTGCGGGGTAAAAGAGTAGTTTAGGAGTAGTAGTTAGATAGTTTGTCGTTTAAAAAAATGTATCTCTTATTTTATTTTAATTTAATAAGTTGTATAAAAACCATCATATTTTCAATATTTTACAATTTTGATCATTTGGTGCATTTTTTTCCATAAAAATTAAAATACAAAAATTGTTATTTACTAAAACTCGATGGAACATATTGTTTAAATACACCGACTCTATAAAAGTTCTAGTATCCAAAAAAAAAAACCGCCTATTGACCAATCTGATAAAATACCAAAAACAATTGTTTATGATATATAAATCTTCAACTAAAATGTCACATAATTGTTTTTACCTTGATCAATCCGTTACTATCATAGTTTCAATAAGAAAAAATGTATATGGACTAAAATGACATAAAATGAACGTTCAAAAATCGTACTCATAAATAAAGACATGTTTTTTCAAACATAATCTATTTATATTTGACCGTATTATACATATTTTATAAAAATAAAAGATAACAAAGCGTAATATAATAATAAAAACAAATAGGTTAGTGGAATATTATAATATACTTTAAATTAGAAAAACCAACATATTCAAATAAATAATAAAATCAGACACGGTATCGCATAAAAAGTTATATGTAGATAAAATATTTATAAAAAAACCCTGACCATAAATTTTAGGCCTGCAATTATTTAATTATAATAGTTTATTACCCGCGTATTATGCGGATATTTTTAATATATATATAATATAATAAATTAAAAGGTAAAGATATAAATATTATTTTTTTGAACAAAACTATATAAATATATATGAATAGTAATTATTTGCTTATTTTGTTAAACTTTTATTATATTATACTAGTTTATAACTCACGTATTACGTGGATATTTTAAAAAAATTTATTTATATAAAATGTATATGAGTAAAAATAAAAACATATAAAAATAATAATTGTGTTTATTTTTTATTATTTACAGATTAAAAAATAGAGTATATTTGTCTTTTTTAAAAATATTAAATTGTATTTATCTTTTATTTTTTATAAGTTGTATTTATCTTTTTGGTGAACGTAGTCACGTAGAGGTGACACGTGACATTTAATGTTTTCCTTTATTATACTTAATAATAATAATTTCCACAACTAATTCAAATTTTTACATTTGGATCTAATTATGATTATTATGGATAATAATAATATATATTTATTTTAAGTAAACATTAATTTTAAATGTTACAAAATCTAATTTATTACTAGGGATAATTGCGCAAAAAACCATCAGCTTGTCAGTTTTTTGTGATTAAAACGGCAAACCATTTTTCGTTGCATTGAAAACCCCGAACTAACTAAAAATCAGTAAATCAAGGTTTTATCAATGGGTAAGCGGTTGAAACCGGTTATCAATCCTACGTGGACCGGTAAATAACCTACGTGGAATAAACTTTAGTTGTTGAAACCGGTTGCCAAGTATTACATATCATTTAAACCCCCGTTGATCATTTTTTAATTGTAATTTTTAAACGGGATTACATCATCAACGAGGGTTTAAATGATGTGTAATACTTGGCAACCGGTTTCAACAACTAAAGTTTATTTCACGTAGGTTATTTACCGGTCCACGTAGGATTAATGACCGGTTTCAACCGGTTACCTATTGATAAAACATTGATTTACTAATTTTTAGTTAGTTTGGTGTTTTCTCTGCAACGAAAAATGGTTTAGGGTTTTAATCTCAAAAAACTGAGAAGTTTAGGGTTTTTTCCGCAATTATCCATTATTACTAATTAATTAATGAAAAAAAATAAAGTCAAAATTTAATGCAATTAAGTTAAGGTGTTAAATTTGGAAAAAGAGGTGGAAAAATAAAATTTTCTTGTATTGTAGAAGTGACATATGACATGAATTGTTTTGTTTTATTATAATACTAGTTTATTACCCGCGTATTACGCGGATATTTTTAATATATATAAAATATAATGAATTAAAAGGTAATGGCATAAATATTATATATATATATATATATATATATATATATATATATATATATATATATATATAAAAGAAAGATATTATTATTTATTATGACCTATTAATTTTATATATTTCTAAATATATATGAATAGTATTATTTTCTTGTATTTTTCTAAAATTTTTATTATATTATATTATAATAAATAAGTTAGTAGAATATTATATTTTATTTTATTTGATTGGAATTCAAAAGTAGATTATATTAGATTTGGATAGATATAATTTAAATTTCCTTATTATTTTTAAAACCTATAAATGACACGTGTCGATTCATGGTGATGACACGTGGCTTCACCAGAATTGAGTATAGTTACTCTTTTAATAGTATAGATAGATATGAATACATGGGCTGATTTAGAAAATACATATTTTTTTATATTTTAATAAATTATTATAAAATTTATATATAATTAAAATAAAAAAATTGAAAGCTAGTTAAATTAAAGATAAAAAATACTTAGTTGTTTGATATTAAATAAAAAATATTATTATATTGTATTATTAAAAACAAATGATATGTGTTTGCAAAAAATGTTTCTTTAATTTTTATTAACTTCAAATATAAAATATCAATGTAAGAAACAAAAAACTTCAATTATGTGAATGTGTATATATTTTGAAAATGATAAAATATAAAAATGGAATATCTGAAAATCAACAATCAAAATTTATCATATTCACAATTGAAGTTTTATCAATCAAATTTTAAATCTTGTTAGTAAAATAATTAACAAAAATTTTTAACTTTATTTACTACACTTCTACATTTAAATCCAAATTTTTACATTTGAATTTAACTATGATTATTAAGGATAATAATGACACATATTTATTTTAGGTAAATATTAATTTAATATTTATTCATCAATGAAAAAATTAAAATCAAAATTTAATGTAATTAAGTTAAAGTAGTAAATTGGAAAATGAATTTAAAAAAATGGCATAGGTATAATTATTGATTTTAATTAAGGGTATAAGAGACATTTCATAAATAATTATGAGTTGTCATTAATCTGGACCATTGAATTCTTTCCATCCAATGGTCCAGAAACTCCAAGTGGTTTTCTTATTATATATAGTATAGATTATAATTAATAAGTTAGTAGAGTATTAGATTTTGTTTGATTTGATTTGAATTTAAAAGTATATTATATTAGATTTGGATAGAATTCAATTAAAAATTTTTATTATTTTTAAAACCTATGCGTATCGATTAATAGTGATGACACGTGACTTCACAAGATATATAGATTAGCTAGATTATCAAGTGTACTATTTATAATCAATTCATATCTTCATTCAGATTTTTTAGAATTGATAAAAAGAATTGATAATTTCTTATAATTGCTACTAATAAGTAATAATAATAGAAAATTATAAGAATAAAAGTAGATTCTAAATTCTATGAATTAGTTCAAGTTTTAAAATCAATACTTTTGTAAAATATTTATGAATGAAAACATATGAAATATATGAAGGAATAATTGTATCTAATTTGTCAAATTTTATACTTAATATGATTTAACTAAAAAAGTTATGTTATATTAATAAATAAATATTTGTTTTAAGATATAAATTTTACAAAATTATTACAATTATTATATGCATGTTTCGAATTTTAAAGACAATATATATGTTTTAGTTATTAGCAACCTACTGGTTAATTGCTTTTAATATAATAAATTGAAGTGATTAATGTAAGGAAATAAATTAGGAAAGAAAGATAAAAGGTTATTTATATATTTTTTAATTGTTGATTTTAATTAAGAAAGAAAGATAAAATGGCATAGATATAATTATTGATTTTAATTAAGGGTATAAGAGACATTTCATAAATAATTATGAGTTGTCATTAATCTGGACCATTGATTTCTTTCAATCCAATGATCCAGAAACTCTAAGTGGTTTTCTTATTTTATATAGTATAGATTCAGGGCTTAGGATTATTTAACTGTGAGTAGAATTGCTTTCACATTTTTTATAATATTTAATTTCATCTTTATGCACAATTTTTATGATAAATTATAATTCATCACTAAAATAATTTAGTTTTAATAAGTTCAAACATATATTAGTATTTTTATAAAACCTTTTTATTGTTGACGTATAAAACAATAAATAATATTGTGCATTAACTTTTCTTTATGCACAAAAAATTTGTGTATAACGACGGAATTTATTCATAAACAAAATCTCACGATTTATGTGTAAAAAAAGGTCTTTACTAAAATACCAATAAAGATATAAAATTATTAAAAATAAAAAAAAATTTGATGAAGAAAATGAGTTTTTATGTGTTAAAATATTCCAATCAAGCATGTCCTATATAATAGATGGATATCTTTGATTAAATCTGATTGATACACTTAGGAGCAGATTGTTAGGCTATTTAATACCTCAATCATTGTTACATAAGTTCTAACTTGGCAGAATGTCAAAACTATCATCATCATTTGAACGCGTTTGACTATTTTTTGTCTAAGTTGTTCATGACTATTAATGGACATGTTTAACATAGTTAAGTGTTCTATTTTTTGGTGAACAGAGTTTGTTCTTTGTGAATAGTTTAACACTTATTGTAATTTCCAAATCCTCATGTTATGTGTTGACCATTGGGATCAGCCTGAAGAATTAAGACAAAGTTAGAAAAGTAGAACTGCTGCAATCTGTCAAAGATGTACAGTTACACGAAGACAAATGAATTATTTAACAATGGTGATAGACCTTTTCTTATTTCAAAATGGCATTACAAGGAAGTTAAAGTTTAGAGTTAATTACAAAAATGGTTCCTGTGGTTTGTCCTAAAATTTGAATTTGGTCTCTGAACTTTCAATTTTGCAGAAACGGTCCTTATTTTCGTAGTTTGTTTGCAATTTTAGTCCCTCAACCTATTAATTTTTCTAATATGACCAAATTACCCTTATTTTGATGCAAACTATGAGGACCATTTCTACAATTAATTTTTTAACTCTTTTTTATTCTTAATTATATAAATTATTTTTTTGTGTTACTTAAATTTAATAAACTATAAAAAAAAGAATTATTTAATTATTTATGTTGGTTCATAAATGATTTAGATATTTTTAGTCTTAATTAATTTTAATTTACTATAATCAAAGTGTAAACCAATCAAAAGTTATAATCGAAAAAATCATTTATGTTTAGAAACTATTTTCTAGAGGTTTCGATATAAAATATTATAAAAATATTTGACTCTATAATTATTTATGTTGGCTCATAAATTTATAATAAAAATATGTTTGTTGGTCAAATATATTTTACTTTCTTCTTAAATAAAAGCGACCAATGATTCTATTTTATAATCCGTTCACATTTGTATCAAAGTAAGGTGATAATGGTAAAGTGATAAATCTAAATGGTTTAAATTTTTAAGGTCTCGATTTAATCGGATTAAAATGAAAAGTCAAATTGAAAAACGAAAAAAGATAAAAAAAACCTATTTATATTTCTCGATTTTTATGTAAATGTCTGACAAACCAAAGTTTGATGATTAAAGTTGTTAATCATGAATCTCAAAGATGTTATATGGACCTAGAATTTTAAATCGTTTTTGGTGTAATTAAAAATTAAAACGATAAAATAATTGATACGTTAAAATAAAAAATTTAAGTTGTCTTAGACCATTTGGAAGTTTTTTTTTAACTCGGTCAAATAAACGTTAAATTTTTATTTATTTAAGTTCTTTCATATTTTTAACTTTAATTAAACTGTTGGCTCATAAATAATTTTTTTTAATAATTTATTAAAGTTAATTAACACTAAAAATAAAGTAGAGTCAATTACATAAATGGTCTTTGTGGTTTGATCAACATAAATATTTTTTATTATAAATGTATGAACCAATATAAATAATTATAGAATAATAAATTTCTTATTTATGAAACCTTTAAAAGACAATTTCTAAACATAAATGATTTTTTTTATTATAAATTTTGATTGGTTTACACTTTGATTATAGTAAATTAAAATTTATTAAGACTAAAAATATCTAAATCATTTATGAACCAATATAAATACTTAAATAATTCTTTTCTTTTTTTATAGTTTATTAAATTTAAGTAAAACTAAAAAGTAATTTATTTAATTAAGAATAAAAAAAAAGTTAAAAAATTAATTGTAGAAATGGTCCCAATAGTTTGCATCAAAATAAGGGTAATTTGGTCATATTAGAAAAGTTAATAGGTTGAGGGACCAAAATTGCAAACAAACTATAAAAATAAGGACCGTTTCTGCAAAATTGAAAGTTCAGGGACCAAATCCAAATTTTAAGACAGACCACAGTAGGGATGGCAATGGGGCGGGGCGGGGCGGGGATCTCAGTTCCCGTCCCCATCCCCGCTTCATAATCCTCTCCCCCATCCCCGGCCTCATCCCCGTCGGGGAATGAGTTCCTATTCCCATCCCCGTCCCAATCGGGGATCGGGGATCCCCGTCGGGGAATCGGGGTTTTCAAGCTCCTAAAGATCATTTAAATTTAAACTATAAATAGTAAGTTAGTATAAAAATATATGTAAATAAACATTAAAAAAAATTAATTCAAACATATTTGAGGTATTTACATATATAACCTATAATTTGTAATAAAACTTAAAAAAGAAATGGATGCAAAACATTTTTAAAACCAACGAAATGAAAAATAACAATAGAAATTTAAACTATAGAAAAGTCGTATACAATGATATTTAATATATTATATAAAATGTAATGAATAATTACATTGTAAAGTTAAATATATATAATAATTTATATTAAAACATAATTTATAACCGGGGTCGGGGTCGGGGTCGGGGATTAAAGTGTCTCCCATCCCCGCCCCATCCCCATTAATTTAAATCGGGGATTCCCCGTCCCCATCCCCATCCCCGGTCAAATCGGGGCCGAGTTACGGGTTCCTCGTCGGGGTTGGGTTTTTTTGCCATGCCTAGACCACAGGGACCATTTTTTGTAATTAACTCTAAAGTTTATAAGTTGACTTGTTTCTTTGGGATAAAGCTGGAACAATAGAAAACAAAAGAACAAGATAAGATCCTACAATCTCACTCGCGATCTTATCAATCATGAGTTAAATAAATACTTATTCTATTTAGTTTAGAAAGGTCTGTGTCATCATTTGGTACAATTGTCAATATAACTTATTAATTGTTTTCTGTTAGAACGGTTATAACCAAACATTATAAATAAGATTACTTAGATACTCATATTTTCATGTGATATGTAGGTAACAAATTTCTTACTTCAATTCTATAGATGATTACTGACTTAAGCGTCAGAGTGACTTTACACGAAATCATCCTTGTTAAGTCATGCTAGCCATTTTGCTAATCTTATCTCAGGTATTTCAAGAAGAAAATCAGTTGATTGTATTTTTATGTTCATCTTATAACTTCGAATTAGGTAATACATTCTAAATCTATTATGTTACTATTGTATTATCTATATTGATGATTTTATATTCATCAAATAGAAAAAGAATAACCTTTAGAAGCTCTCTAGCAAAACATGCAAGTTTTCCTTCTTGACTTGACAAACTGATTTGTAGCTAGGCATATATAGGATGTCATACTACAAACTCTCGGCTAATAGCGTAGAGGAAATATAATCAAATCCTATAATATATTTTTTTAACGACAGTTTTATTAAGAGTCTAACGAGACACTAGAAAAACAATTACATTAGGTCTAAAGTAAATAAAGGGTTTCTAAACCAAAATCATGTAATTTCTAATGGTAAAAACAACGGATAATCATAAAAATAGCCACTTGTGGTGTCTTTTAAAATGAAAAAGAGAAAGTAGCAAAAGTTAATGTATTCATAATTTTCTTGATATGTTTTTTGTGATCTCTAATGTGTTTGTGATATGTAATCTATATCTATACCTATATAATAAAGGAGAACACAAATTTTCACATGACATCATCACTTTCTAACTAAAAGATATTTGCACTTTATTATTTCTAAAATTAAATAAAATAAAAAAATAAATATAATTCATTATTTCTAATAACTAAGATATTTTTATTATAATAAATAAAATAACATGAAAAAGATTTTTTTACCTTTTAAAAATTTAATAAATTATATATAATGTGTATTTATTTTTAATATAATTTATTAAGTTTAAAACACATATAAAATAATTCTTTAATCAAATATGTACATAAGTACATACGACATAAGAGTTAGAGTTAGAACTAATTTTAATTGATTATTCATATTGATAAACATATAAGATATGACAGATAAACATATATCAAAGTATATCGATTAAATATGTATAAATTTAGAAATAAAAAATTTAAAAGAATGTTAAAAAAGTAACTACTTTCAAGGAATATTTAAAGACATATTTAACTAATATATGTATGATAGATAACTGTACTTTTGTTTAACTTTTTTTTTATAAAAAATAACATTATATGGTTACATACATTTTGTCTAATCAATTATTTATTAAAAATTATTCACGTAATACGTGTGTTCATAACTCAGTTATATAATAAAGAAGAACACATAAACATCTCGTGTCATCTTCACTTTTCACCATAAATGATAAATAAAAAAGTATTATTTTTGATAAAAAAATAAAAGAAATACAATTTAATTTTTTTTTTTAAATCTATGAATATTAATAAATCATTAGCTCTATCCAACATTTGTCATTATCTAATATTTATTGTTATTATTATAAATATAATGCAAATTTAACAAAATTCTTTTTTGAACCAATCCATATAATCTATTTGTAAACTTTAAATCTTTATATATAAAAAAGTAGAACATTTAAATGCCACATGACATTAATTAAAAATACAAGTTGAAAAAATTATGAATCTTTACATATAAACAAAGAAGAATAAGACGTGACATCATATGTTTATTTGTATATCTAATAAAAAAAATATTATGTATTTATAAATTTATAAATGAGTAAATTACATAAATGGTCCCTGTGGTTTGCCCAAAATTACGGAATCGGTCCCTCAACTTTCAAAATTGCATAAACGGTCCCTCAAAACACTGTTTGCTTGCAAAAATGGTCCCTCATCCGTTAGTCATCCGTTAATTTTTTCAAAATGACAAATTTGCCCTTTCAGTTATGGTCCCTCAACTATTTAATTATTTTCAGTTTTGGTCCTTCTAACCAATTTTTATTTTTGGATTTAAATTTAAGTAGTTATTTTAATAAAATAAGATTTAGTTAACTAATATAAATTTATAAATACAAAAAAAAATGTAATGTGATTAAAATAACTACTTCAGTTTATAAATTTATTTTCGGATTTAAATTTATATAAATTTATAAAAATACATATAAATTTAAAAATTTAAATTTTAATGCATTTAAATTTATTTTAATATAAACTAATTACATTACAAAATGTATTATAATATTTATTTTGTCAAAAATCATAATCTTCATTTATTGACCTTCATTTAAATCCCTTGACCTTTTTCAAGTGATGGGAGTATGGGACTGTGGGTTTCATATGTTTAAAACTATATATCCCTATCTTTTCTTTATATTTTATATTATATAAATTACTAGTTAATTGCACATATATTACATGTGATATATTTATGAATAATATTTTTTTTAAAAAAAATAAATATATACTTAAATTAGTATATTACAATTATAAATTTTTAATAATTAAATGATAATATTAGAACTCAAAATAAATTATCTAAACGATATAAACTATAAAATTAAAATACATAATATACGGATAAATAAAATTTTTACTGACTGTATTAGAATGTTGATCCATAGATTTTTAATATACATAAATTTATTAAATATTTTAATTAATGTGAAAACAAAATATCATAAATAGTTTATAAAAAATAATTAGATTATAATTCACTTTCCTTAACATTAGATTAGAAATCTATTAATAAAGCAAAAGGATTTTGCCACGTGTCAATCTTTCGTGGCATCTCAATTTCATTTTCCCGCCTATTCGTAAAAGAACAAATAATGTTAATATTAAAATATGAATGTATATACTAGGAACACATAAAGCAAAAAATTTAATAAATATACAAATGATAATTAAATTACATTTTTTTGTATTTATAAATTTATATTAGTTAACTAAATCATATTTTATTAAAATAACTACTTAAATTTAAATCCAAAAATAAAAATTGGTTAGAAGGACCAAAACTGAAATTAAGTAAATAGTTGAGGGACCATAACTGAAAGGGCAAATTTGTCATTTTGAAAATTTTAACGGATGACTAACCGATGAGGGACCAATTTTGCAAACAAACAGTGTTTTGAGGGACCGTTTATGCAATTTTGAAAGTTGAGGGACCGGTTCCGTAATTTTGGGCAAACCACAGGGACCATTTATGTAATTTACTCTTTATAAATATAAATAAAAAAACTTAATACAAATTATACAAAAAATATTAATATTAAAAAATAAATACAATATAACATTGAAAAACTAGTATTTCATAACATTCCATTTATTGTAATCATATATATATATATATATATATATATATATATATATATATATATATATATATATATATATATATATATATATATATATATATATAGACTAATGATCTTTTGTGAACACTTTATTCGTTGTGAACATTGTGAACAACCATAAAATAGCTTCTGAATCTTATGAATCTTGTTGAAAATATTAACGAACTCTTCTATTAACCTATTAATATTATTGAATCTTTTGGATCATATTGAATCCTATGAATTTATCGAATATTATGAATCTTGTTGCATCCTATACATCTTATTATAAAAACTAATATGAACATTTTGAATGTTTTGAATCTACGAACCATTTGAATCATATGAATCATGTTACAAACACTTCTTGATATATTTGAATGATCATATGTATTTTTTTATTTGTTCACAACGTTCACAACGAATAACTTGTTCACAATGGATCTCATCCCTATATATACATAGATATATATATATATATATATATATATATATATATATATATATATATATATATATATATATATATATATATATATATATATATATATATATATAGATATGGGTTCAAATGAGTACCACTAGTTTTGCGGAGTACCGGAGGTACCTCGCTTAAAACCATTTTTTTTGAAAATATTTTTCATAATCATGTTTAAATTAATAATATAAGACTACTTGCAAAAAATCACACATAAACACACACTAGAACTATGTGAAACGTGTGTGTTCACATGAACTGTACTGTTGTGAACGTGTGTTCACAACTAAGCATGTTCACATGAATTTTTTCACGTTCACATGACTTTTAAGATGATAGAAAGTGTGAATGTATATAATTTTTTACGAATAGCCTTATTTTATTTGTATCTAAATGAATATGAAAAAATTTTCAAAAATTTTTTTTTTCGGAGCAAGTTCACATCCGAAACCCGTGTGTTTACAAGTACTCACGGTACTCTGCATTTTTTAGGTACTCACACGAACCATATTATATATATATATATATATATATATATATATATATATATATATATATATATATATATATATATATATATATATATATATATATATATATAGGGAGAGGTTCTTTTAAGAACTTTAAAGATGGTGAGAACCTAGGAACCTTTTAGAGCCCTTGGATCAAAAGGGTATTTTAGGAATAAAAAATATTATTTTTCTCTCTCCACCTTTTTTATTATATGCATCTCTTTTTCACTTTCTATCTCTTACTTTTTTTTTTTTCATTTTCATTTTCTCTTTCTTTCATTAGAATTGATTTTAATATTAAAAAAACGTTTTTTATAAAAAAATAAATTTTTTTCTACCTAAAAAATTATTTAATTGCTAAAAAATTAATGTATTCTATATAGAAATATTATATGTCTATATAGAATGTTATATAATTCTATATCTTTTTATATAGATTAACATTACTATTCATAATCTATGTAGAATATTATGTTTCTTATATATTTCATATATTTTTATGTTCATTATATAACTCTATATTTTTTTTGTAGATTACCATTACTATTCATTGTGTTTTTGGTATATTTTTTTCAGTTGCATATCAAGTGTTCAATAAAATGTCTAAAAAAAATCTTTTTTTTTTGTTTCAATGTGTTTTTGGTATATTTTATCACTTAATCTACGTAGAATATATGATACTTGACATTTTACACGACATTCTACATATATTGCATGACATTCTACGTAGATTGTATGTCATTCTACGTAGATTGAATGTCATTCTACGTATATTGAATGTCATTCTACGTAGATTGCATGACATTCTACGTAGATTGTACATAGAATATGTTCGTCGATACTCTACGTAGATTGCATGCCATTCTACGTAGATTGCATGTTATTCTACGTAGATTAATAGTTTTATTCTATGTATTTTTGGTATATTTTATATCAGTTGCATATCAAGTGTTTGATAAAATGTCTAAATGAAATCTTTTTTTTTGTTTCAATGTGTTTTTAATATATTTTATCATGTAATCTATGTAGAATATATGATATTTGACATTTTACACGACATTCTACATAGATTGCATGACATTCTACGCAGATTGCATGACATTCTACATAGATTGAATGTCATTCTACGTAGATTGAATGTCATTCTACGTAGATTGTATGCCATTCTACATAGATTGCATGACATTCTACGTATATTGTACATAAAATATGTTCGTCGATACTCTACATAGAATATGACAGATTCATTTTCAATGTTTTATAATGAAGATTATTTGTAAAATTATATATATATATATATATATATATATATATATATATATATATATATATATATATATATATATATATATATATATATATATATATATATATATATATATATATATATATATATATATATGAATGTAATAGTTATTAGATGTTTTACATGATAATCTATGTAGATTACTTGATAATCTACATAGAATATATGATACAAGACTACTTGTAAAAAATCACACATAATCTGTGTAGAATGTTATGTTTCTTATATATTTCATATATTTTTTTGTTTCTTATACATTTTTATATCTTTTTATGTAAATGTACATTAACATTCACTGTGTTTTTGGTATATTTTATCATATAATCTATGTAGAATATATGATATTTGACATTCTACATGACATTCTACGTAGATTGAATGACATTCTACGTAGATTGAATGACATTCTACGTAGATTGAATGACATTCTACGTAGATTGCATGTCATTCTACGTAGATTGAATGTCATTCTACGTAGATTGCATGACATTCTATGTAGATGGTACACAGAATATGTTCGTCGATACTCTACGTAGATTGCATGTAATTCTACGTAGATTGAATGTCATTCTACGTAGATTGAATGTCATTTCCACGTAGATTGCGTGTCATTCTATGTAGAGTATCGACAAACATATAATATGTACAATCTACATACATTGGACAGATTCATTTTCCATATTTTATAATTAAAATTATTTGTAAAATATTATATTTATAATGAATGTAATAGTTACATGACAATCTACGTAAATTACATCATAATCTACATAGAATATAATACAATACTACTTGTAAAAATCACACATAATCTATGTAAAATGTTATGTTTCTTATATATTTAATATATTTTTATGTTTCTTATACATTTCTATATCTTGTTATGTAGATTAACATTACTATTCATTGTGTTTTTGATATATTTTATCATGTAATAATCTACGTATAATATATGATAATTGACATTCTACACGACATTCTACGTAGATTGCATGTCATTCTACGTGGATTGCATGCCATTCTACGTATATTGCATACCATTCTACGTAGATTGCATGTTATTCTACGTAGATTGCATGCCATTCTACGTAGATTGAATGTCATTCTACGTAGATTGAATGCCATTCTACGTAGATTGAATGCCATTCTACGTAGATTGTACATATAATATGTTCGTCGATACTCTACATAGAATATGACAGATTCATTTTTCATGTTATATAATGAAGATTATTCGTAAGATATTAGATTTATAATGATTGTAATAGTTATTGGATGTTTTACATGATAATCTAAATAGAATATAATACAAGACTACTTGTAAAAAATAACACATAATCTATGTAGAATGTTATGTTTCTTATATATTTCATATATTTTTATGTTTTTTTATACATTTCTATATCTTTTTATGTAGATTAACATTACTATTCAATGTCTTTTTGGTATATTTTATATTAGTTGCATACCAAGTGTTTGATAAAATGTCTAAATGAAATCTTTTTTTTTGTTTCAATGTGTTTTTGATATATTTTATCAGATAATCTACGTAGAATATATGATATTTGACATTCTACACGAAATTTCGACGTAGATTGCATGTCATTCTACGTAGAATGCATGACATTCTACGTAGAATGTACATAGATAATGTTCGTTAACATATTCTATATAGAAAAAAATATTCTATATAGACATATAATATTTCTATATAAAATACGTTATTATTTTAGCAATTAAATAAATATCTATATAGAAAATTTTTTTTATTATAAAAAACGTTTTTTTACATTAAAAATCAATTATAATGAAAGAAAAATAAAATGAAAATGAAAAAAAGTAAGAGAGAGAAACAGAAAAAACAGATTTTTTTTCTTCCAAAAATACCATTTTCACACATTTTCAAGATTCTCCACTATCAAAGTTCAAAATAATTACAAAATTACCATCCAATATATCAACCATTGATTATCATTAATCCAAAGGCCATAAAAGGTCTTAGGTTCCCACATTTTTTATGGTTCTTAGAAGAACCCTCCCCTATATATATATATATATATATATATATATATATATATATATATATATATATATATATATATATATATATATATATATATATATTCAGGTTAAAAAAGGTACCTTTCGAAATCAAGTGCACCCGAAGGTACCAACCTTAAAAAACTTTTTTTAAATTTTTTTTCTCATAACCATGTTTAAATTAATGTTATACACATGATATATGAATTTCACATACATTCACACTTTCTGTGTCCTTAAAAATTATGTGAATGCTCAATGCATATTTATGTGAATGGCCATCCATGTGAATGGTCATTTCACACTATGTGAATGGTGTGAATGACCATTCACATGATCTTTTTTTACCATTCATAAGTTTTATGATGTTGCTCCTTTTGAAAAAAAGTCTTATAATGTTGTCCTATACATGTCTATTAAAAAAAATATATGTGAATGATCATTCACATTAGGGTACGCTGGGTACGCTGGAATCTCATAGGTACGCTGATGAACCTGATTCTATATATATATATATATATATATATATATATATATATATATATATATATATATATATATATATATATATATATATATATATATATATATATATATATATATATATATATATATATATATAATCATCATGTTTTATGTCAAATTGACATCTCAAATTATAAATTTAAAAATAAAAATTTAAAAGAATTTTAAAAAGAACTATCATTCACACATATCTAAAAAAACATAAATAATAGTAATAACAAATAAAAATACTATTCTTGTATCTTTTACAATAATTAATATTTATATATTTTAATTTTAAGCTTACCTACATTTTATGCAACGAGTTATTTATTAAAAAATTATCTTCGTAACATGTGAATTCATAATTAGTTTTTTATGTTTTATGTCAAATTTTATAGATTTTATTTACTTTTTGCCAAATGTAAAAAGATTTTATCACGTAAATTTTTGAATGATTATGCGATAAAGTTTACTTCATCACAAAAAAACGAATAAAAATATAGTATTATGTACAATCACGTATGTAATTGTAGCGACATAGATTTTTATCAAGAAAATAGAAAGTAAATCGTTGAAGAGACTTTTTTTTTTTTTTTTGGGTATTTTCAAACACACCATTTTAAAAAGTGATTAATTATATGATTATCCCTAAAAACAAGTAGATCCTACGGATGTTAAATAATTGTTCATACTTCTTCAACATAACGAGCAATCGAAGAAGCAAAGACCGAAATTGATATCCTATAAATTTTGATTAGCATTTGCTTTGTGCAAACGTACAATATTTTCTAGCTTCTCAATACGAGAAATATACAGATTCCTTAGAAACTTTGTTCTTCGATCAGTTATGGCCTAAATTATATAGATAAAGTTAAAAAAATAAAAAAAAAAATTAAGAAATATTTTCTTTTTCCTCCATAGATGGTGCTAGAATGTAAATAATTTATTTTTCCTTGGCAGTCGAGAAGTAATCAAGTAATTGACAAGATGTAGACATGAATTTAAAGGAAACGGTCGTGATTATTTTCATGTATTGATTGAGTTAGATAGAAAAAAAAAAAGACTTCTAAAAAAATTTGAAAATGCAACTATTGTTATTTTTAAGTGGGTTTAGCCAATATAGAAAATTAACATGTACTTGAGTTTTTAGTCTTGGAATTGATGAAATTCAAAAAACACATTCAGGTAGAATCTCAGATTGTTTCACAATGATGGAGACTTTACGATGATGAGTATGGAGAGGACAAGGAGAGTTTCATGCAACTCCTTTCATGTCTGGAATGAGGAGATGATAAATGAAAGGTGAAAAGTAATATCAAAACAAGTCCTCTAAACATGATTTTAGAATTTTGGAAACTTCGTGTTTTCATTTAAATTTGAAAACTGTTGAAAATAAGTAAAAATTATATTCAACATTTCATTTATAAATTTGAAAATGAATATTTTTATTAAAAATATGCAAATGAACATGTTTTCATAAAACACTTGTTTTCATTAAAAACGAAACCTGAAAACACATGTTTTTTTATCAACTAAGCATGATCTTAATTAATGTCTTTTTAAAAATACAACATATTATTTTTTAAGGATTTTGGTCATTTATTAAAAATATAAAAATACATGTCTATGTCTAACATATTACTTATTACACTACAAAATAATGTGTTTTCATGGTTTGATATCCTAGACGGTAGCCTATAAGGCGGCGTTTGGTTCGCAAAATATTTATTCCTAGAATGGAATCTGTCAAGGAATGAAATTCTGGAAGGAATGGAATTTGTCGGAATATAAATGGAGGCCGGTGAAATGAAGTCTAGGGTTTGGTTTTAAAACTATTAAAATCTTTGGAATGGAATTTAAATTCCATGGTACTAACCCAAGGAAAATAGATTCCTTCAAATGTGGTGTTTCTTCCTAAAAAAGGAATCTTCATTCCATTCCTTTTTACTGTCAAACAGCACATTGGAATGGAATTTTCATTCCAATTCCATCAAATTCCATCAGATTCTGTGAACCAAACGCCCCCTAAATTTGCACCCTCACAGGCCGGCCTTTGAATTTGCATCTAGGGCCACAAATCAATCAATACATTATCATTAATGTTGATGAAGGTGTGACAAAACATCTCAATACACTGAAGTTGTTAATTTTGTTGGGATGCATATGTAGCCACATCTCCTTGGGACATAGCAAATTGTATTATTCTAAAACTCAAAATCTCAAATACAATTTCCCCAAACAACGTAACTACCAAGTACCAAAAATGATATTAAAAATGAATATTGAACTGAAAAAAATCATATAAGTTACATATTAATAATGAAGAAAAACATCAACAATTTAATAGGCAAAATATCCATAAATGGAGTCAAGTCCAAGAGTTGTTTCCAACTACAAGTCCAAACAGACTTGGACTTGTAGTTGGAAACAACCTCTGACCATGGACGCTTATTTGTAATTTCTAGACATCTTAGTCAAAACAGAGACGAGATAGAGTGCCGGAAACGAGCAATGAGCGATGGAAACTTGTGGAGTGCAGGTAGAGAGGTTAAGCATGGAGACGATGACTCCAATTGGCAATCAAATTTGTCGTTGGTTTTTGTTAGGGAATGAGAGAATGGCTTTTTTAATCATGATTAGGACGTGAAAATGTGAAATGCATATTAGTGTTAAGGGATTGGAGAAAATTACATGGTTTTGGCTGGGTTGTTTATTTTGGAGAAGGATACAATCTATAGCTATATCGATAGTCAGATAGATCCAGAAACGCTTCAGTATGGGAATGAGAATCGGGAACACGGTTAGCTATGTCTTCAAAATTTGGTACGCAAGGGGTAGATTCATTCCGGATTGCTCTGGTACGATGTACCATATAATATGATGCGTATGAGTAATAAATAACTAAGTTTTCTATCTTACATGTTTTATTATCAAGTATTAAAAAAATATAAGTTAACCATAATAAGAAATTCAATAAAATATCATAAAATCAGAAGTTTTAGGTATAATTAGTGAGTTTACATGTTAAGGGCAGGTGGTTCACATAATTTAATAATACATTAAATAGATTTAGGTGAGTAATTGAAATGTGAATATTAATGTTTTATATATTTTTCAAGGTTTTTGAAATAAATATATTTACTTTCCCAAAAACTAACAATTAAAATAACCAAAATCTCATAGACCTCTCACAACCAAAATGACAAAATCTCATAAGTAACATAGGAGGAAGAAGATGTATGATCCAAAACTTGATGTGAAGATCGATCCAAGCCTCGATTTCTTCACTAGGAACAGAGGAGGAAGAAGAAGACGAAAATCGATCCAGGAACCACAAGGAGGAAAATGAAGACGAAGATCGATCCAGGCTACGATTTCTTCCAATTAAATTCGTCCCAATCACGAATTGGTTGTCGATCCATGCCTTGATGTGGAACCGTAGGGTCACACATCGAATAGCGTTCCCAAAAGCTATTATTAATATCTATATAAAAACTTTTAAACTCTTTTTTTTTTTCAAAAACATGTTTTAATTTACATTATAAAAATGATATGTAAATTTCACATAAATTTACATCTCCTAACTCCTTAAAAAATATGAACGTACACTTGCATAATTTTGCATGTAAACGTACATTTATGTGATATATGATTTCATACACTTAGAATGTGTGATATGAATGATATTTATATATCATCTTTGTAATGTTAATTAAAACATGTTTATAAATAGAAATTTAAAAAATATTTATTTTTAAGATTTATTTTTTTCTAGTACGCTGCATAATAAGTAGTACCCGCTTGAACCTAAATAAGTATATATATATATATATATATATATATATATATATATATATATATATATATATATAGAATATGGTTCGTGTGAGTACCTAAAAAATGCAGAGTACCGTGAGTACCTGTGAACACACGGGTTTCAGATGTGAACTTGCTCCGAAAAAAAATTTTTCTTTTGAATTTTTTTTCATATTCATTTAAATACAAATAATATAAGACTATACGTAAAAAATTATATACATTTACACTTTCTATCATCTTAAAAGTCATGTGAACGTGAAAAAAATCATGTGAACATGCTTAGTTGTGAACACACGTTCACAACAGTACACTTTATGTGAACACACACGTTTCACATAGTTCTAGTGTGTGTTTAGGTGTGATTTTTTGCAAGTAGTCTTGTATTATTAATTTAAACATGATTATGAAAATTTTTTTAAAAAAAAATGATTTTAAGCGAGGTACCTCCGATACTCCGCAAAACTAGTGGTACTCATTTGAACCCAAATATATATATATATATATATATATATATATATATATATATATATATATATATATATATATATATATATATATATATATATATGGGCTTTAGTGGCGACATATGTCGCCGCTAATACTAAAAAACAATGGAAATTCACTAAACAAAGTTTACAAATAAATTTAAGAAAATTAATGATTTTGACCCTAAAAGATTATTTACATATAATAATACATACACTTTAACATACATATACACACACGCTAATGGCTAATACAATAGTTATACATTAATACATACACATATACACATACACACCAATACACAAATACATACATTAATATACTAAATACATAAAAATACAAACACTAATACACTAAATACACATACACATATTAATATACAAAATACACACAATAAACGTCAAGACGTACATCGCGCATTTTTTATATAATAAATTATATACCTAACAATAAAACCTATAAATAGTTTATAAAAAATTAACCAATCTACAAATACTTAAAAAAGACAATAAAGCTATAAATATGTTATAAATACTTAAATAACACAATAATTCAATAAATATTTTAAAAAATATTTAAAAAAATTTGATTTTGATAAATCTAAAACTTTTATCCAAAAATTATTTAAACAAACCTACAAATAATTTTACAAATCCATACAAATAAAAACCTAATTTTGATAAATCTAAAACTTTTATCCAAAAACACATCAACACACAAATACATACATTAATATACTAAATACACAAAATACAAACAAATACACACACTAAATACACAAAATACAAACAAATACAAACACTAAATACACAAAATACATAAAAATACACACACTAACACTATACACAAAATAAATACAAAATACATACCTTTCACATAGATCGATCGATCACAGAGAGACGACGGGAGAGAGGCGAGAGCAAGAGAGACCTAATACACAACAAACACACACATTACATATTTTATCTAAAAATAGACAAAATGCAAACTTTACCTTACAAAATTGCAACCGGTAGCAAGTAGGCGGAGAAGTCGCACGGTAGGGAGAAGAAGGAAAGGGAGCGGCGCATGTGAAAGTGAGAGATATAAGATGAAAAAGGGGCGGTAGAAAGTGGCGCGTTTTTTTTTGGTATTAGCGGCGACAATGTGTCGCGGCTAAACCCTATAGCGGCGACAAGCTCTCCGTGTTTTTTGATAGTCGCTGCTAAAACCCTAGTCGCAGCTATTGACCCTTTTTCTTGTAGTGAATAATTTCCTTAAAAATATTCCCGTAACACATGAGGTCATTAAACTACAAAATATATAAGAAAAACTAGTTTAGTGAACCGTATAATACACGAATTAATTTTATAAATTAGAGATTATAAACATTTAAAAAGATATCCAATGATTATAAGATTTAAAAAGAACGTAATCTTAAATTGAAAAATATTTTCAAATATACAACATTTGCAGTTTTGTAAAACCATATACCATGATAATTAAAAATACATATCCATATCTATCTATCTATATATTATAATAAAAGAAAATCTTCTACGCCAAGTGTCGCTTCCACAGTTACTAAGATTTTCATTTTCCCGCCTAAATTTCCAAATATAACTTTCCTAAACTAATTATCTAATTTGTTTTAAAAAAATATTAATGACAAAATTGATTACTACCTGATTTAATCTCAATATATAAAAGACAATCTCATTAATTAATTTTTGTAACTTTCTATGTAAAGCATTTTATCTAACTAGATTATTTTATACGTTTAAAAATAAAAAAATGATATAGTGTTAGGCATAAATATTTTATAAATAGTTATGTATTTTATATTTTACTTATATTCATTTTATATAAATAAATTTTATTAAAAATATCCACGTCTTACGTGGGTCAAAAACTAGTGAATTTAATAAATTATGATGAAATCTCACGTAAATTAAATAACTGTTAGTAGGCTTATTTTCCTAAATGCAAAATAATTAAAGCTTCAATCTTAGGCCTCAGAGAGTGCTTAGAAAGAATGTCAAACCAAATTGCATCCATGTCAGCTTGGTCATTAATTGTCATTTTGATGTCATTCACACGTTGTCGATGTCATTTTTATCACATCTATTTTTTAATAATACACACACATATATTTGCACACACATGAATCACGGCATTCTATCCCTCTTTCTCTCGGTATTTGGGTGTCATTTTGCGATGATATCATATCATTGCCAAGTTGAGGGAGTGGTATTTGCCAATGTCATGCTCGGTACTGAATTGGGTACCGAACCCACTCCCTGAAACCTTAGGCCTCAGGGAGTGGTGCTCGGCACCCTCGGTACCGAGCTCGGCATCCTCCGGAACACCGCGCCCCCATCTCGGCAACGGCCTTCTGCAACTCGGCAACGGCTATATATATATATATATATATATATATATATATATATATATATATACACTAATATATATATACACATAATTTTTTAAAATACAATCACATTCAAATCATTCAAAATTTAAAAAAACTTTCTCCCAACTCTCATCAACCTCCATTCTCATCACTCTCAAAATTTCAAATGGCATCCGGTTCCGGTTCCGGTTCGACGAACAATCCGAACACACCAACGTCGACAAATCAAGGTTATCGTCCGATCCCGATGCAAATGGATCAACCAATATTTTCTCCCACGGGTTTTATGAACTTTGCGGGGGTTCCGCAACCCGTTTTCGGTCAAGGGTATGGCATCACGCCTACTCGACTAAATTTCATGCCTCCGGAATATTCGCAATTTAACGCGTTCACGGAGTACCAACCACTCCCTTCCCCAACGTTTTCCCCATTTGGCACCCATCCATCTCAACATATTGCCGAACCCGAACCCGAAGTCGTTCCGGAAACACAACCCGAAGTCGAAGTGGAACCCGAACCCGAGTCGGCTACGAAAGGTAAAAAAAAGAAATCAACAACGAGGGCTCCTACTCAACATTGGACCCCCCAAGAAGAGAAGACGTTGGCACGAGCTTGGCTCGATGTTTCTGAAGTACCTATTACTGGTACCGACCAAAATAGGAAAGATTTTTGGAACCGAATTCGGTTTAGGTTCCACCAAGAAATGGGGAAAAATGACTACCGTTCGAAAGATCAACTATACACAAAGTGGAGGAATGTCAACGCCGTCGTTAAACAATTTTCGGCGATATTTCATTCTATCCAATGGGAAAGTGGTCAAAACGACGCCAACATTCTAAAAAAAGCACTTGGAATGTTTAAAGACGCGAATGGGTATCCGTTTCGACATATCGAAGTGTGGTCGGTCGTAAAAGATTCTCCAACTTGGCAACGTGTTGCGACGGCCGACGATTTTATCGAACGTGGGTCTAAACGATCAAAAACAACGGACTCTAACGAGTTCACAATGTCGTCGGATGCGCATATCGGAATCAACCTTAACGACGATGACGACTCGTTTGAGGTTCCCCCACCCACACGGCCGATTGGAAGGAACGCGGCAAAACGTAAGGGTAAAGCGGCAACAAGTTCCGGTACGACGCCAACATCGGCTTCACAAGATCTTGATTCCATGACGGCAAATATAGCCGGATTACAAAATCGTTTAGGCGAATATTTGGATTTAAAAAAACAAGATCTTATCGAAAAACAAAAAGCTCGTGACCTACGATTTTATGCCAAAGACGTTAGTCATTTGACCGGAAAACAACTCGAGCTCGTGATGAAACGAAAGGAAGAGATAGAAAAAAAATGGTTAATGTAGATTAAGTATTTTAATATTTTTTTAAGTATTTTTAAGTATGTTTTTTTTTTTTTAGTTTTAATGTCTTAATTATGTTAAATTTTAATATTATTAATGAAATGTTTTATGTTATTGTTTAATTTTAATATTATTAATTAAATATTATGTTTTATTTCAATAATGCAAAAAAAATTAAAACGAATGACATCCACACCCTCGAAATGGCATCAAAATGGCAAAGAATGGCAAAACTGACGTGGCGGCAATTTTGGGTGGCAACCGTGGCATCCACTCCCTTAAGCCTTATAGTCAACTACAAAATTTAAAAAAGTAAAGAAATCGACTTTTGGGTTTCTATATTAGTCTTTTAATCTCCTGTAATGCTATATATTATTCAACGTTACAAATTTAAAGTCAAGCATGATCATTCTTAACTCCAGACCCTAACTTCGAATTCGTGCATGGGTTGATATAGACCCTAGATCTCCTCTAGATGAATCTTGACCATCACAAATGTAGACTTTTCTTATTGCAAAGACCAAAGGCTACAAGCAACCGAATGTGTTTTTGTAAACGACCCATATTACTGCCGTCATATTTGACTTGGTCAATTTTAGTTTCATTTAATCATACAAGTCAATAGAGTGGTGTCATGCTTGTCATCGTTCTCTTGTCATTCTCACCGAATAGCATGCGAATGGTGTCATCTTGCCATATGTTTTTTATACCATTTTTAATATTTAAATTAAAACTAATATTAAAATTAACAATATTAAATTAATAACATTTAAATAAATTAAAAACATTAAATTCAAATATTAAAATAAGAACACTAATTTAGTTTTGCAATATCCAAAGAAAAAAGAGGAGGAAGAGGAAGAAGATGAAAACATTTTTTTATTTGTAATGAGAAAAATAAAGGATGGAAAAATGAGAGATTGATGAACTGATTTGATTGTTGTTGAAATTGTTAGAATACATATATATATATATATATATATATATATATATATATATATATATATATATATATATATATATATATATATATATATATATATATATATATATATATATAGAGTGAGGTTCAATGGAAAACCACAATGCACCTGAAAACTTGTGAAATTTGCTGCACCACTACAAATGCATCAAATTCCCCGCGTGATGCATCAAATTTCCCGCATGATGCATCAAAATCCCGCGTGATGCATCACCTTATTTACGATCATGCCACCGCGTTTTTCATTAAATGCATCAAATCGGACGGTTTGCGTAGGTTTCCATGGTTTTCACGTGCATAGTGGTTTTCCATTGAACCCACCCATATATATATATATATATATATATATATATATATATATATATATATATATATATATATATATATATATATATATATATATATAGGATTGGGTTCAAATGAGAACCCCTTGTTACCGTGAGAACCACTCTAAAAATTGTGCATCCACTGTGTAAAATTGTGCATTTGATACTAAAATTAAATGTTTTCGATATATTTATGCATTTCATGTAAAAATTTACGCATCTCATGCTATAATTTATCTATTTTATGTACGAATTGTGCATTTAAGAAAATTTGTGCATTTGATGTTCAAATTATATATATATATATATATATATATATATATATATATATATATATATATATATATATATATATATATATATATATATATATATATATATATATATATATATATATATATATATATATTGGGTTCCGGTAAGAACCCTTGTTACCGTGAGAACGTGAGAACCACTCCAAAATGCACTAATTTGTACATCAAATGCACAAATTTTAAAATTAAAAGTTTTACTTAAAATCATTATTAGTCTTAAATATTAATAAATATCATAATTTAACACTAAAATTACATTCAAAACTTACATTCATTAAATTATAAACTAAATGCCCAAATTTGAACATCAAATGCACAAATTTTCTTAAATGCACAATTCGTACATAAAATGGATAAATTATAGCATGAGATGCGTAAATTTTTACATGAAATGCATAAATATATCGAAAACATTTAATTTTAGTATCAAATGCACAATTTTATACAGTGTATGCACAAATTTTAGAGTGGTTCTCACGTTCTCACGAAATATAGGGGTTCTCATGTGAACCCAATCCTATATATAGATATATATATATATATATATATATATATATATATATATATATATATATATATATATATATATAGATTCAGGTTCAAAAATGTACATTCAAAATCAAGTGCACCCGAAGATACCAACCTTAAAAAACTTTTTTTAAAATTTTTTTCTCATAACTATGTTTAACTTAATGTTATACGCATGATATATGAATTTCACATACATTCACACTTTTTGTGTACTTAAAAATTATGTGAATGCTCAATGCATATTTATGTGAATGGTCATCCATGTGAATGGACATTTCACACCATGTGAATGGTGTGAATGACCATTCACGTGATCTTTTTTTACCATTCACAAGATTTATGATGTTGCTTCTTTTGAAAAAAAGTCTTAAATTGTTGTCTTATATATGTCTATTCAAAAAAAATATATGTGAATGATCATTCACGTTAGGGTACGCTGGAATCTTACAGGTACACTGATGAACCTGATTATATATAAGATTATTGTAGAATCTAAATTTAGTGTAGAACTGTGGAACCAATATCGTCCATTGATTAAGTAATCTAATGGTCTTGATTTGAAAGAGTCAAGTTTGGAATTAGTGAAAAAATAATTGGTATTAGTGAAATTTTAATTCTTAGCAAAATAAAATTTTTTTTTCTTTAAATTAAAATAACATTAAAATGATTACTTTTAATCAAAAGAATTATACCATAAAAACAAGAATTTTATACTCTTTAAAACGAGACCGGTCATGATATTTTTTTTCGAAAAAATTTTACGTGTTTATTTTTCGTAAATTTTTTTTTTACCCAGACCACGATTCAATATAGCATGACGAGATCATTCAATGTCGAATGAATACTTGATATCGTATATTCAACGTCGATGCAACACTGCATATACATTCAATATTAACAAATCCAAAATAATTATCAAAAATAGTAGTCAAAGTTGGTAGATTTAACGAGAACGACCATTATATATTTTTTTCAAAAAAAATTTTACGTGTTTTTTTTTCGTAAATTTTTTTTTTGCCCAGACGATCATTCAATATATTATATAAAGATCATTCATTGTCGAATTACAGTTTATATCACATATTCAACGTCGAAGTGTTACTATATCACACATATACAACACTGCATGTACATTCGATATTAAAAGAGTAAAAAATGGTCAAAATGGGCAGTCAAACTTGGTGGGCTACTATTAATTCAATGTTAATTGCATAATTACCATCTTATCCCTAGTGTTATATTATAATCCAATGGTTTAGATTGGTTATGTAGTTCTGCACTAAATTAAGGTTCTGCAATGATCCCAACCCTATATATATAGATATATAGAGTTGGGATCACATAAGAACCCTTCAATTCCGTAAAAACGTGAGAACCCTCCAAAATGCACAAATTTATACATCAAATGCACAAATTAAAAAAATTAAATTTATAACTTAAAACCATTATTGGTTTTCAATATTAATAAATATTATAATCTAACATTAAAATTATTTTAAAAATTAAATTCATCAAATTTTACACTAAATGCACAAATTTGAACATTAAATGCATAAATTTTGTCAAATGAATGAATTCGTATATAAAGTAGACAATTTTATCATGATATGCGTAAATTTTTATATCAAATGCATAAAGTTATCAAATGTATAAATTTTAACATAAAATGCATAATTTTATACATTAGATGCACAAATTTTAGAGTGGTTCTCACGTTCTCACGGTAATGAGGGTTCTTCATTACAGAACCTAAATTTAGTGTAGAAATGTAGAACCAATATCGTTCATAAATTATATTAATCCAGTGGTCTTGGTTAAAAGAATTAAATTTGGAATTAGTGAAAAAAAGATTGGTATTAGTGATATTTTAATATGATCAAGGGTAAAAAAGGAAAAGATTAAAAATAGCAAAAATATTGACATTAGCAAAATAATATCCTATTTCTTTAAACTAAATAACATTAATATGATTAACTTTTAAATCAAAAAAATTATACCATAAAAACGAGAGTTTTATACTTTTTGAAAACGAGACCGGTCATGGTATATTTTTTTTCAAAAAAATCTACGTGTTTATTTTTCGTAAAATTTTTTTTTACCCAGACCACGATGCAATATAGCATGTCAAGATCATTTAGTGTCGAAGTAACAGTTTTATCGTATATTCAACGTCGAAGTAATACTATATAACATATATGCAACACTGCATATATATTCAATATTAAAAGAGTCAAAATAATGCTTAGAATTAGTAACCAAACTTGATGAACTACCCTTAATTTAACGAGACCGGTCATTATATATTTTTTTCGAAAAAATTTTACGTGTTTATTTTTCGTATAAATTTTTTTTACTCATACGACCATTCAACATATTATATCGAGATCATTCAATGTCGAATTACAGTTTATATCACACATTGAACGTCGAAGAAATATTATATATCATATATGCAACATTGCATGTATATATTTATGTGAATGGTCATTTCACACCATGTGAATGGTGTGAATGACCATTCACATGATCTTTTTTTTACTATTTACAAGATTTATGATTTTGATTTTTTTGAAAAAAAATCTTATAATGTTGTCTTATACATGTCTATTCTAAAAAATATACGTGAATGATCATTCACATTAGGGTACGCTGGAATCTTATAGGTACGCTGATGAACCTGATTATATATATATATATATATATATATATATATATATATATATATATATATATATATATATATATATATATATATATATATATATATATATTCAAGCTCAATGGGGTACCATGTTATACTGGGGTACCGGAGTACCATATTAAATGAACATGTTCAATACGATAAAATGTTTAATTTTATGCAAAATGACAATATATACATGTTCAAATATACATTATTATTAACTAGTTCTGATGCAGCGTAGAAAATAGAAAACCAAAGATAATCCGTTGATTCCACGAATACCCGGAAGATCTTAACCAAACTCACGTTGATTCACAGGAATACCGCGAATTTGGCCTTCAAAATTGGTTCACACAAGAACACAAATTTGGGAGAGAAAACTCAAGTTCCATAAAAATTGCAAGTAACCATCCAAGTTCATACATTACAATGTTAAAAAGAAGCAGAAAAACATAAACGGGCCAAAATAATAATGGGCCAAACACACGGGCCAAAAAACTAAAGCCCAAACTGAAAGAAAAATAAAAAAAATGCAAATTAAGTAGTCTTCGGGGCCTTTTTGGGCGAAAAGCAGGGCCCAGGGTTTGCCAACACGTCGGGCCTGTCCATGCGGTCGTTTTGATATATTATAAAAGTTTAAACTTTCTCTGTATCATGAAATCTACTCGAATGACCTTAGAACCTAACTCGAATGAATCTTGATATTTGTCGAATGACTCTTTAACTAACTCGAAAGAAGTTAAGGTTTCCTCAAAGAACTCTTTGATCAACTCGAACACCACAGAAAATTTCTCTAATAAGCTTTAGATCGAGTTGAACGTAGTACAAAAACTCTAAGTCCCTATTTACCAAACTCGAAAGAAACTACAAGTTTCTCGGACAAACATATAACCCAACTCCATTAAAGAAAGACTTTCCTCGAAGAACTTGTGAATCGAGTTGAAAAATTTTGAAAAAAATTCTAAGTCCTTGTCTTACCAACTCGGCTGAAAAAGAATTTTACTCGATTAAATCAATTACCCAACTCGGATAAAACTGAACTTTTCTCGGGTAATGTTTCACCCGAGACTGATGATTTTCTGATCTTTTTAAGATTTTCTAAGTCCCAAGTGATCAACTAGATTAAAAGACAAGACTTTCTCGAACTATTTATCATCCAACTCGATCAAAACTGAATTGTTCTCGAATCAAGCTTTGATCGAGTTCAAACTTATTTCAAATTTTCTAAGTCCTAGACATCAATGAAAATTTCAACAATTAATTCTAGGTATATTTAGACCTAACCATTTAATTGTTCCTACTCGAAATTTGGTTTTAAACTCTTTTCCTTTACTGAACTTTGTACAAAACCAGCACAATGATTCCCCAAATATCCAAATCACAGTCACTATAGAAACTCGACAAATTTGAATTTCAAATTCAAATTAAATGTTTTGTGTTTTGAGATAGAACTTAAAATTTTATTTTCAAGTTCATATGACTATAATGAATCCAAACACACTATCAATTTCATATTAACTACTCAAAATCATCAACACATGATTTACCTATAAAACGAAGAAAAACATGAGGTACTCACTTTAGTTGGGTACTTTGGAATTTGGTAAATCATGTGGTGAGTCTTTAGACTGTTCAACAGATAAAGTCTTTGACTTAGGAACCCACTCTTTTAAAGTTTTTTTAGGTATCCATTTTTGTACAGTTCGTTGTGGAACTGATTTTGAAATTCGTGTTTTTGGAACCCTTTGCTGTTTAAAAGTAGGAACTTTGTTCTTTTTAACCCATACAAACTTACCAGATTTATGCATAGATTGGCATTCAACACATGGCAATTAGAAGAATATAAAGAAAGCAATCCAGTACGAGAGTATTTAGAACAATATTTATCAGAAATATTATTACAGATAGAATTATCTTTGGATCTAATCCTATCTGAAACAAAATTTTCTTTCACTCTCCACTCTTGTCTAATACTCTTGTTTTTCTTTGCTTGTTGCTTCTTTCTCCAAATTTTCTTCGATGTACTTTTTGTGAATTTAAATTAATCAATCACAATAATAAACACAAACAATTATGAACAAAAAAAACACTAACCGAATGATTAATTGCACCAAAATGAGAATTACAGAGAGATGAAAGAAGTCGTACAACTGTAGCCCTAACTGCTATGAATTCCGTGCACAATCACAATGTCAGGTCGTAACATTTACAAAGCAACAATTACTATTTATATAAAAATACCTAACTATGAGATAATTACAAAAGACTAATTATATTCATCAATTATAATAGATTCTAACATTCTCCCCATTTGATGAACTATAATCAGTCTTCAGTTTGATAACCCTAGCTTCATCTCAAAACGTCAGATACTCTTCCTGTTTGATAGCCTCCAATTGATCTTTGAAATGAATTCCACAATCAACTTCTGTCGTTAACGCTCAGAGCTCCCTTCTTTGTCTTTCTTTTCTTATCCACAGCCAGCTTTCCTTTCAAGCCTGTCATCACCTTTTGCGAAGTTCCATCACAAAACTTATTCAACTCAATGCTCCGCATAGCCCTCAAATTTTGATCTTTATCTTTGTAGATTGGAACTGGATGCTTGCCCATGACGACTTGAAACTCTTTTAAATTTTCCATAAATATGATGAACCGGTTAGGCGCAATGATGTTTATCTTCCTCATACCTCTTTCCACTCCTATTTGTAAATCTTGCACAGACATAAGCACCAATTTGGTGTGCATGAAGTGAAACAGTGTCTTGAGTGCAAATCTACAATGTTCATTTCTTTTGTTTCTGCACAATTCGTCAAACAGATCTTCAATATCAACCAAATGCATTCCAAACAGGGGCGGATTTACGTTGTGATGAGTGGTGGCACGTGCTACCAGTCACTTCCTTAACAACAATGTATTTATTCTGAAATTTTGGTGGTGTTACCGTTGTTTTAAGCATCGTGCCACCGGTCATGCAAGAGAAAAATAGAGAGTAAGGGTGCACAACCATAGAAGAGATGAACATGGATGGAAGGAGAGAAAGAGATATCTTGTTTGCTCTGGTTTTTATTGACAGAGATGAAGCTAGAAAGCAAGAAGAAAATGAGAAAGAGAAAAGTCAAAATGAAGAACAGAGATGGAGAGGTTGAAAGGAAGAGGCAGGTAATAGATAGATAGATAAAGATAAAAAGTAAAGATAAAGTTGCATTTGTCAGAGTAAACTGCTAAAACTATTTGAGTTTTTGTCTTATCCTAATAAATAATAATAATTTTGGAGGAAAACATTTTCATTGATAGTAGAGCTTTTTCTTTCTTTTGATATTGAGAGATAAGAAAGTTTATTGCTGGTCTTTTTTTTTTCTTTTTATAATATTGTTAGAGTGGTTCTAACTTCTTACGTCGAAAATAGTGAAATATTTATTTGTTTAGTAAAATTTTTTTAATTGGATTAATGTACTTTTCAACTTTTTTTTCCAAGTGACCAAGCAGCAAAATATTAATTTATTAAAATGTATTATTGATTAAATTGATAGCGTTTAATATTTAGTTAATTTAAAACTAGTTAACTTATTAAAAAGATTTTTTAAGCGAAAGAATCTGACTGACTATTAAGAAAGTTTGAAACCAATGTCGATTACCTCCTATAATTGTGCCACCAGTGGAAAGATTTTCTAGATCCGCCACTGATTCCAAACATATCTGCCTCGGTGAATACATATGTATTTCCATCAGCTCTGTTCATAGTAAAGTAGGATAAAAGATTTTCACGAAACGATCCTTCTCAATCTTTACCAGATCTACAATCCTAAATTCACTTCGGACCTTATCCACCGGCTGAGCTTTATTTTGCAGAAAACTAGCATAATTTGCTAAATTTGGCATATTGGGCTCAAGCACTCTAAACAACTTCAAAAATGTGCACGGGGCTTGCTTTTTACAGAATATATTCTTTTCAAGGTGATCTTCTAGATAAGGAAGCTTGTTTCTCTTTCTGATATAATCAGCAGATTGCTTTGCAGATAAGTCCAACACTTTTATCTTCTTCTTCTTACTTAATTCATCTTCATTAAGAAGTGTCAACATATCACCGATTTCCTTTTGAACTACCCTTTGAGCTTCAAACCTTAATTGATGTTGTCTTTGAGACTCATCAGCCAAAGTATATTCATTAAAGAATCTATCCATAATCTCAACTTCGTTAAGCTCCTTAAACACTTGAGGCATTACATTCTCAGTTGGAAACGGTTCAACTACCTCTTCTTTTACTGTAACCGTTACCTCTGGCTTTTCAACCGTCGGCATTGGAACATCATCTTTCAAGATTTCTTGTACCAAATCCTCCTCTTCCTTGATCCTCTCTGCTCTTAATGATATATCATTTAAATCAAACATATCGTCATCATCTGACAAGTCAATTTCCACTTCTTTCTTAACTCCCTCAATCACTAAAGTTTGTCCTTGAGCTTCGTTATCGGAGTCATCATACTCTTCAAAATTATAAATTCCTGATTGAACACTTAATGGAACTGGAACATCTTCATTAAGAATCAATTCCAACTCACTTTGTGCATCAACATGTTTTCTTTTGAGCTCCCTGCTTCTCCAACTTCTTGTCCTCCCATCTCCTTTTCCTTTTCTGGATATGTAATCATTAAAAGTCTAGTTTCTTGTTCACCAAAATTCCTCCTCTTCTCCCCCTCATGAGGAGCATCATCGGAGTCATCATCATGCTCATCATGTTTGCGTTTTGGAGCAGAAGCTTGTGCTTTACATGTTTGTTCCACTGCAGAAATTCTTTCTGACATACCTCCCAAAGCAGTAATCACCGTACTCTCCAACCCAATCATACGTTCCCTCATTTCATCAAATTGATCATAGAAAAAATTTCTGAGCTCTTCAATTGATTGCTGTGGATCTCTTTGTTTGACTTCTTCAGCTACATTCTTTCCCTTCGAGAGCTTTTGAATATTTGACATCTGTTCCATCATTTCAGAAAATTGATTTGTCATTTGATTAGAGACGCCAACATTTTCTTCATTCAACTTGTCTTCAGTGACAAAGGGTGATAGTCTAACCACCGGGTCACACAAACTTCTAGTTGACACAACAGTCGAACTTGTAAAAAGAACTTTTGTGTAGCCAGTGCTCAGAGTTGGTAAAGTTGTAGCTCTGACTGGACTTACAACCACTTCAAGTGAAGCAGCAACAGATGCTTCCGACACTATGGTTGTTCCGGCAGGGACACGCAGTCCTCCTGCACTTACTTCAACAGATGAAGTCGACTCGAATGTCCGAAGGTGTATAGGAACTTCTACTTGTGCATTAGACGAAATTGTACACCCGGGAACTTGTGTACTTGTTTCAATATCCATAAAATCCAAAGGATTTAAGGATATATCGTGTGATATATCCCGGTGAGAAATTGAAACATCTTCATGTTGGGAGGAAAATGAGTGGCTGGTGGGGTGTACAATCGCCAGTGGGATACTGACTGTTTCAATGCTGACTCCATTTGGGAGCCAACAGCAGATGTGGCTAAATCCCGGCTGTTTGGGCTAGGTAACTCCCTCACACTCTCCCTAGCTATCTCAACAACATCAATCTCCGGAAATCTTTCAGATACTTAAAATTCAACCATGTTAGCACCACCCTCATTATCATCATTACCTTCCTCATTATCATCATCGTCATCATCTCTTTCATTAGCTCCTTCAGCTATATTAGATAATGTTCTCTCTGAATCAGAGCTTCTCTCACCACCCCTCACCTGCTCCTCTACTCCCTCAATCTCAGCTTGGCTGCCCTGAACATCAGCCCCCTGCTGATGTTCCTGCTCTCCTAATACCCCCTGGTTAAGAAAACCATGTTCCTGGGTTTCTATAAGAGCATGATCTATTCTATATAACTTGACACTCTCACATTCTTGATTCGCATATTTCAAGAGAGCTTCAGGAATAGGCATCACATTAGCATTCGGTGCATCTTGTACCTCATGTAGACTCATCATGACGTAGTCCGGGCACTTTTGAGCATTTGACCTTTTCGGGATTTGCTCATTAGCTCTTAAAATTCCCCTTATCAAAATTTGGATAAATCGTTGAAGCGGTACAAACTTCCTTGCTCGATTTGTTGTTTTTTCCAGAACAACTTCTTTCAGATCTGTAACAACCTAACTTTTAGTCAGTCATGTAATGCTTAAGTTTTGAGTTAATAATATAATTTTATTATATTATATTATTTATGTTGCAATTATTAAATAAAAATATGAAAATGGATTAAGTAAATATAATTTTAAATTATATTTATGATATAATTAAGTAAAATAAAAGAGATATAAAATACAAAAGTTTAAGTGGGTTAAGATTACAAATGTGATCAAATGGAGATATAAAAGCCGAAATAATGATCATTAAAGATCATTAACCCCAAAATCACTCTCTCTCTCTAATCTCTCTCTAACCTCTCGGCCAAACATCAAAATTCATCAAAGAAATCCATAAACTTGCAATCAATTGAGGAATCAATACACTAAAGAGTTACAATCATCATCAAAGATCAATAATCTACAAGAATTTGAGGTAATAATTTCTTTTAATTTCAAAATATATGAATGTTTGGTTCGGTTTAGTGTAAAACCGAAACCAAGAAATTAAAGTATGAAATTTGTTGTTGCATGTATAAAATTTTACTAGTTTATGATGAATTAAAGCTACTAAATGAATCAGAAATAAAATTTGTGGGTTGGATCGTCCAAAATAGCAACAAATCTGAATTTTTGACAAAAATGTGTTCTTGACAAAAAGAGTCATATTTTGGATGATTTTGACCCATATATGATGTTATTGATAGGGAAAAATATATAAAATCAACCCAAAAATGATAATATAACATAATATAAAGTTGCATGTTAATATAATAGAGCTTTGTAAATTTTTATGAAAAATCCGTATGAACAAATGATGAACACCAAGAACAAAATTTCTGGGAAAATATAAGTAAGGATCCGAATTCGGGTATAACCGAATTCGGATGGTGCCCATTTCGGACCTATGTTTCGGTTCGGATGATATCATTTCGGGTCCTTATAAAATCGGTTGACCAATTTCGGATATCCCAATTCGGATGAATATTGGTCCGGATTCGGATAAACCCAAATTCGGATAATGTACTTCGCATGAGGCCTAATTCGGATCCCTCATTTCGGTTCAGCTCGGTCCGAATCCGGTTGACCCGAATCCGGATGGTCCGAACTTGGGGATCCGGATCCGAATATTTGATTTTATATTTTTAAATTAGAATTAAAGATTAACCAAGCAACATGATTATATATATTTTAATATATATATGTGTGCAGATTTTTAAGAAGTTTAATGAAACAAAGAATATGAACGAAAGAAAGATGTATGATTTATTAGTTATCAGAATCAGATGAAATAAAAGACTTTAAAGCTAAAAGCTGATGACCTTGATATAATATGATTCTGGACAGGTTCAGTTGATATCTGAACATTGATTTAAAGACTTAAAGACTTAAAAGCGGGTCAAAGATTTGAATTGACAGAACAGATTGACAAAGATAAAATCCTGAGATAACTCAGGTGGCAGATTCATATATCTGTTTGACCAAGACCCAGACCTGTGAGTTATAGATATTCAAATTGAACATGCAAAGATCCGTTTGAGATATATTGATGCTGTTACATTATTTGACATTCATTTATCAGCTGGATTGAGACCTGTGCACACCATGGATGGGTGTTGCCCAGTGAATCATGATAGCTATTTGCTTATCATTTCATATTGCATTTATTAGCGTTTCAGACTTTGCTTTATGATTCGTTGCTATCATGACTTCTAAGACTTATGCTTACTTCATTGATCAGACTTGATAAGATTTATTCAGCTTGACTAGCCCTTATGGTCTATTGTTCTAGACCTGGCTATTCCACCAGTTCTCACGAACTTGGTAATGACCTCCGATGTTCGGCCATGTTGACCTACTGGTAGCTAGCCCAGTATGTGGCTGATCCCCACGATATAAGCGTGAGTGTGGTTTGAACATCATCCGATCTTAAGATACTATATCTCAATCATGATGAGGGCTGTAGCGGCAGCCAAGACTTATCACGCTTAGATTTATGACTCCGCTTGACACGCATGTTAATATTGAAAATCTATAAACTCACTAAGCTTTGCTTACAGATGTTGCTTTAAAATTTTACAGGAAAAGCCAAAGGAAAATCACCTGCAGGACCTAGTATTTAGGTCATTCAAGATCCAAGTTTTGAAGCTTTCCTAGACCACTTCTCAACAAACTTCTGGTACTGATTGGAAGACAGCTAATGTGGTGGTTCTGGGTAGACTTGATGTGATGATTGATGTTATGAATAGATTAGATGTTACCCTTTTATAACTTTAATTTGAAATATGTAATCTGTATCCTAATATGTAATGTACATGTATTTTATTTTTCCGCAATTTAATTACCCTATCTTAGTATGGTTGATATCGTATTGCATATTATGGGACCTAGACTGGTGAGTACTGCCCCGTAAGGGGTGGTCTTCACAGGATGGTATTCCTCCCAAATGCATTGAGCATAATCGTAATGTTTGTTGAATGCAATCCTGTGAAATATTCTCAAGAGTGTATACTCCCTCTGTCAATTCTGGTATGTTTGGAAGTCATACATCTGTTGACTATTCCAAATAAAGTGTACCACTCTCCATTTAGGCCATTCCTATGAAACTTTGAGCTCTTAGGTAGTGGTTTGGAGTAACCCAAGCAGATTAGATCATGAACAAGCTATTCATCAGACACAAAATCTTCATAATCAGCTAATTCAGGAAAATTCACTGTATCAATTCTGCGAGGTAGAAACAGATTATGGCGAAGCCTGGCAAAGTGATCTTTGCCATAAACTGATCTATTGTGACCTTGAAGTGATGATTGCCATAAGCTGGTACGAACTTTATTGTGTGCCAGAATTGTTGCAAATAGACTTGGAGGATTTGATAATGGGATGACTGACTTTGTTGTGTGCCAGAACTTTATTGTGTGCCAGAATGGGATGACTGACTTTGATAATCTTTGGATCAAGTCTGTGGTTATTATCATAGAAAGGTAGGCAATATTTAGTTTTAAAAAGGTGAGTGTCTAGGATGGGTGATGAAGGTGATGGTCGGGTAACTGAGGCTGATTTCACTGGTTTAGATACCGGTGTATGATTGGATGATGAATGAGAATCAGAAGAATTAGAGTTTTGGGATTGAGCTTGGGATGCCATTTGTAATCTGTTATAAGAAAAATAATGAACATGTTAGTACAGTCAGGTAAACAAATGTAATCCTGCAGATAGAAAAATAAAACATTGTAGGTCCCAAAAGGTTTCCATAGTATGTTGCTCTAAGCTGTAGGAGGGGGGGGGGGGATGAATACAGCTATTTAAAAATTCAACAATACTTTCTCAATGTTTGTATGTATTATCAACAAGTGTTAATTACAAACAAGCCTGAACTGTGGAATGGTTCAAGTTGAGATGACAGATAGAACAGATGTTCTACTAATCTAAGAGACACTCATACCAGTTACAATGAATACACTCACTAAGATGAACTCACTGTTTACAAGACAGACAGACGGACAACTTGAACAATAACAGCTTGGACACACTTTACTGTTTTGTTCAAGCAGACTATGCATGAAAACACACTTCTTCGCACGTTCTGAATATCACACTCTCTGTTCTCTCATTCCTTAGAAACTTCCTTTTATACTATCACTGAGAATCCCAGTGAAGCTTCCTCATTGGACGTAGAGATAGTCGAATGTCTTTCCAAAAAGACAAGAATACTTTTCTGCACGCTCTGACAAAGCAGTATTGTCTTTACCTTGCAGAATCTTTGTCTTTTCCTTTTGTCTCTGTTGCAGAAGGCTTTAACCAAAAGAAGAATGTCAACTTTAAACCTTTCATCTTCTGTTATGGCCATTTTGATATAAGAAATGGTCTGTCACCTATTTCAAATATCCACTTTGTCTTCATGTAACAGAACAACGTAGGCAGTCTTAGGAGCTTCTGTTTTTCCATTTTGTCTTCGACTTTGTAAACTGATCTCTTGGTCCAAGACAATACATGAGGACATGGAAACATATTCCATAAAGTGTTTAGTCTGTTCACAAAGAATAGGTTTCCGTTAACAAAGAACAGAACACTTAGAATTTGTCCAAACTACACAACATGTTAGAGCAGCGTAGACAGTTTATGTCCAGCCTGTTAATCAGAGTAGAACAGCTTGGACAGTCTGCCTTAGTTGCAACAAATGCAACAGGGTAAACAACTTTGACTAATATTGCAAATCACTTATCAGGTTTCAATAAGGCATTTTCAGGCCTTAAATTATTCCTTCAAGTGCATCAAACAAGATTGATTAATAATCTCCCCCTAAGATGTATAACGGGTTTGACTGTAACACCCCTCCCGATCCCAGAAATGCCACGTCAACCCAATATCATAAGTGGTAATAACGCAACGGATCTATAACACATATGTCATGGGATAATGCAGTATGGCTAATTAAAAACTTTAAACGCATAGTTAACAACATATGATTACATTCCAGAATATTCGCAATTCCTGTTCAAACTAACATACATCCCAAAACAACTATCACAATTGATTCTAGACATTTCACAAACAAGCAACAGATCTTCAAGTCAGCCCCAAACCTATCTCTGCAGCTGCTGAGGTCCCTTCTGATTCCCTGAACATGTTAGACTCGAAGACATGAGCTATAAAGCCCATGAGCACACAAGGATTGACACTGCTCATAAACACATAGCACGTAGCACACACTATCCCTGTCCCTGTCCCTGTTGCCCCACACACATCTCAGATATATAAACACACGTACGAGATCTGAATAGTAACACAAGCCCTATGGGGACCCCTCCCCGACCGACACACCGCACACAGCAGTGAGCAGCAATAACCCTGTAGCACAGGAGTGACCCGGCTACAGGCCCTGCCGTATATATACGCCCCAAGGACTGTTAGGGACATTCAGCCCGCGCGATCCCTTTCGCGACTTAGCGTCCGTATGGAACACATCACGGACCCCCGAGAGAGATCTCATAGCTCATACATAAACACGTATAAGAATAGAGTATACCTGAGGTTCACGTCCCTATCTCATATATATAACACGAACAGATAATAGCGACACCGCTAAATACTCAAAAGAAAGCGCGCGTTTAGAAAAGTCTTGAGTACTCACCTGACTGATTTCCCGAACTCTGAACTCCCTGATCAAATCCGGCCCGATGCCCGCTAGTCCCTGTAATCACACGGAGATCCCAATAGGTCAATTACAATTCCGACTAGCACATATCACATATCACACTAACCCGGACTCAATTCGAACCCAACAGCCCCACGGAACCGAAACCCGATCAATACCCGAAACCCGACTCAAAATAACCCCAACGAGACCCCAAACCCTGACAAAACCCAGCCCGAGCAATCCCGGAGGAACCCGACACAATTCTGACCCAAAATCCCTTTCATGAGACCCAAACCGGATTTTCCCCGCAGGCCCTTGATCGCGCCGCGACACCGCAAAACCTCCGTTTCTGACCTGCGATTTCAGCTCTGCCCAGGTGTACTAAACCCCTTTCATACTCGATTTTCAGCTCAATAGACACATAATTAATCACTAAATATCAGTCCCTTAGAGCTTGGGAGCCATTTTACACAACATAAGCTAAGCCCTTGAACCAAAGTCTCTTACCTCAATAACCTTCAAGAACACAAAAGGAGAAGGTGAATGTGCTCAATCCAAGTTTCAGCAACACAAATCCTGGAATTGAGAGGGTTTCTTGCTGGACTTCTCACACAAACACACACTAAGGGGGTGTTTGATAGCCACTTATCAGGCTCTTATCAGAGGTAACCTCTTATTCGGTAAGATGAAATACTGATAAGTGCGTTTGATATGCAGAAGACATAAGAGTCAAAATTCTCTTATCATGTCTTATCAGGATAAGACTTTGATATGCTACTTATCACCACTTATCACACCAAAAAAAATACACGTCTCTCCCACCCCACCCCACACCACCCATACATTTACCCCATACCTTACCTCACCCATCCTTCCCCTACACTACCCTATCCTAAACCCCCTACCCCTACCCTACCCCACCCCACCCCACCCTTACCTTTACCCCATACCTTACCTCACTCACCCTACCCCTACCCTACCCTATCCTAAACCCCCTACCCCACCCCACCCTAAACATACCCTACCCTCAACCACCTAATCTCACCCTACCCTAATACCCTTAACTTACTTATACCACCCCGTCCCCATCTCCACCCTTAACCCTACCCACCCCACTCCCATACTTACCCTATCCCACTCTACCCCACCCCTACACTAACCCATCAAACCTACCCACCCCACCTCACCCCTCCTTATCCCACCCCACCCTACCCCTATCTCTTCCTACCCCTACCCCTCAAACCTACCCACCTCACCCCTACCGTATCCCTCAATCTACCCATCCCCACCCACCTTACCCCTCAACCTACCCACCCTACCCCTACACCATTACCCTACCCTATTTACCCCACCCCACCCTCAACCTACCCCACCCCTACCCTACCTCTTACCATATTTATTATAACGAGAAATATTTCAACACTTTTTGATAAATTTATTATTTTTTAATAACATATCTATATAACTTATAAACTTAAGTTATTTGGAAGTTAATAAACATAACCTTATAAACTTGATTATAACTTATAAACTTCAATTGTTATTTGATTCTTGAAAGCATGTTGGTTATATGTTTATTGAATGCATTTATGTTACTTGATTATAACTTACAAACTTGAATTGGTTTCTTACTTAAATCTTGTTAATGTTATTTGAATGATATTAAATGTTTAAATAGATCACTTTGATTCAATGATATTATTCTTACTTGATATTTGACTTTAATCAATGATATCTGTTTGGTTTTGGGAATTAGTATGTAAAATTAATAAAAATAACAGAATCAGATAATTTATAAAACAAACAGACTTATTGAATTCTCTTATCAGATATTAGTATCTTATCAGGACCACCTCTCATCAATCAGAAGTGGAATCAGACATCAGACAATTAACCTCTTATGCAATCAAACAGCACCTAACACTCTTTTAGGTATCTCAAATGGATAAGGAAGAAAAGAGGATGAGCATATATGTACGTTTCTATTTTAGGCCGGTCCCGGACCCAATAACCCGAACCCGATATCACATTTTCAATATTTATACCCATTTAACCAATTTAATCCCGAGATCCCAAAAATATAATCCATCCCGCTAAAATTATAACCCGATGACACGCAAGCCCAATTCCGACACGTATCAATCCACGAAACGGGATATAATTGGACCAACCCAATATTAATTAAATAATTATCCACCAAATTAATTCCATGTACCAGGTCCAAAAGACGGATGTTACAAATCCTCCCCTCTTTAAGAGATTCCGTCCCGGAATCTAACTCGAGCTCTGAAACAGATAAGGATATGTCGATCGCATTTCTGACTCGGGTTCCCAGGTAGCGTTGGTACCCTTATGGTGTCTCCACTGAACGAGTACCAAGACAATCTATTTATTTCGCAATTTCTTAATCTTTCTGTCCGTAATGGCCTCGGGCTGCTCCACATACCGCAGCTGATCGTCGACTGTAATCTCGGATAGGGGCACGTACTGATCATCCTTCGCCAGACACTTCCGGAGATGACTCACATGAAAGGTATCGTGCACGCCGGCTAACTCTGAAGGCAATCGCAGTCGGTAGGCCTGATCCCAGACTCTCTCAACAATCTCAAACGGCCTGATATACCGCGGACTCAGCTTCCCACGATGTCTGAACCGGATAACCCCTTTCCACGACGATAGTTTAAGCAATACTCGGTCCCCAACACTGAATTCCAGCTCTTTTAGACGGCGATCGGCATAGCTCTTCTGGCGGCTCTGGGCGACCCTCATATGCTCCCTAATCACAGCCACCTTGTCACTTGTCTCTTGGAGTAGCTCCGGCCCGCTAATAGGTCGCTCACCGACCTCGCCCCAACACACAGGGGTCAGACACTTGCGCCCATATAGTGCCTCAAATGAAGCCATCTTAATCGTGGCGTGATAGCTATTATTGTAAGCAAACTCGACTAATGGTAAATGCACGTCCCAGTTACCACTGAAGTCGATAGCACACGCTCGCAACATATCCTCGAGGGTATGATTGGTGCGCTCGGTTTTCCCGTCAGTCTGCGGTCTGTAAGCCGTGCTCAGCTGAACCATGGTGCCCAATTCCCGCTGGAAGCTCTGCCAGAATCGAGAGGTAAACCGCGTATCCCTGTCCGAAGTAATCGACATCGGAATCCCATACCGCGATACCACCTCGTTGATGTACAGCCTCGCCAACTGATCCATGGTGATAGTGCCCCGGACGGCTAAGAAGTGCGCACTCTTCGTTAGTTGATCCACTATGACCCAGATCATATCATTTCCGCGGACCGTGCGTGGAAGTCTCATAATGATATCCATCGTATTATGGTACCACTTCCACTCGGGGATTTCTAACGGCTGAAGATGACCGTGCGGCTTCTGGTGCTCGGCTTTGACCCTTAAACACGTCATACACTGCTCAACAGATCGGCCCACATCCCTTTTCATTCCCGGCCACCAGTAGAAGTCACGGAGGTCACGGTACATCTTAGTATTCCCCGGATGAACAGATAGCCTCGATCGGTGTGATTCATCGAGAATCAACTGCCGCAGAATCCCAACCCTTGGGACCCAAACTCTATCATGAAACAAATATAACCCACGGTCGTCCCTGATCAACGAATCAAGCTGCCCAGTCAGACGTTCTCATTTCACATTGTCCTCTCGCAGGCCATCCTGTTGCGCTAATCTCAAACTGTCTGTCAATGTCGAGGTAATCTCAAGCCTTGAGGCCCTGGATATCACAGTCTGGCCGCATGCCCTACGGCTCAGCGCGTCAGCTACCACATTAGCCCGACCCGGGTGGTACTGAATTTCACAATCGTAGTCCTTAAGCAACTCAAGACTACGACGCTACCTCATATTCAGATCCTTCTGGCTAAACAAGTATTGAAGACTCTTATGGTCGGTATACACAATAAACCGAGACCCATACAAATAATGGTGCCAAATCATTAACGCGAACACAATGGCGTCTAACTCTAAATCATGCACGACATGGTTCTCCTCATAAGTCTTCAGCTGGCGCGAAGCATAGGCGATCACTTTCCCACGCTGCATCAGAACAAAGCCCAAACCCGACCCTGAAGCATCACAATAAACCACGAAGTTGTCGGTACCCTCTGGCAAGGCCAACACTGGAGCCTGACACAAACGGGTCTTCAATTCCATGAACGCACGCTCCTGCTCCTCGGACCACTCGAACGGAACGGACTGCCGTGTCAATCTCGTCAACGGCAAGGCAATCCTCAAAAAGTCCTGGATGAAGCGCCTATAGTACCCGGCGAGACCCAGAAAACTGTGAATCTATGTCACTGATCTCGGAGGCTCCCAGCTTATTACTGCCTCAATCTTGGCCGGATCCACTTTAATACCCTCTGCACTGACCACATGCCCCATAAATTGCACTTCCCGTAGCCAAAACTCACATTTGGACAGCTTTGCGTACAATTTCTCCCTGCGCAGCACGGTCAAAACCTCTCGGAGGTGCTGCTCGTGGTCTCCCGCGCTCCTCGAGTAGATCAGGATGTCATCAATGAACACGATCACGAATCTATCCAACATAACTCTACACACCCTGTTAATCAAATCCATGAAAGCGGCGGGTGCGTTAGTCAATCCGAATGGCATGACGAGGAATTCGTAGTGCCCATAACGAGTTCGGAACGCTGTCTTCGGCACATCCTCATCCCTGAACCTCAACTGATAATACCCAGACCGCAAGTCGATCTTGGAAAAGAAGCTCGACCCCTGGAGCTGATCAAACAAATCATTGATACATGGAAGCGGATAACGATTCTTCACGGTCACTTTATTCAGCTCCCTGTAGTTGATGCACATCCGCATACTGCCGTCCTTCTTTTTCACGAATAACACCGGCGCACCCCACGGCGACGAACTCGGACGGATGAATCCACGATCTAAAAGCTCCTACAACTGAGACATCAACTCTCGCATCTCTGTCGGTGCCAGCCTATAAGGCGTCTTAGCAATTGGCACCGCCCCGGGAACAAGATCTATGTGAAACTCCACTTAGCGATCTGGCGGTAACCCAGACAACTCCTCTGGGAATACCTCAGGGAACTCAAGAATCACCATAATATCCTCTAAGGTCTTCTTTTCCTTCCACGCGTCAACTACATAAGCTAGGAAGGTCTCGCACCCCTTAGAGACATACCTCTGAGCCCTGGCCATAGACACAATCCTGATGTCTCCCTTGCGACGCTCCCCATACACAATAACGCTCTCACTGTCGGAAATGGGTATACGGATGATCTTCTTAGCACACAGAATATCAGCCCGTCTGGCAGTCAACCAGTCCATACCCACAATCACATCGAAGTTACTGATCTCATTCGGCAGCAAATCGATCATAAACCGATAGGAATCTATCTCTAAAACGCAATCCCGATAAACCCGATCCACTAACATAGAACTCCCATCAACCCTCTCGATAACCAAAGGAACAGACAAAGGAGAAGGAGACACACTAAGATACGCACAAAAGACAACAGACACATAGGAGCAATCGGCCCCGGAATCAAACAATACACGAGCTAGAAGTCCATTAAGAATGTACGTACCCGAAACAACGTCTGTGGCATCCTGTGCCTCCTCGGCTGTCGCCTGAAATACTCGCCCTTGGCCCCTCGGAACAGAATCACGGCGGCTAGATGAAGACGGCTCAGCCCTGGCCCCACTCGAACTGGCTACCGGTACTGCCGGCCCCAGCTCCGGAAAGTCCCTAACACGATGTCCCGGGCTCCCACAACGAAAACACAACGACTCGGGGACTGTATAAACAGACGCGGCGTGGCCCCGCTGGCCGCACCTGAAGCAACGAGGCTGCTCTGAAAAACACTGCCCAGAATGGCGCCGATGACACTTTGGGCGCTCCCGATCCCCATACGAACTCTCAACGCGGCTACCGGATGCTTGGGACCCCTGTCCCACACTGCTCTGACTCTGAGCTCCAGATCCCTGACTCTGGCTCTGACGTTTCGACCGACGGTCTCGGCCCCTATCTCGACCACGTCTCTGCCCCGACCCTTGCCCTAAACCCTGCCCCGAAAACTGCCACTGATCCGGACGCTGATCACTGGGGGCGTCCCCGGAGGACCTCCACATACTAGTCGGCTGCTCAGATGTCCCGGTGCGTTGCCTCTGAAAAGAGGGCTGCTCCCTCTGCTTAAGTATCTCCCGCTCCCTCATGCGGGGCATTTCAAGAGCTCTGGCAAAGGTAGGGGTATCATGCAGCCCCACGAACTCTTGAATATCATATCGAAGCCCATCGATAAACGCATCAGCCTTAGGGCTCTCCGTGTCGACATGCTGAGGCGCGAACTGTGAGTACTCATTAAACGATCAACATACTGCTGCACTGTCATACTGCCCTGCTGCAAATGCAAGAAGCGGCGCTGCATTTCCCGTCTCTCATCCTGAGGAATATACTGGAGCTCAAACACTGCCCGAAACTGCTCCCAAGTCATAGCGTATGCGACGGACTGGGTCATCGAAGACTCTATCGATTTCCACTACTGAGAAGCCCCGCCCCGTAACTGATAAGCCGCATATCCGACCATGTCCCTCGGATCAACATGAGCTACCCGGAAGGCAGCCTCAATCTCACGCTCCCATGCGATGGCTGCCCCCGGCTCACTGTCACCCCGAAACTGCGGTGGGGCGCCAGTCATAAAATCCTTGTGAAGACGAAGAAGCACCACCCCCGGACTCCGTCTCGATAGACCGAACAACTGGCCCCACACCCTGACCCTATTCCCTCTCTTGCTCTTTCTGCTGTCTGTAAAGTGCGGTCAAAACCTCGAGTAGCTCTGATTTGTGAATGTACTCGTCACTGGGCGGCTTACCCGCGCCCGATCCCTCGCCCTAGTCTGCCATAATAATCTGCACAAAGCAAAACGATTAAGCACAAAGGATAAATCACCCAGCGTTATAAACTAAGCCAGGTCGGTTAATCCACTAATATAACCGTAACACGATCCTCCATGGATCGGAACAAGGCCTAAGTTAAGCATCCACTAATGATACTCATGCTCCAAACCACAAGCTCTAATACCATGCTGTAACACCCCTCCCGATCCCAGAAATGCCACGTCAACCCAATATCATAAGTGGCAATAACGCCATAGATCTATAACACACATGTCATGGGATAATGCAGATTATGGCTAATTAAAAACTTTAAATGCATAGTTAACAACATATGATTACATTCCAGAATATTCGCAATTCCTGTTCAAACTAACATACATCCCAAAACAAGTATCACAATTGATTCTAGACATTTCACAAACAAGCAACAGATCTTCAAGTCAGCCCCAAACCTATCTCTGCGGCTGCTGAGGTCCCTTCTGATTCCCTGAACATGTCAGACTCGAAGACATGAGCTATAAAGCCCGTGAGCACACGAGGGTTGACACTGCTCATAAACACATAGCACGTAGCACACATTATCCCTGTCCCTGTCCCTGTTTCCCCACACACATCTCAGATATATAAACACACGTATGAGATCTGAATAGTAACACAAGCCCTGTGGGGACCCCTCCCCGGCCGACACACCGCACACAGCAGTGAGCAGCAATAACCCTGTAGCCCAGGAGCGACCCCACTACAGGCCCTGCCGTATATATACGCCCCAAGGACTGTTAGGGATAGTCAGCCCGCGCGATCCCTTTCGCAACTTAGCGTCCGTATGGAACACATCACGGAACCCCGAGAGAGATCTCATAGCTCGTACATAAACACGTATAAGAATAGAGTATACTTGAGGTTCACGTCCCTGTCTCATATATATAACACACACAGATAATAGCGACACCGCTAAATACCTAAAAGAAAGCACGCGTTTAGAAAAGTCTCGAGTACTCACCTGACTGATTTCCCGAACTCTGAACTCCCTGATCAAATCCGGCCCGATGCCCGCTAGTCCCTGTAATCACACGAATATCCCAGTAGGTCAATTACAATTCCGACTAGCACATATCACATATCACACTAACCCGGACTCAATTCGAACCCGACAACCCCACGGAACCGAAACCCGATCAATACCCGAAACCCGACCCAAAACCCGACCAAACCCAGCCCGAGCAATCCCGGAGGAACCCGACAAAATTCTGACCCAAAACCCTTTCATGAGACCCAAACCTGATTTTCCCCAAAGACCCTTGGTCGCGCCGCGGGCCCTATGATGGTCGCGCCGCGACACCGCGAAACCCCCATTTCTGACCTGCGATTTCAGCATTGCCCAGGGGTACTAAACCCCTTTCATACTCGATTTTCAGCTCAATAGACACACAATTAATCACTAAATATCAGTCCCTTAAAGCTTGGGAACCATTTTACACAACATAAGCTAAGCCCTTGAACCATAGTCTCTTACCTCAATAACCTTCTAGAACACAAAAGGAGAAGGTGAAGGTGCTCAAACCAAGTTTCAGCAACACAAATCCTGGAATTGAGTGGGTTTCTTGCTGGACTTCTCACACAAACACACACTAACACTCTTTTAGGTATCTCAAATGGATAAGGAAGAAAAGAGGATGAGCATATATGTACGTTTTTATTTTAGGCCGGTCCCAAACCCAATAACCCGAACCCGATATCACATTTTCAATATTTATACCCATTTAACCCATTTAATCTCGAGATTCCAAAAATATAATCCATACGCTAAAATTATAACCCGATGACACGCAAGCCCAATCCCAACACGTATCAATCCATGAAACGGGATATAATTGGACCAACCCAATATTAATTAAATAATTATCCACTAAATTAATTCCACGTACCAGGTCCAAAAGACGGATGTTACATTGACTTAGGCCTTTTTGTTGCTAACAAACATTTTACTAGAAATTAGAAAAATACGTGTTAAACTGTTTAAAGCATCGAGATTTTAGACAATAATATTAAAATATTATTGTTAGGATTCCAAAGTCAATCGTTAAAAGACCAATGTTAGAATAACACAGATTTTAAAAATTTCTTGAAAAATGTGAAATTTTTATGAAAAATTAGAAATCCTCCACACTTGTTTAAATTTTGGAAAGCTTGAAATGAAACTCGATTGAAACTTTAGATTTCTCGGGTGACATAGAAATAAACTTGAATGACATATGAAGCAAACTCGAATTGAACTTAGAGATTTCTCGAATGAAATACCAGTCAACTCGAATGAAATGTTTGACCAACTCGAATCATGTTGACATTGTCTCGAAAGACTCATGAATCGATTAGAAACAAAGTGAAAAACACCAAGTCCTTGACTATACAACTCGAATGAATCAAGAGACTTTCTCGAAGAGAGTGTGAATCCAACTCGATTACAAGTATGATTTTCTCGAATGCCATGAAAAATACATCAAATAAATCTATGTCTTATCCTATGCAACTCGAATAAGAAAGAAAATTTCTCACAACTCATTGATCCAACTCGTATGGAATTAGAACTTTCTCGAACCATGTTATTATCGAGATTGGATTTTTAAAAATTTTCTAAGTCCTTAAAAATGCCCAAGTCGAATAACAAACACAGATTTCTCGAATTAAGAAGTAACCAACTCGATAAAAACTTAGAGTTTCCCGATCAGTACATCATGCAACTCGATCAATACATATTGTTTCTCGAATGATGGTTTGATCGAGTTAATACATTTGAAACTTTTCTAAGTCCTAATGTGACTGAGAATATCAAAAATCATTTCATGGACATTTGTGCCTATCCATTTATTGTTTCTTACTCGAAATTGGATTTTAAACATCTTTTGTTTACTGAACTTTGTCTAGAAACACCATTTCAACCCTAAAAATCCAAATTTCAGAGTTTCAAAAACTCGAAAGTTTTGAACCTGTAAACCCAAAACTATTGTTGTGTGTTTTGAATGGAACTTGAAATTTGTTTTACAAGTCCATATGATCAACACAAAACCAAATACACCATCAATTTCACTTATAAACCAGAGAATCAACAAAACTCATATACACACAGTCGACCATCAAGAACACACACACATATTCATATATGTTTAAAACTCGAAAAAAAATTCTAAAAATAAACAAAGAATAACAAAAACACTTACAATTTCAACTCAGACTCTGAAAAACTTGATCTGAAAATGGTTTCTTCGTGTGTAAGAAACGTTTGAGAGTGTGTTTTGTGAAGAAGATGAACAGTGACCGAGGAATCAAAAAAGTGAATTTGAAATTAAATTTCAAATTTATAGAACATTTGCAATTTTGAATCACACCCGGCCCATTTTAAAGTCTTATAAGCCCATTCTCTCTTTCAACTTTTTAAGCCCATATATTTAGCAAAAAAAAATTTCACACACAAAAATAAGATTAAAAAAAATAACTAACACAAAAGATAATTTAAAAAAAAATTTAAAATTATTAACTAAAAAAATTAAAAGAGAAAAAAAATGTTGCTCCCCCTTGAATTTTGCATAATGGCTGCCCCTCAGATGTATACCTCTTTAAATGACAGCTCCCCCTACAAAAAAAATCAAATAAAAATTTATCAGATATTTAAAAATCAAATAAAATTTTCTGTCTGCTCCCCGTGCACATGACAATCCGAATCTGTTAAACTCAGAAAAATTAAACTTCAAAATCCCATGAGATTAACTACAAATTTAATCAAATAAAAAATGTAAATTGAAAATTATATTTTGTAACTACTGAAAGTTTAAATCTATCGATTCAACATTCCCAGTTTGTATACCAAAAAATTAAATCGTTTTTCATCTAAGGCTTTGGTAAACAAATCAGCTAGTTGATATTCAGTGGGTTACAAAATATAAAACTACATTACCATTTTCTACATGATCTTTTATAAAGTGATACCGGATGTCAATGTGTTTGGTTTTTGAATGTTGCACCGGATTTGAAGCTATTGCTATGGCACTCTGTGATCACAGTAAATGGGAATCTTTTGCGGTGTAAACCCGTAGTCTCTGAGTTGACTCTTCATCCACAACACTTGTGAACAGCACGACGATACTGCTACGTATTCAGCTTCTTCTGTTGACAGGGATACACAATGTTGCTTTTTTGATGACCAGCAGACGGGTTTGTCACCAAGAAATTGCACTGCTCCTGATGAACTTTTCCGATCCATTTCGTCACCTGCGTGATCAGCATCAGAGAAGGCAGTTAATGTAAAAGATGATTCCCTGGGATACCACAAACCTAAGTTTGGTGTTCCCTTCAGATATCTTAAAATGCGTTTGGCAGCAGCCAAATGTGATTCTTTAGGATGTGCCTGATATCTAGCACAGACACACGTAGCAAACATAATATCCGGTCTACTGCAGTTAAATACATTAATAACCTAATTATCCCTCGATAATGAGTTACATCTACAGGTTTTCCTGAAATGTCCTCATCGAGTTTAGATTTAGAATCTGGAGCCATGAGAGTTTTCATGGGTGTATTGTTGACCATGTTAAATTTCTTTAACATGTCTTGAATATATTTAGACTGATTGATGAATATACCATCACTTAGTTGTTTTACTTGTAAACCCAAGAAAAAATTAATTTCTCCCATCATGCTCATTTCAAACTTTTGGGACATTAAAAATGCAAATTTCTTTCAAAACTCAGTATTTGTAGACCCAAATATTATATCGTCTACATATATCTGAATGACTATGATATCCAGATCTTGACGTTTTATAAACAGGGTTGTATCCACTGCACCTTTGTTAAATCCACATTTCGAAAGATAATTTGAAAGTGCATCATACCAAGCACGAGGTGCTTGTTTATGGACATACAATGATTTGTCCAAAATATATACATGATTAGGCTTTGAAGGATCAGTAAATCCTTCGGGCTGATATGTATATACTTTGTCGGTTAATTCCCCATTTAAAAAAACAGTTTTCACATCCATTTGATATACTGTGAAGTTTTTATGTTCAGAAAATGCTAAAAACATTCGAATGGCTTCAATCCTAGCAACTGGAGCAAATGTTTTGTCGTAATCAATTCCCTCCTGCTGGATGTGTCCTTTGGCAACGAGGCGAGCTTTCTTTCGAATGATGACACCGTGTTCATCTTTCTTGTTCTTGAAAATCCATTTCGTGCCAATGATAGATTTGTTCTTTGGTCGCTCCACCAATCGCCAGACCTTCAACCTTTCACATTGATTTAACTCTTCTTGCATAGTACTATCTAGTCAGCATCTAGAAGAGATTCTTTCACAGTCTTTAGCTCAATCTTACTCAAAAAATTTGAGAAGAGACACTCGTTCATTGTAGCTCTTCTGGTTTTAACTGAGGCAGAAGGATCACCAATTATATTTTCAGGTGGGTGATTCCTTGTTCATTTGAATGTATGTGGGTAAGGTTGAAGTTGGTCTTAATTGGTGTTCAAGTCCAGGTAGGGAATTCGGGGATTTACTTCAGAAGTTGATGGGATATCTACTGAGGTGGGGGTTTCTGAGTTTTCAGAATTCAGAGGGGTTTTAAAAGATATTGGAGCTTGAATTGGATGTACACTATCAACGGGTACATGTACATCTGTTGTTGAAACCTCTCCAGTATATTCTGAAATTGGTTGATGCGAATGATCTGAGACTACGACTGGATCTTCAGTAATCCTGTCAAAAACCAATTTTGAAACATTAGGTTTGGTCTTTTCAAAGTAGCCTTCATAAAAATTCTCAAACAATTTATTTAGATCACTCGTTTCAGCATTTTGCTCAGATGACTTCATAGAAGTCGACTGTTTAAGTTCGGGTCCCGAACTGGTGTGTTCAGAAGCCATTACAACTCCTTCATCGAATTTAACGTTTACGCTCTCATTAACAGTCTTTGTCCGTTCGTTGTAGACTCGGAAAGCTACAGATGCTTTAGAATATACAATGAAGATCCCTTTATCTGCTTTCTGATTAAACTTTCCCAAGTTGTCTTTGTCATTTAGGATAAAACACCTGCATCCAAAGACATGAAAAAATTTCACATTAGGGACTCGTTTATTTATCACTTCGTATGTAGTCATTCCGAATCTCTTGTTAAAGATTGATCTCAACTGAGTAAAACAAGCCGTTGCTATAGCTTCAGCCCAAAGGAATAACGGAAGATTTGAGTAAGCCAGCATCGTCATAACAGATTCCACAAGAGTGCGATTTCGTCGATCAACTACACCGTTCTGTTGTGGGGTACGAGCTGCTGAGTATTGATGAGTTATTCCAACAGAACTCAGAAACGTCTCGAGTGACTTATTCTTGAATTCTGTACCATTATCAGATATAATTGTTTGAACTGAAAGTTGCAACTTGAATTGAATTTTGCGAATGAAGTCGATAATGATCTCAGTTGCATCGGACTTGGATCTCAAGAAGAATACCCTTGTGTATCTTGAATAGTCGTCGACTATTACCAACACATATCTTTTCCTGTTAATGCTCTGTACTCGCATAGGCCCGCACAAGTCCATATGTAGAAGTTCCAATGCTCTAGTTGAAGAGTGTTCAACCTTTGACTTGTGAGAAGCTCGCACCATCTACCCTTTTTCACAGGCTGCACACAACTGCTCCTTTTGAAATCTGAGAGTTGGTAGCCCTTTGACTAACCCACCTTTTGCAAGATTGGTTAATTATTTGAAGTTCAGATGTGAAAGACGGCGATGCCATAACCATGATACTTTAGATGTTGCTTTGGACAATAAGCAAACATCTTTCTTCAGATTGATATTGGCTAGATCTATAGAGTACATATTTGTTTTCCTATTCCCTGCAAGAATCTCTTTCCCTTCCCCAGATCTAATGCTATACCGATTAGCTTTAAAATTGACTTCTAATCCTTTGTTGCACAGTTGCCCAATACTGAACAGATTATGACATAGACCGTCAACGTAGAAGACCTTTTGATTGTAATTTTGTCATACTCAAGACTCCCATATTCTTTGATCGGACAAAATTGGTTATTTCCAAATCGAACCGTCACACAGAATTTTTCAACAAAATTTGTGAGGGTTTCTCTCTGTCCAGTCATATGCTTTGAGCACCCGGAGTTAAGGTACCACACATGATATACCTATAAAACGAAGAAGGACGTGAGGTACCCACTTATAGATGGGTACTTTGGATTTTGGTAAACCATGTGGTGAGTCTTTAGACTTCTCAACATATAATGTTTTCGACTTAGGAACCCACTTTTTAACAGTATGTTTAGGTATCCATTTTTGTACAGTTCGTTGTGGAACTGATTTTGAAATTTGCTTCTTTGGAACCTTTTCCTGTTTAAAAGTAGGAACCTTTTTCTTCGGTAACCATATAAGCTTATCAGATTTATGTAAAGATTTAGCATGCAACACATGACAATGGGCAGAATTTAAAGAAAGTAAATCAATACGAGAGTATTTAGCACAATGTTTATCAGAAAGTTTATTACAGACAGAATTATCTAATTGACTAATCCTATCAGTAACAGAATTTTCTTTAATTCTCAACTCTTGGCTTAATCTCTTGTTTTTCGTTGCTTGTTGCTTCTTTCTCCAATCTTTCTTTCGTGAACTTTTCTCCTTGTTCTTTTGTAAAATGGGTGAATTTACTGATTTAACCTTAGATTCTGTAGATACTCTTTTCAGAATACTTACAGGTTCTTTAGGTTTATCAGTTTGTTTGTCATTTAAAGGTTTAACAAATTCATCAATTTTGACAAACATCTCTTCTAATGAGTTAAAGTCAGAGTTCATATACAGATCAAATTCTTGTTCAGAATTGATGAAATCAGGTTTAATTGAATGTTTCTTAGCTGATTGAGTTTTGTTTTATGGCAGATTTTTCAGTTTTATTTCCAAAGTTTTTATTTTAGCTTGAAGTTTTTCATTTTCAGTCTCAAAAGTTTTAATTTTCAATTCAAGATCAGAATTTATCATTTCAAGAATTGAATTTGGTATATATGACTTTTGAGAATAAGTAGTATTTTCAGATAAATCCTTTTCAGAATAAGTCTGAATATACTCTTCTGAAATGCATGAATTTTGATAACTATCATTTAATCTGTTATAATCTACAGTATTCTGCATTTTATCTGTTCTCAACCTTTTTAAATCTTCACCTGATTGTACTTCATCCGAAGCTTTCATAAAAACCATTTGTAATCCTAAATTCATATATCTGACATCATATATAGTTGGTGACCTTGAAATTGTTTTTGTCAGATATTTAGGATTTTTCCAACCTATACCTGATTTTGAATTATAAAATTCGGTATCTTTAGGTTGATTCAAATATATAGTTTGATCTGTTTGACCTCGTTTAATAAACTCATCTTCCAAAGATTTAATTTTCTCATAAAGCTTTGTTATTTCATAAAATATAGAATGGTATTTCACAGAATAACTTGATGATTCTAATTCGGCTAAATTCAGTTTTTCTTTTAGGTCAGATTTATTGTTGTTCAGTTTCAGAATTTCACTTTGCAGTTCATTGGATTTATCTTGTAAATCTGATACTACTCTTAATGCTAATGCCTTATCCTTGGAAAATTCTAATACTAAGGCATGTTCTTGATTTAATTTGATTTTCAAGGAATGGACATTTTTCTTTTCGGCTTTTAAGGATTTTTCAAATCTTTTTAACATATAAGCCATTTGAGTCATTTTCTGTTCAAGCATACAGGAGTTATCATCATCAGAATCAGAATTAGATTGTCTGGTGTCTTTGAACTTTCTGAGGCATCTGTATCTAACTCATCATCTTCCTTTTCCTTACGGCATCCCGCATCTCCTGTTGCCATCAGTGTCATTTCTTCTGTCAGTTCATTATCATCATCTGACTCCTTTTGCTCTTCAGTTTCCTCATCTGTCAGACCTAGACAAACCTCACCTTCAGCAATCATAGCAGTCTCACTGAGTTCAGAATCATTGAATAATTCAGATTTCAGACAGATATGGGCATCTTCGTCTAGAATATCTTCATCTTCGGATAGTTGGAGCCAGTGATCATCTTCAGCCATCAAAGCCTTACCGGCCTCTTTTTCCTTTGCCAGCAGTACCTTTCGAGTGTAATATTCAGAATTCTTTACAACAGGAAATCTGCATTCTCTGCCAAAGTGGCCTGGCTTGCCATAGTTATAGCAATATTGCTCAGAATCCTTCTTGGCAGGCTTATCAGTTTGCTCATATTTCTCAGCCTTCTTGCCACTGCTCTCTCCCAATTTTTCATGTCTGTCGTTCTTCTCATACTTCAGTGAGCCTGTCTTATACCTCATCTTATTGGTGGTCGGTTTGTGGTAGAACTTCTTCTGAAATGCCTTCGTCAGCAAGTCCATTTGTTTCTTCATCTCTTCAATCTCAGAATCAGTTGAATCTGAATCTGATGAACTACTGCTCAACACAACCCGCTTTTCCTTCTTTGGCTTGTATTTATACTTCTTGTCAGCCAAAAGAGCTATAGGATCAACGTTTGCCTTTTCAGCCTGTTTCTTTTTTTTGACATTTTCCTTAAAACAACTTCTTGGTAGTTGTTAAGGTTCTCAAAAACAATATGGAAGTCCATGTCGTCAATCTCTTTTGTTTGCTGAATTATCATTGTATACTTATCCCACTCCGGATTCAGCACGTTCAAGAATTTGACATTTATATTCAAATTTGATTTTGTCACTCCATTCCTTTTCATCTCACTTACCAGATTGACGAACCTCAGATAAGTACTTTCCAGCAATTCTCCTTCTCTCGCTCTGAAGTTTTCAAAGGTCATTAGACTGTTTCGGGCTCTATTTGTTGCTGCTTTGTCTGAACCTCGCATCAATTCACATACCTCATCCCAGATGGATTTGACTGTTTTTGTATTGGTTAGACTGATATATATGTCATTGGGTATTGAAATCAGCAAGAGCTTTCTGACAGTCTTGTCTCCCAGTTTTCTTCGTTTTTGTGCTTCAGTAAGATTTGTGACCTCTACTGTTCTTTCCAGGATAGGAGGGTTGCCGGTTGGTACAGCTGGTATGGTTTCAAGGAAAACAGCTGGTCCCTCATTTAGGGATCTCAACATTTCTTCAGAGAGGTCATGCAAACTGATAAATTCTAGGAATCTTTCCCTCCATTGAACGTATTCACCTCTGTTTAGAATTGGAGGTTTGGTTTCCGACCCATGGCTAGTGCATCTTTTGACATTTTGACTGATTAAAATGGAATTTGATTGAATTTGAAATGAATATAAACAATTGATCAAACTTGTGATAATTTGATCAAACTCGAATGAAAATGGAGTGAAACTCGATATGAATGGGATCAAACCCGAACAAAGAGTAGTAAAACTCGATCAATGAATTGAATCAACTCAAATAGAAAAGAATGAAAATCGAATCTAGAAAGAATCAATCAAAGGATTAGTAATGAAACTCGAATGGTGAGTTGATGAAACTCGAATGATACTGCAGTAAAACTCGAATGAAGAGTTAACTAACTCGAATTAAGTGTCAATAAACTCGAATGAAATTGTCTTATGATTGATTAAACTCGAATTAACTGTTTTTAAAAATCGAATCAAATTGAATTTCGCTTGTCTGATGTTTAATCAAACTCGAATGATGTTTTAATCAAGCTCGAATGAGTTTTGAAAATCAACTTGATTAAGATTAAACAAACTCGAATTAATGTTCAATTCAACTCGATATGAACTAATTTCAACTCGAATGAATCTAATTATGAACTCGAAATTACCTTCCAACTCGATTGGAATAATGTCCAACTCGGTTGGAACAAGATCCAACTCGATTAAAACAACTTTCCAACTTGATTGAAACACTTTTTAACTCGAATACAATACCTTTTCAACTCGATTAACACATGAATTTCAACTAAATTCGAGTTTTATGATTTTTGAAAACATTCAAGTCCAGATTTCTTTATTTCAATGAAATTGCATCAAATGATCCCAAATTGAAATTGAAGATGTGTTTTTCACTAACAAACATTTTTTTATGAAAGCACTTCGGTTATTTTCAGATCGAACACCCTGTTTTAATAAAAAAACAGTCAAGAACAATCGTTTTTCCAAAAAATATGTAAAATCAACCAATCTTTTTGTGTGTTTTGAATTACAGATTGAAATTAGATTCAATATGTTCGTTTTTCAAATCCTGATCTTCGATCCAATTTATACAATCGACCTGACACTGAATCAAGATTTTGCAAATTTTTGATGAAACAGTGGGTTTTGAAAAAAAATTTCAGATTCAATCAATCTTTTCCATTTCGGTGCTCTGATACCAATTGTGAATTCACATTAATCAATCACAATAATAAACACAAACAATTATAAACACAAGAAACACTAACCAAATGATTAATTGCACCGAAATGAGAATTACAAAGCGATGAAAGAAGTCGTACAACTATAGCCCTAACTGCTATGAGTTCCGTGCACAATCACAATGTCAGATTCTTAACATTTACAAAGCAACAATTACTATTTGTATAAAAATACCTAACTATGAGATAATTACAAAACAACCCTTAGACTAATTATATTCACCAATTAAAATAGATTCTAACACTTTTCACAATACAATATGACATAACAGAAAAACGAGAATTAGTCACTTTAGAATTACCTTTATTCTGCAAAATCTTCTTACCTTTAGAAGCATGTGCTTTCTTTGCAGTTGAATACTTTGATGAGGAGGATTCACCTTTTTTCAAATTTGGGAGTCACAAAAGTAACTTTTGTTTTCTCCTTTTCCTTATATAAAACAGGTGAAGGTACTGTTTTAACCTTAGGAGCTGTAGGTATTCTTTTTAAAATACTTACAGGTTCTTTGGGTTTATCAGATTGTTTGTCATGGAGTGGTTTAATAAAATCATCAATCTTGACAAACATTTCCTCCAATGAGTTAAACTCAGAGTTCATGTACAGATCAAATTTATTTTCAGAATTTATAGAATCAGGTTGAATTGAAGGTTTCTGATCTGGTTGAGGTTTGCTTTCAGGCTGGTTTTTCATTTTTACTTCCAAATCTTTAATTTCAGCTTGAAGCTTTTTATTCTCAAATTCAAAAGTTTTGATTTTCAATTCAAGATAAGAATTGATCTTTTCAAGAATTTAATTTGGAATATATGGCTTTTGAGTGGAAGTAGTATTTTCAGACAAATCTTTTTCAGAATAAGTCTGAATATACTCTTCAGAAATGCAAGAATTTTGATAACTATCATTTAATTTGTTATAATCCAAATTATTTTGCATTTTATCGTTCCTCAAACTATTTAGATCTTCACCAGATTCTATCTCATCTGATGCTTTCATAAACACCATTTTCAATCCCAAATTGATATATCTAACATCATAAAGAGTTGGTGAAGTTTAAATAGCTTTTGTTAGATATTTAGGATTTGTCCAACCAATACCAGATTTTGAATTATAAAATTCGGTATCTTTCGGTTGATTCAAATGAATTGCTTGATCTGTTTGACCTCTTTTAATGAACTCATCTTCCAAAGATTTGATTTTCTCATATAATTTTGTTCTTTCATCAAATATGGAATGGTACCAATTGATATTCGTATTTAATCAACCACAAACCAAGATTAAACAATTAAGAAACACTAAACGAATGATTTCAATTGCACAAATCTGGAATTACAATATGAGAGAATTGAGAGTACTGTTGACCTAATTCCATATAACTTGAATTTCCATGAAAATTGAGTACCAAAAGTTACAGCTACAGCAACCGTATATTTTATTTATATTTACAACTGAAACTATTGAGTATTGACAAAAAGGCCCCTAGACTTATTATTTTTTCATCAACTAAATAGTATCCAACAAATGTGCATGAAGATTCACATAATTTTTAAAGATACAGAAAATGTGAATGTATGTGAAATATATATATATATATATATATATATATATATATATATATATATATATATATATATATATATATATATATATATATCATGTGTAGTATACCGTTAATTTAAACATGGTTATGAAAAGAATTTCAAAAAGTTTATTAGAGTTGGTACCTTCGAGTGCACTTGATTTCGAGAGATACTTTTTTTGAACCTGACTCTCTCTCTCTCTCTCTCTCTCTCTCTCTCTCTGTGTGTGTGTGTGTGTGTGTGTGTGTGCATTTTTTTTTCAAATGAGTTTTACCTATTATACAACGGATCAGAAGATATCACTTTTAAAAATATTTTTTTTGAAATTTTTATCATAAACGTGTTTTAATTAACATTACAAATATGATCTAAATTTCATGCACATTCACACTATCTAAGTACATAAAATCATGCATCACATAAATACATATTTACATATATGCAAAATTATATAAGTGTACGTTCACATCATTTATAATGAATTAGGAGATATGAATGTATGTGAATTTTAATATCGTCTTTATAATTTTAATTAATGCATTTTATGAATAAAAATGTAAAAGTTTTTTTAAAGGTGATATTTTCTACTCTTCTAGTGCATTGCATTATGAGTGGTACTCAGTCGATATATATATATATATATATATATATATATATATATATATATATATATATGGGAATTTGCGCAAAACCTTAAGTTGGATCATATTTGCCATTAAGATCCCCAACAATTATTTTTGCATAGAAATCCTCTAATCGGCTAAAACACTTAAATTTGGGTTTTTTTTTCAAAAAATATTGCAACTTGATGGCATGTAAAATTTATTAATAGATTTTTTTGTAAAAAAACCACAACTTGTTTAGTTTTTTCAATTATAACCCCAAATCATTTTTCATTACACAAAAAACCTACAACTAACAAAATAATTAAAATTGAGTTTTTTTTTTCACAAATTGCATTTTGATGACATGGATATTTATGAAAAATTTACTTATTAAACAAAGATTTCGTTCCCCAATGAAACCTCTACCCTCTAGCAAACCTCACTACTCTGGCTGATTATATTCAAAGATAAAATGAGACATAAATAAACAAAATCAAACATAAAGTTGAACCTAAAAATGCAACTCGAGAACAGAAAATGAAATCGATTCCATCGGCACAAATGAAGTTGAAATTCAAGATTAAGGGGCAACAGTTAATCGAACATACATAAATAAAATAAACAATATTGAACACAAAGATGTGATGAAGTAATCGGAGTTGCCGGAGGTATAGGAGAAAAAAGGAGGTGAATATGATCATTGGTTAGAGGTTAGGAAAAAAATTAGTTAAGAATTTTAATTGAAAAAGTCACCAACTTTGGGGGGGTTTTTTATGCAAAAATTTAGTTTAAAAATTACACATGTAATGCCACGTAGGCGTCACATAAGTCGGGTTTTCCATATGGACGTCACGTGTGTGCCATGTAAGCATAGCAACCTATTATAACCGGTAACACCCGAATTTCATATGATTTTACCGGTTGGAGGTTTTTTATGCAATAAAAAATGTTTATGGGGTTTTAATCACAAAAATGGTCAAACATTAGGGTTTTTCACGCAAATTTCCCATGTGTGTGTGTGTATAATATTATAGTACTCTATTATAAAGCACCTTAATCAGATAACCCATGTTCCGTTGAAAATTAAGTAAAGCCAATCAGAGACCTTCATTCTACGGTTACCATCGACTCTTGCGCCACGCCACAACCGGGGGTGCCTCAACTTTCAATTAATAATATATATTGTTTGCGGAGCAGAGAGAATGTTTCAATCTCCACCGTTGGATCTATCTACTGTTAAGGATAACCCTTGATAAGGAGTATTTCTTGAAAAGCACACAGTACAAAGTTTTTATGCAACAACTACATTCTCAACTACTAACCACCCACTAGCTCACATCCACGTCTCAAACCACCCACTAATCCACATCCACTTCTCAAACCACCCACTAACCCCATCTCACATTAAAATGTAACCTCTTTTACGTAAGCTGCTTTCTATATAATAACATATGAAATGTTCATTTCTTTCGTTATACCTGGCACTGTCCGTCGGTTGTAACTCAAATGCTCCTACGTAAGATGAACACAGTCGGCTCCTAATGTTGCAACAGTCACTGAATATTATGAAACATGTTGAACTGGAGGCATATGATACAAAACCGTACACTGCGGTAATCATCACTAATGAACCTTACGCTGTATGCATACTCAAACGTCTAGATTATGGTGTGGCTACAAAAACAAGGCACGAGGCCCAACTGTAGCTTCCTACGTAGGTGTTCACTGGCCGTCATCATCGCATGTGTTTGGCACCGCGTATGCATACGATAACATGTTTGGTGTACTTGACGCTCGAAGTAGTAAACGTATGTAGGCACATATACATGTAACAAACGCCTAACATTATCGGCCACAGCGACTACCTAACCGTGGTTTTCGGCCGGTCGACGTAGATTACCGCCGTATCATTTCCATTGTAGATCTAGGGTTTATTGTTTTTTCTCACACAGACGCTTTTAGGTTATGTTTTGGAAGAACAAGACGTATTTATATGAAGTTAAATCGGTTCCTTGCTTTGCAACTCGGGTTAGGCGTTTGGATTATTCGTCATTCACCAGCCCATTTTTTGCACATGTATATGTGAGAGTTTATCCTTACTTTTATAGTTTTTGGTATGCATCTAAATGTACAATTATATTACTTAATTAATAATCTTTTTCTCTTTTTAAACCTTACTATATCATGCATTCCATCCTAATTTTTATACTCATATTTCTTTTACACCTATATCATTTAAATTATACACACACATATGTTACTTTTTTTTTTAAATATACACATGAAATGTCTTATTTATCATTATAATATACACTGACGTTTACAAACTATAACACACTTATTATAATTTACGTATAATATAAATGTATATGGTTCCATATAACGACACATTTATTCAATTTTGTATTATTTTAAAGCTATCTACGGTTATTTTTAATGTTAATTGTATTTTTAATTTGGTTAACATTAAAAAAAACATTCAAATTGTAAATTATGTTTATCAATGTTTTTATATACTTACGTTATCATATTTTAAAATAAAACGATGTATCGCATAAATTAATATTAATGAATAGATTACCATTTTCTATATGTAATGTTAAATTGTATGTGAGAATTTTCTAAACTAATCATTATGCTTTCATAATTATATGGATTACAAACAAGTATTTTAAATATCTTTCTAATCATATTAAGATATACTAATATTTACATTTGTTACTATGATATCATATATGTACAGTAATAAACGATTTTGTAAGGACTTATATAGAAAATCAAATTAACATCAACATAAGTTTACATTAAACTAATAATTAGTTGAAATAATGTAAAATCCAATTTGTACATTGATGTAAATACATGTCATGTCTTTGGAGATAAAAATTGTCAATTCTTTTACATATTAATTATTATTTACAGATAATATATTATTATTTATAGATCATAACAATATACTATATATTGTTGTTATATGATCGTGATTTTTGCATTATCAATTGTTTCATAAATTGCCCTTATATTTATTAAAATTGTTATATATAGATTTATTACATTTATTTTATGATAACAGTATCCTGCGCATCGTAAGCTTTTAGAACGGGTAAGCCAAACATTATCCGTTGTACTAATACGTTTCTAATTTGATTGTTTTGTATCCTTACTTGCTTTTATTCATATGTTTGTTCAATTATGGTAAAATTGTTGAAATAAATTGTTATTAAAGAACATATTTTAGCATATATAGAATGCGTATATATATGTAGTTGAAAAATATATTTAAGTAATAAAAAAGTGACATCTTACTTTAATAATGATAATATGGCACAATTAGCACGCATGTGATCTAACATAAAATAAAAATAATTAAAAAACAAAAATAACTTTTGGTCATATTATGTTAATGCACTTCAAATTACCATGCTTTTAGAAACATAATCCAAACGAAAATAGTTATACATGTATGCTGATTAATTTAGTTGATTATTTTGTTCTTTTACTTTTGCTGATATAGAAGAATTTAAAATTGTTTACGGTAAATCCGGGCACCGCTCGGGTAAAAAAAACTAGTTCTTCAATGACCCTCTCGATTTCAATACTTTTGCTTCTCATTTCTTTGGCTTCTTGCTTCTTTCCAATTCAGACTTTGTCACAAATAGAATTACAAGGAAACAATACCTTCCCCTTGGTTGGAATCGAGTTAACAACGTATTCCCTTTCATGTTGAGATTCATGTGACTATAGCTGTTTGATTTTGTCTCCATTTTATGCTTTTCAGTTCCCCTTAAAGGTTCACTTGAGTATCGTCCTATTCAAAGTCACTTGGAATCAACTTTGCGAGGTAATATTTTCTTCTGATTCAAAATTAGTTGCGTAATAGTCAAACAATTTGCACTTCCTTTTGGTTTCCAATCGACTCATTAATTTTGCATATAAAGTGTTCGATGAAATTGCCTCTCTGAAACTAAATTGACGACCTCTTTCCTGATGCCAACAAGTGTTTGTGGAAATGTTCATTTCACATGACTGGCCAAGTGTTTTCGCAGTTTGTGTTTTTGGTTGCCCAATCATGGAATTCATGTTTCTTTATATAAATGATTACAAGTCGAACAAGGGGGAGGATCCAATTTCATGGGTTGCGGTTTATTTATGGACACTATTTATACACAATGTATTTTATGTACTTCGATCACTTGTAGAACTTATTTTGAAACTAGCGTTTTATCAAATTTTGGTTACCTTTTTTTAGTCGGGAATTAAGTTTCTTCAAGATACTAGTCTTGCATTTGATATACTTATTGAAATTCTCATTTTGGCGACTTAATTCTGCTATAATCTTTGAGATCTTAACATTTAAATTCTATTTAACATATTCTCACTTTCTCAATCGGATTGTTTGAGTTCAATCTGGTCTATCCCAGAGTGATAAAGTTGGAACCTTTCATTGTTTGGTTTCTTTTGTTGTGGCCTTAGAGATGCCATCAAGATCATTTCTCGATGATTGTCAATTCTTTTTTGCTAGAGCATGATTTTCATAGCAAGATTTCAACAATTTTGAGAATTTAAATTGATGATAAGGTACATGAATAATGATCTGCAGTCAGCTAATTGATAGAAAGGAGTTCTTGGTAACAAGTGATTTGTAGCTAATTTTGACGCTTTTAATCGATTCTTTTTCTATTAGACTACGATGATACTTGCAGCTGATTTGAATTCATAATTGATAGTTTTTCTATTAGAGTACAATGATACTAATATCACTTTTTTACGGTGATAAAACCTCGAAATCATCAAATGGATATCCAAGTGTGTTTCTCAGCAAAGAAGAGTCGTCAAATGTCATGGTAAAAAATCACAAATTTGTCATTTGAATTCTCATCTCTCTTCATGAATTTTAAAAATGCTATGCAAATCTGAGGTTCCCACAAATATAGTTGCAAAAAATAGTAATTGTATACTTGAATTTGTTGTATTTGGCATTCTGATCCTTTATTATAGTTTAAGATGCATTCTCCTATCATGGTTGCTAAATTTAGTAACACTATCTAACTTTCATGCGTTTGGCACTTTGATCAGATCTTAATGGAGAACAACTTTTTTTTTTCCTACTGCAAAGAATTTTATGTAGATATATTGAGTTAGAGATGATGGGTCATGGTAGTTATCCTTGATTTTTATGTACATGAGACTTGTTATGGTGGTAGTGTTGTGTAAAGTTTATTTTTAGTAAAAGACTATGTTATGCATGTATTACCCTTGTTAAGTTCAAATCTTAATTAATGTGGATTTTGTCATTATAGTTTGATGAAAATGTATTTGATTTCTATTTTCATCATTAAATATGTATACAATATACAAGTGCCAAGCCTCGAGCTCGAGTATTCCACACTTCGCAGCCACAATTCCAAAACATATATAATAACCAAACTTTTGGAGGATAAAATTTAAAAATTAACAACGTGTGCACGTCCTCCTCGTGATGCAAGAAACGCCAGAGTCGTTGCTTCAACATTACAATGTTTCTAATGACATTCTACAATGTATTTGCTTGTATATACGATCTCCATGTAGGATCAGATGCTGTGTTTTTGTGTATATATGTGTGTGTATTTTTGTGATTGAATGGAAGGAAAAGAAACACACTGTGAGATTGTATTTGCAGTGAAAAAAAGTGTACCATCTCACTAAACAAACAAGGCTATAAATAGCCTTTTACATCAAAAGAAAAAGTCTCATGCAAACTCCTTCTCCTCCTTTTTTTAGTTGCATCCTAACCTCCTAGACTCCACTAAACTAGGTCAACCATGACCCATTTATCCCATCACCAACTAACTAATATTTTATTTAAAAACACTGAAATAATATTCTAATAAAAATAAATACTAACATGTCAAGATAAACCCAACATTCACCCCCTTAATCTTGACATGTTTCTTCATCAAAGCAATGCCGGTTCATCTTCCCTTGCTAAACTGGCTTCATTCTCATTGTCTTTCCATTTTGTACACTCATTTGCAAAGTGTCCAAACGCCCCACATTCATAGCATCTAAATTTGCTCTTATCGCCTCGACCCGAGCTTCTTCCGCGTCCTCTTTCTCCTCTTCCACGCCCTCTTCCGCGTCCACTATTTTCACCATGCCTTTGCTCACTTGACCACATCAATTGACCTTGCTCGTCTTCCTTTTTCATCATGGCCTTTGAGCCTATCATCATAGGCTTTTAACCTTCCTACCGCTTCTTCCAATGGCATACTTTCAAGATCGGAGTATTGTTCAATTGAAGCTACAATTGGCAAATACTTCTTTGGAACAGAATTAAGAAACTTTCTAACGATCACTTCTTCATCAAGACTCGATCCAAGACTTTTAAATTTCTCAACTATACCACCTATCTTACCGGAAAACTCATTGATCGTCTCGGTCTCTTTCATCCTTAGTTTTTCTAACTCACCACGTAGCGTTTGCAAACGTGCATTTTGCACCCGTTCGGTACCTAAATACCGAATCCGAATCGACTCCCAAAATTGACCGAAACCAATTACTCTACATGGTCAATCTTGATTGAAACGGTGTTGAGAGCGCTAGGATCAGATGCTGTGTTTTTGTGTATATATGTGTGTGTATTTTTGTGATTGAATGGAAGGAAAAGAAACACACTGTGAGATTGTATTTGCACTGAAAAAAAACGTGTACCATCTCACTAAACAAACAAGGCTATAAATAGCCTTTTACATCAAAAGAAAAAGTCTCATGCAAACTCCTTATCCTCCTTTTTAGTTTCATCCTAACCTCCTAGACTCCATTAAACTAGGTCAACCATGACCCATTTATTCCATCACCAACTAACTAATATTTTATTTAAAAACACTGAAATAATATTCTAATAAAAATAAATACTAACATGTCAAAATAAACCCAACACTCCAAGCACCACCTTTGAAAAAAAAATTACAAACTCTCATCTTCCTGTTACACATTCAAACTCATCTAAGATTTAAGATAAATTTTCAATTAAAACACCATGGATGATCCTATACACACACCAACTATTTGTTGAAATGTATGAACCATGTAGCTCTTTTTGTTCCTTCCAATTGTTTGTTTTATTGGTAGACAGGATACTCACCACAGGTTTTATTTGAGTTTTTTTGCTTTGTTAAATCCTTTTACTGTCTACTTCAATCACATTGGCAAACATGTTTTCTTCTCTTTTTAACTTTCAGCATGCTTAGAACAATGACAACAAACATGAATCCTAATGTTCCTCAAGGTAGCAAGTGAATGTCTTCTTTATACTCAATTTTCATGTTAGCCTAATTTGATTGATCATGCCTTTGTTACTTATTTATACAAAACCGTTACTATATATGTGTTCATTATACTTGTTTACTTACATATATAATTCATTTTCGTTCTTTGATCATAGTTTGCCACCACCTGCCTGAGTCCAAATGACACATAAAATACATTTTTTGGCTTCCTTGAAGCCTTATCAACAATATTGGAAAATCACGGTTTTTTCAATTGAATTCATCGATGAACAAGTGAGTCTGCACGTCTCCTTTATATAACATTACATTTCTTTCGACCACTTACAAGTGTGTTTCAGTAGCAATTTTTCGTGTCACAAAATCTACTTTACATGGTACACAGATTTAAGCTACCATGTTTAATGATGCTACCAAACAATTCTATGACATATTTCAAATGGGCAAAGTGTATTACATCTCCATAGGAATCTTAAAGCTGGTCAACAAGAAATATATTGATAATGATTATGAAATGATTTTGAGTGAAAAATCTGAAGTGGAGGAGGCAATTGACAAAAATATGCCTTTACCTTCAACAAACTTTGATTTTGTTCGAATTCATCAGTTGGAGGCATATGTCAATCGCAAGCAGCCTGTTGGTAACGTATCCAAAAAACCCCTAAATCCTTTATTCCTTTTCTTTTCTTTCTTACCACTGCAGTAAACATGATATTTATTGGTTTTTTCAATTTAGATGTGTTTGTTGTGGTGCAACATGTAGCACCAACAAAAAGCGTTAGAAGGAATTAATACCATATTATTCCTAAGCTGGATATCACATTTGCAGATGATCCGTAACCTATTTTAATTTCTTTCACATTTCATTGGTTTCTCTGAATTTTTTTACCCATGTTTAATCAAACATTCTTTATCTTTCTGGGAGAGGGCTGTTATCATCTCCTTATGGAATGAGCTAGCAATTATTACGGCAGAAGAACTTTCAACTATGACCGGCCGCAATCCAGTCGTTGCAATGAAATCATTGCGAGTTGCAGAGTTTCATGGTAACAAAGTCTTTATAATTGCACCTTCATTGTATTAGTTGTTGTTTGCAGAGTTCGCCAATTTGCCCAACTTACTTTGTACGACCCAAATAATTGGAACAAAAACATGCATATTGGTATAACAAGCCCTTTTCTCTAAACCATATTTGTTTATGAAAACCCTCCTTCATGTGTTGCTATTTAGAAACACTTAAAACTATTTACCTAAAATGGTTGTTGTTGTTATGCATTCCTTTTGCCTCCCTGCATTTGTTTATTTTCAACATGACTTAAATCGTTACTTTTGACACCGTGTGCCCTCGATCAGACACGCCTACAACAACAGAACCTATTGTTAAGCTTAATTTTGTGCTACAATTGTTCCACAATATTACTATTTCATGCTATGCTATACTGTCTATCACACTAATCCGTTGTATATGAATCTGTATGTCAATGTATATGTCCTTTTATCATGACAATTATATTACTTTCACCAAGTAACTGCGTTTTTTGGTGTTTCCTCCTTTTATCCTATATGTGTTTATTTATCGACATTGAGTCAGACCGTTGTACAAATAAACCTTGATATGCCCAAAGTTCATAGGATAAGTTCATGGTAAGATGTTTACTTGGTTTTCATAAACTTATAGTCTTTATAAATACGATATATGTTTCTAATCTCTTTAAATATTTCACAGGTATGAATCTAATGGGAAGGATTCTACAATGGTTTCTATCACCTCTTCTTCAAGTCCCTTTGAATTTCGCTTCTCAGTCGATGTCGTCAGATCATGTCACACATTCTGATATTACTAGAAACCCGTCTTTGGGTGCTGATAAGGTATATCATTTAATAAACATAGTCTGGTTAGTAAATAGACTATCAATTTGTTGCAATCATCAACTAAATTAGTATGGTAATAGTCAAGGGAACATCATGACTAAGCCTAACGAACTTTGTAGTAAACAATTCTCCTCCAAGGTCTAACCTCATGTTTTACCCTTCTCCATAAATTTTGAACTGATTGTGTGTTTTGTTATGCAGCCTGTATCCGTTACTATACGATCTTCTAGGAGCGACATTAGGTTGGATCAAACATTATCATATTAGGCGTGCAAGATACGTATGAAAGCTAATGAATGAGGGTATTGGTGTGATAGGTGCCAGATTAAAGAGGAAAGCTTCGACCTCAGGTTTGTTGTCCATGCGTTCACATGTTTTTTGGGTATTGTTGTGTGTAACTAGGTTCTCTTCAATTTTGGGTCTCATGTTTATAGTCATTTTCAGGTTCATTTTGTTTGTCAAATTTCTTGATGAAACTGGTGAGGCTTGGATTACCGTGTTCAACGATGCGGCGGAGAAATTGTTAGGCTGCTCAGCTAATGAGCTTAAAGAAATGAGATTGCAGGTAACAAAATCATTGGCTTGTATTGTTTAAAGTGATGATCCATTCTTACGAAAATTCCACCTTTCTCATCAACTTCTTCATCATTTTTTATGTTGTCTAATTTGTTTATGGGAAGACGGTCTTCAATTTGTTAAGCCATTGAAGCGATTGGCATGGGTGTCACATTGTTTAAGAGTAACCGTTGCTACACATGAGTTCAAGAATGAAAAGCGACAGAGGATTACTATTAATGATGTTGCACCTGTTGACATTGGCACAGAATAAGCTTTTTTGGGAAAAGTTATGCATGAAGACATAAATGATTTTCAGTTTATGCTAAAAGTAGTCTTTATTATTGTTGGAGAGTATGATTGTTTTTGGAAACTTTGGTAGTTTTGTGTTAATATGAACTTTTCACTTTCTTAACAATGTGAGCTACAATTACTATGTACACATAACACCAGTTACCTACATCCTTATTTGTGGAAACTTTATGTTTTGCATTCATGAGGCACATTTGAAGTTTTGCAAGTAATTTCTTTTTTGTTACCATTATGATTAACGTATTGTTTTCCTAATCTAAGTTGGTACCTAGATGTCCAAAACATTTTTTTGTCCACCCATTCTTGATTCTACGTTGATTGCTGGTTTGCTAATACATTCTTGTTATTTGCAATTTCTTCTAGATATGTGTCTTTTATGTTATCAGAATCGCTATATTCCTAAGAAGTTTATGTTGGAAATTTCTAACATGACCCAACAAAAAAAAAATGATTCTGTTGCAGCAAAAGTGCCAAGAACTCGACACGTACATAAAGTGTTTCAAAAATGGATCAACATGAATTTAACACAAAATGTTTTCAGCCGATAAAAGGTGACCCATGGTTACCCAATTCATCCCGAGACCCTGATACCTTTTTTTTCTTCTAAACTTAAGAAAGGAATAAAGGTTTAGTAATTATAAAGATATAAAATTAAAACGATTACATATAAATTTCAAATTTAACGCAAAATCGAATGTCTACTTTGTGAACTTAAACTTGCCTTCAAAATTAAAAAACACATTTAATTTGGGAATATTTTTAGTACGATGCATGAGCCAAATATATTTGAGAATACATGACATTCATTTATTATCAAATATGTTCGATTTACATTTTAAAGACTCGTACCCGCCACTATAACGTGCGGGTATCATAATTAGTGTGTGATATATATGTGTGTGTATGTGTGTGTATATAATAAAAAAGCAAAACTAAATAAGTAGAAAATAAATAACATGCATTTCTCAATACAAATATAAAAAAAGCTAATGGTATTGAGATTTGTTTTTTTAGAATTTTTATTATATTATTAAACAATAATGTTCACCTTTTTCGAATGTCACAACAGGTTGTAAACTTGTAATCGATCGCATTGGAACAATATGTTGTAACAACTTATAACTAGTGTAATACCCTTACACTGTACAAAATTATATTTTACCTTATGGAATTATATTTTTTCAATAAGAAGATTATATGACGTAAATATGTAATGTTTAACCATTTTAAAAAATGATTAATATTAAAAAAAAACACATTAACTTTCTTTATTTTCGTGATTAATAAGTCTCTAAACTTTGTTTAAGTCTCTAAACTTTTTTTGTTATTTTTTAAAAACCTTAAACTATTTTAGTTTTATTCAAAAGTGTATATTTCACCTGTTTGACTGGTTACCAAACTTTTTGTTTTTGCGATTGTGTTCTACCGGCTAATCCAGTAGTCGGCCAAAAATATATACTCACCATCTTTTTTATTTTTGTTGAAATAAACGCACCATCTTTTTATATTTTTCCGATTAAGTCACTAAACTTTTTGTTTTATCAATTATGTTTTATCGGCTAATCCAGTAGTCGGCCAAAAATATATACTTTTGAATTAGACAAACATAGTCTGGGGACTTAAACAAATAAAAAAAAAGATTAGAAACTTAATTGAGAAAATAGAAAAGATTGATTGAGTTTTTTCAATATTAGCCTCTAAAAAACCAATGAACATATACTTTTTCGTTAACCATTACTCCATTAAACAATTTTTACCCAAATACACCCTTTAAATGTTAGACAAATCAGGGTATACGAAATTGTGGGAATCCATCCTACACTTGGGACTTTTGAGACCCCGAGGTGTATTGTGAAATGTGAAACCGATTTCAAAACCCTCTATTTTAGACGGGTTTAAGGGTAATCGGTCATTAAAACAAGGAACACAGATTTGTTCTCTGTGATTTGTATTCCATTAAAAGATTTGCATTATGCAACATTTTTATTTGTCAGGATTTTGTCAAAGGATCTGCATTATCATTTAAGAAAATATTGTTAATTTGAAAAATACAAGGTAACTGTGATTTAAACTTTTAAGGGAGAGACTGAGTTTTTACTGAAACTTATGAACCAATCATAGGATTTTAAATGCAAATCATAATGAATATCAGGAAATCTGCGAACCAAACACCTCCTTACACCAATGCCGCCCATATTTCACACCTCCTTCAAGATCGGTATTCTTTGAACCGGTCTCAAAAACATCATTTTTTAGCTTCCGCCACTTTGAAACTATTACTATGATGGCGCCAAGTAGGTCTGGCAATTGACCGTTTTTTTTTTATCCAAATCCAATCAAATCCAAATCCAATTATACTTTTAATGGGTCATAAAAATCAATTCAATATATTTGAAGATCCAATAGATTGATCCATTCATGCAGATCAACAAACAGATCGATACACGATATGTCTGGATCAATTCATTTAATATAAAAATAATAATAACACATTTACCTAACTTTCATCATCATCATGAAAAATAATACATTTATAAAAAATTATTGGAATAATTCTCGATATGATAAATATGGGTAACGGCTACAGGGTCGGTAGGTTGAGGGTGGGGTGGGGTAGAATAGAATAGGGTAGGGTGGGGTAAGGTAGGGTAGAGGGTTAGGGTAGGGTATGTATGGTGGGGTTGGGGTGGGTGGGTTGGTTAAGGGTAAGTGTAAGGGTTGGGGTATGGTAAGGTGGGGTAGGGGTAATAATGGGGTGGGTGGATAGGTTAGTGGTAACGGTGTGGGTTGTTAGATGATAGGCCTGGCCCAAATCAATTGGCTCATTATTATGTTTATGCTTATTTATTTGCTTGTTAGAGATGGCAACGGGGACGGGTATTACCGGGGACCCCTTTCCCCGTCCCCGACCCCGACTTTCAAAACCCGTCCCCATCCCCGACCCCGTCCCCGACGGGTATTTACTTTGCATCCCCTTCCCCGTCCCCAGAGGGTAACGGGGATCCCCGACGGGTATTCGGGGATTTTTACCCGTTAAATTTTACATTATGTATTTTATAATTAATGTTTATGAAATAGAAAAATTGGACATAAAATATTATATTTATATATTTAATTAATATAATATTAGATTAATAACTCGACACAAAAAAAAATTAATTGATCAATTATCTAATAAAAATTGTTATAACGATGCAATATTTCTATATAAAATTAAATCTAATTATAATGTCAAAAAGGAAACATAAAACTCCAAACATTATTAATGTAATAAAGTTCCTAAGAATCAAATTAAATAACATTAAATTAATTAGTATATTAATACGACTTTCCTACGTATATTATATGTGTATAATTTGTAATTATAATGAATTGTGAAACTTAACACTTTAATACAAATTTAACTTCAAAAATATACTTAATCTTATTTAGATGATACAACATTTTTAAAGTTACTCAAAATAAAAAATAATAATGTAGAACAAGAAATGCATGTGTGATGTATATGTGTGTGTGTGTGTGTGTGTATGTGTATTCAAACATTTTTATATACTATGCATATAATATATGATTCATATGTATAATATTTAAGCATTTAACTACTCATATATGTATTTAACTATGATATTCATATGCAATATTTAGATATTTATATATAACATATATTATTTATATTTATATTATGTTTCGGGTACGGGGTCGGGTACTGGTACGGGTACCCGAGGGGTAATCCCATCCCCGTCCCCGTCCCCGGTTTTAGTATTCGGGTATTACCCGTCCCCATCCCTGGTCGAAACGGGTTCGGATGTCGGGTTCCCCATCGGGGTTTTTTGCCATCTCTATTGCTTTTATTGTAATCTTGAAGGTTAAGCAATCAATAATGTTCAATATGGTATCAGAGAAAAATAACAAACTTTCTCTCTATCCTCTATCCACCCTAGAAAAAACCGGCCCCTTCCCCCCCTTGGCCGCCGCATTTCAGCCGTGAACCACCATGGCCGATAACCCTCCTCCCCAAACTTTTCACAAAGCCTTTGGTGTCGTTAACATCAAGTCATGCATTCCCCTTGTTCTTGACCTCGATCAGTTAAACTATGACGTGTGGTGCGAACTCTTCACCACTCATTGCAAGAGCTTCGATGTTCTTGGCATGATTGACGGTGTTACACTCACACCACATGTTAATGCCGCCGTTCTCTCTCAACTCGACAATATCGTCAAAATGTGGATTTATGGCACAATAAACAAATTCCTTCTTCAAACCATTCTAGGGGTGTTATCGGGACCAAACCCGGACCGGACCGGACCGGACCGAACCCGGTTAGGACCGAACCCGAATGAAGCAAATATATGAAATCGAGGACCGGACCATTTGAATATTCTTGGTCCCGGTCCCGAGTCCGGGTATTCGGGAAAAACTCGGTAGGACCAAACTAAAAATCACTTTTTTTTTTGGAATAGCAACTATAAATCACATAACAAAGTAAAAGAAACATCCATGGTATTTAGTGTACAAACATTCAAAAAAACAATAACAAACCAACCAAAAGTTTTGAATTTTGACAACCATTCAAAAAACCGAACCAAGTCAATAACGGAAAAAAAAAACATCGATCGCCCTTTATTTTTTTCCTTTTCCATCGGGGTCGCGTATTGCTTCTTCAATCTCTACAAAAAAAATAAAGTTAGTGTATATTATATAATGTTCGGTTTCTAGAAAAATATATGGTTTTACCCAATGCGATGTCATCGTATTTCAAAATGTCGTCAATATCATCTCTTCAATTCCATCGACCTCAATCCACGGCAACTCTTTGATTCCATCGACCTCACAACGTCTCTTCCACTTCGTCTTCTGGTCTCTGGAGTTTGTGTTGCGGTGGAGAACTGGACTACTGGAGATCCTAAATCCTATTTCTAAATTCTAATTGGCTTTGCATTTCGGTTCCGGGTAATTCCCGAACCCGGACCGGACCGAACCCGAATGAAACAATTATATGAAACCGAGGACCAGACCATTGCTTGGAAATCGGTCCTATTCGGGTTCGGGACCGGTTCGGTTCGGGTATTTGGTCCGCATATAACACCCCTAAACCATTCTTCGCAAAAACTCTACCGCCCGTGACGTTTGGCTTAGTCTCGAAACGTTATTTCATGATAATAAGGATTCTCGAGTTATGCAATTGGAGAACGACCTTCGGAATCTTGATATTGGTGCTATGTCCGTCGGTGATTATTTGCATAAGATCAAAGTCACGTCGGATCTTCTTGCTAATATTGGTGTGCCTCTTGACGACAAGAATCTTGTCATTCATACTCTTAATGGCCTTCGTGGAAGATTCGGTAATGTAGACACTTTGATTCGCCATAGTAAGCCCTTCCTTCTCTTCAAGGACGTACGCTCCATGCTTCTCCTTGAAGAGTCTCAATTGACAACCGTCACCCAATCCACTCCTTCCTATGACACGGCTCTCCTCACACACTCAAAATCCTCAAACCTGCAACCTTCCACATCCTCTCACAACCCTAATAACCCACAAGTGTGCCGTAACTTATCCTGCGGCTCTTGTCGCTTCGGAGCTCGTTGTCGATATCTTCACAATCAACCGACTACATACCCTCGTCCTACCCCCACCCCACCATTGAACTCTCTCTCTACCGCCCCTAGACCACCCTCTTCCGCCCCTCCTTGGCTAGCCTCATACCCCTCGGCTCACTTCACCACTACCCCATCACCGCCCCTTCAAACCCTCACCACCACGCCGCCACTGCCCCACCCTAACCTCTCACCGCTGCCGCTATACACCAATTCTTCCTCACCGCTGCTCCATACCTCTCAAAACAGCCCCCAACCATACTTTTTTCTGCCGCATCCCTTTTCCCAAAACAACCCCCCAACCGCACCCACCTCCTACCTCAATCGTGGCCTATCCCAATCAATTGCACCAGCCTCACTTTACCGAACAACCAACCAATCTTCCACAGGCCTTCAACACCATGACTCTTTAAGATTTGGGTCACACTGTCTGGCACATGTATAGCGGTGCGACTGCTCATATGGCTGCGGATACAGGTATACTCCGTTCCCTTGATAATCATTGTTCTGTTCCCTCGGTTCTAGTGGGTAATAGCTATTTGTCATCTCCTCACAAACCTCTCTATCTAAACCATGTCTTAGTTACTCCTAACATTGTCAAAAATCTAATATCTGTTCATCAGTTTACAAGAGATAATAAATGCACGATTGAATTTGATCCGTTTGGTTTTTCTGTGAAGGACATGTTCACCCGACAGGTTCTTCTCCGCTCTGATAGCACAGACGACTTGTACCCGGTCCACTCATCTCCTCCTTTCGCCTTCTTGACTACTAGCTCTACCACTTGGCATCAACGTCTCGGACATCCAGGATCTGATAGCCTTCGTTATTTAATTTCACGAAATTTTATTAATTGTAATAAGGAAAAATCGACCGTGCTTTTTCATGCTTATCAACTTGGCAAACACGTTCGACTTCCATTTTATCGTTCTGATTCTCTAGTGACCGCACGTTTTGAATTAGTGCGTTCGGATATTTGGACATCACCTATTGCAAGTCTTTCTAGTTATAAATATTACGTTTTGTTTTTAGATCATTATTCTCATTTCACCTGGGTTTTTTCCTTTACATAAAAAGTCGGATGTGTTCTCTAAGTTTCAATTGCTACAATCATATGCCAAAACACAATTTAACCTGCCTATTAAATCTTTTCAATGTGATCATGGGGTTGAATTCGATAACCAACAAATGCAATCCTTTTTCTCCACAAACGATATCACAATTCGTTTTTCCTGTCCTCACACCTCACAACAAAACGGTAAATCGGAACGGTTGATACGTACCATTAACAACACTGTGTGAACCCATCTCTTTTCTTCCCACTTACCTCCCACCTTCTGGGTTGAAGCTCTCAATATGAGTGTTCACCTTCTTAACCTACTACCCTCCACCGCCATTAATCGTGACATCCCCTACTCTTGTCATTTCAACCAACCGCCCATCTATTCCTACATGCGTGTTTTCGGTTGTCTTTGCTATCCCCACCTTCACACCCAACACAAATTGCAACCGCGCTCCACTCCCTGTGTCCACCTTGGTCTTTGTGCAAATCACCGCGGGTATCGATGTCTTGACCTACACACTAATCGCATCATCATTTCTCGTCATGTCACATTTGACGAATCTACCTTTCCCTATGCTTCCATCTCTCCCAATAACTCCCTATCCTATACCTTTCTTGATGATCACACTGACTTCTCCCTTATCACTCATCATATTCTCACCTCCCCTTCGGATCCTCCTCAATCCGCCACCCCTAACCGTCACCCCCTCCCCCCTCGGACCCCCCTCCAACCTCTTCATCCTCATCCGTCACTCCCTCTCCCTCTACGACTTCTTCTACTGCACCACCCCTCACCCCATGATCACTCGGTCTCAATACGGTTTTCACAAACCCATTCAAAAATTAAACCTTCATACCTTCACTCTCTCACCTCTCCCTCAATCTCATCGTCACGCTCTCCAAGATCCCAACTGGAAAATAGCTATGACCGAGGAATATCAGGCTTACCATCTGACACGAACATCGTTAATTCCATTTGGCTATTCAAGCACAAGTTTAATGCCGATGGATCTCTCAGTCGTTACAAAGCACGCATTGTTGCTAATGGCCGCAGACAGCAACCTGGTATAGACTGTGACGAGACTTTCGGTCCGGTTGTCAAACTGGCTACTATTCGTACATTTTTCTCTCTCTTTCTGTTTTTCAAAATTGGCCAATTCATCAACTTGATGTCAAGAATGCCTTTCTTCACGGCCATCTATCTGAAACAGTTTACATGCATCAGCCCCCGGGTTTTGTTGATCACACTCATCAAGATTATGTGTGTTTACTGCGGAAATCTCTTTATGGTCTCAAACAGGCACCGCGAGCTTGGTTTACTCGATTTGCGTCTTATGCTCAGCAGATTGGTTTCACCTCTAGTAAGTGTGATTATTCTCTATTTATATATCAGCACAGGGGTGAGACTGCGTACCTGTTACTTTACGTTGATGATATCATTCTTACAGCATCATTAACCACTTTACTTGATCGCATTACTCACCTGTTACATCGGGAGTTTGCTATGACTGACCTCAGGGACTTATCATATTTTCTTGGGGTTTCTGCTACTCGTACACCGTCGGATATTTTTCTCTCTCAGTCCAAGTATGCGTCTGAAATCTTGCAACGGGCTCATATGTCTAATTGCAATCCATGTCGGACTCCGGTTGATACCAGCGGCAAACTTGGCCCACAAGGATCGCCTGTATCTGATCCTACTCTTTTTCGCAGCCTTGCGGGTGCTCTTCAGTACCTCACTTTCACTTGTCCGGATATCTGCTATGCAGTTCAGCAAGTTTGTCTCTACATGCATGATCCTCGAGAACCTCACTTAACGGCTCTTATGTGCATTCTTGGATATGTCAAAGGCACTCTGACTCATGGTTTACAGCTGTATGCATGTCCTACGGACAAACTTACTACTTACTCTGATGCTGACTGGGCTGGCTGCCCCCTTACTCGCCAATCCACCTCGGGCTACTGTGTATTTTTGGGCGCTAATCTGTTGTCCTGGTCTTCTAAGCGTCAACTGACTATCTCTCGATCTAGTGCGAAGGCCGAATACCGGGGTGTCTCTAACGTTGTTGCTGAAACGGCGTGGCTTCGTAACCTTCTTCTTGAGCTTCGTTCTCCGATTCGACACTCCACGATTGTGTTCTTTGACAACATCAGTGTCGTCTATCTCTCCAATAACTAGGTGCAACATCAGCGTACCAAACACATCGAGATTGACATTCACTTTGTTCGTGACAAAGTGGCTAATGGCGAAGTTCAAGTTCTTCATGTTCCTTCACGCTACCAGTATGCCGACATCTTCACGAAGGGCCTTCCTACATCTCTGTTCACTAACTTTCGATCCAGCTTGAGCGTTTGCTCCCCTCCCGCTCAAACTGTGGGGGGTGTGTTAGATGATAGGCCTGGCCCAAATCAATTGGCCTATTATTATGTTTATGCTTATTTATTTGCTTGTATTGTAATCTTGAAGGTTAAGCAATCAATAATGTTCAATAGGGCTAAGGTAGAGTTAGGGTGGGTAAGTTGATGGTGGGGTGGGGTGGACAAATTGAGGGATAGGTGGAGTAGGGTAGGGTGGGTAGGTTGAGGGTAAGGTAGAGTAAGGGTAGGGTTTGGGTTAGGTAGGTTGGTTAGGTTGAGGGGTAGGGTGTGTAGGTTAAGGATAGGGTAGGATAGGATATGGCGGGGTAAGGGTAATGGTGCATAGGGCCGGGTGGGTGGGGTAATATCATGGTCGTATGATGTGGGTATAAAGTAATATGAAAATTGAAAAATTAAATGAGTCAATCTGAATCATGATCCATCTGTCGAAATTAGTTGGATCATATATATAGATCATGATCCACTTAATTGGATCATAAATCTAATCTATTCATTGTCAAGTCTAGTGTCAAGGCTTTACAAACCGGTTTTCCCAAAACCGGTCTTAATCTATCTATCTATACTATTAAAAGAGTAACTAAACACCACATGAAATGCTCTCATTGAATTTGCCACATGGCATGCCCTCATTGAATTTGCCACATGTCGTTCTCTCCTTTTGCCACGTCATTTACTGATTTTATATTTAAATTTTAAAGCAAATCAAATCTATGTAAATCTAATATGGATTAATTTAATAACTAACTAACTAAAATTAAGCAAATTTTAATATTCATATAATTATTATATAATACATACATATAAATATCAATTTCTAAAATTAACCCATGTATTACATGGGTAATAACCTAGTAACATATGATACAAATAAAAGCTTGGAAATTGGAGGGATGGTTAGTGAGAAAACAATAAAGGGAAACGATGGTCAGTGAAAAAACTAAATTGTAATTTTATATTTTTATTATCTTATATATTTATTGTTATTGTTTATGATGACATTATTTAATTATATATATTTACTTAGGTAATTAAAAGTTTGAAGTGTTACATTTTGTTAATTAAATGTATAGAGTAAAACATTGATGTCATTGTATATGATAAAAATATTCTAGAAAAGAGTTCCAATATAATTTTAAATGAGGAATATAAGTTTTGTCCAAATTATACTTAGTAGTACACTGGTTATTAACACATTTTTATGTGAATATTTTATAAATAAATATATACTAAAAATCTACACAAACGTAATTTACATACAAAAATCTTTATTTTTATCAAGAAAAAAAAATACAAAAATAATATTATCTTTTTTTATAAGGGATAATTAAACTTTTCCTATTTTTAAATAGAAGGAATTGCTCAAAATAGCAAACCACTTTTTTCTTTTTTTATTATAGCAATCTCTCAAATTTTGTCCCAAATAATGGAATCAACTATTGGTTTACTCCCGATTAATGCATTTAACTGGTAAACAACGAATATGTTGTTATTTCAAACGAGATATTAAATGGTAAAAAATAAAGCTGATTGCCACAATAAGAAAAAGAATAAAATTAGGTTGTTGTTTTAAACAATAAAGCTATGTATAACCTTTTTTTTGTCAGTTATCTTTTGTTATTTACCGGTTAAATGCTATAATTGGGAATAAACAAAGACTTAATTTCATTATTTGAGACAAAATTTGCGAGATTGCTATAATAAAAAAGGGAAAAGTTATTTTTTATTTTGAGCAATTACCCCTTTTAAATTTGTATGAATAGTATTCATTTTTTGAAACTTTTTATCTTTATATTTCTAAGTATAAATAAAATTTTAAAAATTTATATTTACATAGAACAAAATCTAAAAATTTTATATAGTTAAAAAAATTATAAAACATTTCACCACCAATATTGAATTGTTTTTATTTTTTAAATATATAAAATAATGCATAGTTAGCTAAAGGTCAGAAGCTAAATCTGAAAGTCATTTAAATCATTCAAAAAGATTTTTTTTTATTTATAGGAGTTAAAATAAGATAGTACTTAATTATATTTATACTTAAATTTTAAACATAAGTTATATAACTAATTAAGGAGATTATGATGCTATTTGTTTTTTAAAAGGTTAATGTCTGAAGTCTGAAAACTAAATCTGAAAATAAGAAGTGGTCTTAAGGTCTGAAATATAAAACTAAGAGGTGATCTTAAAGGTTGTTTGTTTAGTAATATGAAATATTTGAAAAAACTTACTTTAAAATATTATATCTAATTTATATATTATAATTATTTAATTTATATAAACATAATTAAATTATAATAATGAATATGATAAATATTTTTAAATTAGAATTAAATGCACTTATATTGTAATCAACACCTCAAAAAAGGATAACTGAAATTATAATAGTTAATATGATAAATAGTTTTAGGGTTTGTAAACTAAAAATAAAAAAAATGGTGCTCCTTAATTTTTTTCGGACCCAAGAATCCCTCTTAAAATTAAGAGGTAAATTCAGAGGTTGTAACATCTTAACTCTGAATCAAAATAAACAATTCTAATTTATTCTAGATCTAAAAATTAAACTTCAGAACGTTTTAAGAGCTTATTGATGAAAAACAAACAAGACCTATATACGGAAAATTAGGAGGGAAATTTTTTTGGTTAAGTGAAGAAGTAACGCATGACACTAAACATTTTCTTTTGTTAATACATAAAGATAATTTTCATACATGTCGATTCTATAATATTTTCATACATGTCGGACAACGGGATTCGCCAGAGAGAAGGTTCGTCGAAAAGGAAGGGTTAGTCAGCAGATTGAACTAATTCATCAGGTGCAATTTTTTATGTTTTTGAAAAAAAACTAATTTTGAAAAGTTTAGTTGGTTAAATATTTTTTATGCAATGAGATATAGTTGGAGGTTTTAATCAAAAAATATTCAACTTAAGGTTTTTTTCGTAAATTTTTCATTGTTTCAAGTGTTTTAACTAAATGATTTGTATAATATTTTTTTTACAAAAAATAGTTTTTATAATCATTCAAACATATATAATTACACAAATAATCGTATTCAAAACCTTTAATTAACAAAAAACACTTGTGTCACGTAAGTCTATTGGTCACAATTTTTCTAACACTTATTTGATCATTCACAAGAATTATTTGACTATTTACAATGTTTCTACACTTATTTGATCATTCACAACACTTTTTTGATAATTCACAAGAATTATTTGACTATTTATAATTGTTCTACACTTATTTGATCATTCTCAAGAATTATTTGACCATTCACAATATTTATTTGATCATTCACAACACTTATTTGATTATTCACAAGAACTATTTGACCATTCGAAGTATATATTTGATCATTCACAACACTTATTTGATCATTCACAACAATGAGGTACATTTCTTTACTTTCATCACTCTTTAAATGCCAAATTTTTAAAGAATGAATGTAAATTACAAACACAACTGCTTGAATTAAAAGCAAAATATAACACTGAAAAAGGAAAAGTGTGTGAAAGCAGATTACTTGCACAATCACTAAAGGAAACATCTGATACGTTTGAAAAGAACTGGTTAAACGAACATAGTCTTGTCAAAACCTTTTTACGAGAAAAAGTAATGGTTGAGTATAAGAACACTTCACTTAAGAATCGTATTGATGCAATTGCTGAGGAAAAGAGCTACTTGAATTCAGAACTATCTGTTCTTACAAAATGGTTAGAGTCTTTAAATGTGGAAAATTTAGAAAATGAGAGAAAGCTTAAAATGTTCGAAAAAGAGAGAATAGGTTTGTACTCCCGAATCAAAACCCTTGATGATGAATTCTTTAAACGGGGTCAAACAGCACAAACTATTCATCTAAATCAACCAAAATAAACTAGGTTTTATCATTCCAAAGAAGGAATCAGTTTTAAAAATCCTACGTTTTTGAAAAAGGCTCAGTCGGTACCGTTTTACCAATGCTATTCGATAGAAAATACATGGGACGCGGGTATCAGGCCTTCTTTCATCACTCATCAGAAGAAGTCCTGGCCCAAGAGGATAGAAAACGAAATCAAAAAGAAAGCAGGCAAATTCCTTTTACATATGAAAAGCTAAACGACAATTATCCTTACAGAGTACCCACTCTTGAGGATGACTTCTTCTATAACTACTCATCAACAGAAATGAAAGCTAAACCTTGTAAACCGATTTCTCATCCTTATATTTCTACCACTGTTCTTCAACACAAAATCAAAGTTTTAGAAGAGGAATTAAGGATCGCTCTTGAGAAAGCTTCTGTCAGTCAAGAAGTTCTTCTCACAAATGAATAACCGTTCGAAAAAACAAATTTTTAAACAAAGTATAGAATTAACACCTTACAAAGAACGATTCAACACTGTTTCAGAAAAGTTAAATTCTTACACAAAAGATTCAAAAACCTCTTCTCGTGCTAGTGTCCTAAATACATCACTAGACAAAGGTAAAATCATAATTGAAGTCCCTTTGAACAATTCCAAATGTGAATGTTCAAAATTTTCAAAATCTGGTTTCAGAAGGACCAAGAGTAAATCTAAGTCCTCAAAGAAACTCACTCACAAAGGAAATTTCTCTAGATTTAAGCTTTCCAAACATACTGACTCTTCTCATTTTGTACCTACAGATCATGTAAGAAGGGTTCCAAAAACGACTATCCAGGATTTTTCCAATTTCTTTGTGAAGAAAGTTGTCATGCCAGCTGGTTTTTTTTTCTAGTGATAGGTTGAATGTAATTTCGGAAAACAATGAATGTTCTGTAATGAAATCGAATGCTTGTGTGAAATATTCATTTTCGGAAATGTTTGCTTTATGTCTTACTCGCTTTAGACGCCAAGTTCCCGAGATGAACAAATATGTTCCATATTTGGAAAAAAGAGTTCGCAAAAAGAAAAACAAAAATAGTGCATCATTGGCCTTTTCGGAAATTAAAACATGCATTCTGCCTAAGGTTAAACCAAAGACAAATACAAAACACGTACTTTTGTGAAACTGTTTCGGTGCATCTTCGTATAAAACCGATTTGTTTGGCTCACTCAGTTCAGGACCCGTACATAACCCAACATGTTTTCTGAACAATTCGGTTCGGAACACGATTTGCATGTCATTTCAACATTACCATCATGGATTTATTTCACCTACTTGATAATCTATCTACAATGCCATACTTTTAACACAATTCTAATCTCAGGTAAAATCCATATGGTATATGGATTCGGGTTGCTCCAAGCATATGACTGGGAGAAAAGAGTTGCTGACCAATATGGTAGAACAATACCGCGTTACAGTTAGATTCAGAAATGATAATCACGCTCAGATAAAATGATATGATGATCTAGTTCTAAACAATCTAGTCATCAAGGATGACTATGTCGAAGGATTATCTCATAATCTTTTTAGCATAGGACAACTTTGTGACAAAGGACTAGAAGTAACGTTTAGGGCAAAAAGTTGCAGTGTCAAAAGCGATAACGGAAATGAAATCTTGACTGGTGCGCAAAACTCAAACCTCTACACCATTGATGTGGCCAAGCTAATGGTAAATGATAGCATTTTCCTGTTGTCTAAAGCCTCCTCAAAGGACTCATGGCTATGGTATAGACTAGCTATCCCATTTGAAATTCGACAATATGAACAAGCTTGCATCAATACATCTGGTTAAAGGTCGCCCGGAACTTCGCTATGAAAAAGATCATCTATGTGGAGCCTGTGAGAAAGGAAATATAAAGAGATCCTCTCACAAACCAAAACCCGAACCATCAACAAAGAGAGTTTTGGAACTGCTGCATATGGATTTATGTGGTCCAATGCGTACTCAAAGTATTAAGGGTAAGCGGAATGTGTTGGTTATCGTTGACGGCTACTCACGATATAGCTGGGTTAGGTTCTTACAATCCAAGGAGGAAACAGCTCTAGAGATCATAGATGTTATCAAGAGTGTCGAGACCCAACAGCAGCTGTCGGTACAATCAATCAGATCTGACAACGGCGCAGAACTCAAGAATTCGGTAGTAGATTGATTCCTACGATCCAAAGGCATCCATAATCAATTTTCCGTGATACGAACGCCTCAACAAAATGGCATAGTTGAAAGACGAAACCGTACCTTGGTCGAGGCTGCTCGTACCATGCTCAACTACTCAAAGCTACCTCCATTCTTGTGCGCTGAAGCCATGTCCACTGCTTGCTTCACACAAAACCTCTCAATCATTCATAAGCGCTTCAACAAAACTCCCTATCAACTTTACCTAGAAAAAAGTTCCCTATATCAAATACTTACGAGTTTTTGGTTGCAGGTGCTACGTGCTGAATGACGAGGATAACCTCAGGAAATTCAACGAGAAAGCGGACGAAGCGATTTTTATTGGATACTCATCCAATTCAAAGGCATATTGCACGTACAACACTCGTACCAGGACAATCATTGAGATTGTGAACATCACATTCGATGAAATGGCTCCTGAAGTTGACCAATCAGGACCACTGTGAAATACAGTTTCTATATCAATCATGCAACAATTCAATATCAAGAATAATAAAATGAATCAACACTAACCAATTGATTATATTCCTGAATTGTCGATTACAGAATGATGAGAATGAAGCTTCAAAGTCAGTAACCGCTATCCGTACAAAAAGTGAAAATGTCAGAGTTTTTTTTCATTGAAAGTCAAACCTACTATATATATACATAGTTTTCACAACTATGGAAGAATTACAAAACAAACCCTATACTTTGATTTCCATCAATTATAATACATTCTAACAATCTCGCCCTTTGATGGAAAGTGCAAAGTCTTTAAATCGTCAGTCCAAGCTTTTGTTCAAACCTTCTTATGCTTTTCCGATCCGAGAGCCTCCATTCAATCTTTGAGATGAATTCTACCATTAGTCTTCGGTCATTAACAGATAAGGCTCCTCTCTTTGTCTTTCTCTTCTTATCAGATGCAAGCTTTCCCTTTAAACCACTCAAAACTTTGTTCAGTGTACCATCTGGAAATTTGTTAAGTTCTACACTTCTCATAGCCCTTAGCTTCTTATTTCTATCTCTGTACATAACAGCTGGATGCTTTACCATGACAACTTGAAATTCTTTCAATTCTCCAGCAAACTTGATATCTCTGTGAGGAGCTGTCATGTTTATCTTCCTCATTCCTCGTGCAACACCTATCTGCAGATCTTGCACTGACATCAATACCAATTTGGTATGCATGAAGTGAAAAAGTGTCTTAAGGGCAAATCTGCAGTGTTCATTTCTTTTATTTTTGCACAATTCATCAAATAGATCTTCAATGTCGACCAGGTGCATATTGAACATATCAGCTTCAGTCAAAGTATAAGTATTACCATCAGCTCTAGTAACAGTGAATGTCGGATAGAAAATCTTAACGAATCTGTCCTTTTCTATTTTAACAAGATCAACTATCCTGAACTCACTCTTAACTTTCTCAACTTCTTGTGTCTTATTTCTCAAAAAGCTGGCATAGTTGACCAGATGTGGCATGTTTGGCTCTAAAACCCTAAACAACTTGAGAAAAGAACACGGTGCTTGTTTCTTGCAAAATATTCGTTTCTCCAGAATGTCTTTGATATATGGCATCTTGTTCCTTTTCCTGATAAATTCTGCTGATCGATTCTCTGGAAGCTCAAGCTTCTTTACTTTCTTCTTGCTAATCTCATCTTTATTCAACACTGTAAGCATATCTTGAATTTCCCTTTGAACGACTTGTTGTGCTTCAAATCTAAGTCTATGTTGCTTTTGAGACTCATCTGCAAGCACATATTCATTAAAGAATCTTTCCATCACCTCAACCTCATTCAATACAACTCTTTCTTGACTAGCCACGTTTTCCACAGGAAACTCTTCAGCTTCTTCCTTAACTTGAATTATAACCTCAGGATTTTCAAATGTTGGTGTCGATATTGTATCTTTCAAAATCTCCTGAACTAATCCTTCCTCCTCTTCAATCCTTTCTCCTCTAAAATCAACATCTACTAAAGTAATTACATCATCATCCTCAGAAACTTCAACATATTCATCTCTCTCTTCTTCTACACCTTGAATACTTAACTCATGATGCTTAACGTTAACATCATCATCAGAATCATTATATTCTTCAAAATTGTAAATATCAGACTGAATGTTCAAAGGAACTGGAACATCTTCATAAAGAATCAATCCCAGCTCACTTTGATCACTAGCCGATTCTTTTGTGCCCCCTGCTTCTCTTTCTTTGACTTCTGCTTCATTTTCCGGATACGTTATCATTAAAACCCCAGGTGTAGGCTCATCAAGATTTCTCCTCTTCTCCCCCTCATGAGGAGCATCATCGGAGTCCTCATCATGCTCATCATGTTTCCTTTTAGATGAGGAAACTTGAGCCTTATATGTTTCTTCAACTGCCGCAACTCTCTCTGATAAATTTCCCAAAGCAGTTATCACCGTGCTTTCCAAACTTATCATCCGCTCTCTCATTTCATCAAATTGTTCAAATACGAACTCTTTCAACTCTTCCTTCAATTCATTGATAGCTTGATTTGACTCAGATTGCTTCATCGATTCTTCTGCAACTGACTTTCCCTTTAAAAACTTGTGAATGTTCGACATCTGTGCCATCACTTCAGACAACTGAGCAGATACATGTGTATTCACCCCGGCAACAGCTGCATTTAACGCTTGATTCAACGTAGATTCAGTAACAAAAGGGGATAGAGTCACCACTGGGTCACTGAGACTTCCAGTTGTCACAACAGTCGAACTTGTGAAAAGCACGTCTGTGTGGCCAGTAGTCAGAGATGGCAATGTAGTCGCTCTGACTGGACTTCCACCCTCTTCAAGCGACGGAGCAACAAATGCTTCCGTTGCTGAGGATGTTCCGGTGGGAACACGAAGTTCAACCACACTTACTTCAACAGATGAAGTCGACTCTAGTGTCCTAAGCTGTATAGGATCTATACTCGGTGAATGAATTGATGTCGTACACTCGGGCAGATGTGTACTTATTTCAATATCCATCAAGTCCAAATGACTCTCGGACAGACAATAAGGTTCATCCCGGTGCTCAAATGAAACAATCTCCTGTTGAGAGGAGACTGAGTGGATGGTTGGGTGTGCAGTCGTCAGTGGGATACTGACTTCTTCAATGCTAACTCTCATAGGAGAGCTAACAGCAGATGTGGTTATACCCCGGCTTTCTAGGCTTAAGGCATCCCTCACACTCTCTTCTGCAATACTCACGATATCCATCATCACAATTCCTACCTCATGATGATCACCAATATTAGCACCATCATCATCATCATCATTATCATCACCTTCACCTTCTTCTTCTTGAATATCCGATAAAGTTCTCTCAGAATCAGATTTCTGAAGCTCTTCCTCACCACCCCTTACAACGTCAGCTCCCTCACTCACTGGTTGGTCACCCTGAACTTCAACCCCGTGCTGAGGTTCCTCTCGTCCTAAGGCTCCTTGGGAGAGATCCCGGTTCCCGGGTCTCTATTGGAGCATGATCTATCCTATATAATTTCACATGCTCAATCTCTTGATCTGCATATTTCAACAACGACTCCGGAATCGGCATGATATTTGCATTTGGAGAATCCGGCACTTCGTGTAAACTCATCATTACATAATCAGGACATCGTTGTGAATTTGCTCGATTCGGAATATTAGCTCTTAGAATTCCTCGGATTAGGATTCGAATGAATCTTTGGAGCGGAACAAACTTTCTTGCTCTATTTGTTGTTTTGGCAAGTACAATCTCCTTTAAGTCTTCCCAGATGCACTGAGCATAGTCATAATGCTTGTTAAAAGCGATTCCATGAAAGATCCGTAGACAATGAATGCTACATCTGTCGATGCCTGTATGCTTAGAAGTCATACACCTATTGATGATCCCAAATAGTGTGTACCATTCCCCATTCAATCCATTTCTATGAAATTTGGAGCTCTTTGGTAGTGGCTTTGAGTAGCCCAGGCATATCAAATCATGAACTAGCTCCTCATCCGACACAAAATCTTCAAAATCAGCCAACTCAGGAAAGTTAACTGTGTCTATTCGTCTTGGAAGAAATAGGTTGTGACGAAGTCTGGCAAGAGTGATTTGGTTTTAAACTGGTCTATGGTTACTTTAAAGTGGTGATTGCCATCGGCAGGAACAAATTTGATTGTATGCCAAAATTGTTGAAGGTAGACTTGTGGGATTGAAGGTTTATACTGAAGAAGATAACCTAACGGATGACCTTTGAGAATATCTACTATTATAGGATGACTGACTTTGATAACCTTGGTATCCAAACGATGGTTATTATCTCTGAAAGGTAGGCAATGTTTGGGTTTGACCAATTGGTTATCTGGGATGATAGTTGAAGGTGAGGGTCTTGCAACGGAGGTTGAACGAACAGGTGTAGATACGAGTGTATGATTGGATGATGAATGAGAATCAGATGAATTGGAATTCTGAGACTGAACTGGAGATGCCATTTGAAAACCTGTAAACAGATAAAAATCATGTTAGTTAAGACAGATAAACAAATGAAATCCTTCAAAGTAGAAAAATTGTAACATTTCATCAGAAATTATAAAAACTTGTGATTTTCTGTTTAAGGCATCAATATTCCAGACAATAATAAACTATTATTGACAGGATTCCAGAGTCAATCGTTCAGAGACCAATGTTAGAAAAACACAAATTTATAACAATTTCTTAAAAAAAATGTGACATTTTTCTTAAAATATTAAAAGTTCAACACTTAGGAAAAATTTTCTTTGAAACTCGAATGAAACTCCAACAATCTCGAATAACTCTTTATTAGTCTCGGAGAATACATGACACAACTCGTCTAAGTCTATAAAGAAATTCGAATCAATGGTAGACTTCCTCGAATATAACTTGGATTAAACTCGAATAAATCTTAAAATAACTCGAATGACGCATAAAGTGATCTCGAATAGAACATGAAACAACTCGAGTAAACTTATGCCATACTCTAATGAGTGTTAAGTTCAACTCGCATGAAGTGGGAACTTCCTCGAATACAACATGAGATCAACTCGAATGAACCATAAGTTTCTCGAATGAAATAAGCGTTGATCTCGAATGAAACAAAAGAGTATATGGACCAACTCTATTATGTCTAACACACAACTCGAATGAAACATAAATGTTCTCGGGCAATGTATTAATCGAGACTCATGTGCTGAAATATTCTAAGTGTCAAACTGAACAACTCGAGTAACATATAGAATTTTCTCGATTAAAATGACTGTCAACTCGAATGACTCTTAGACTTTCTCGATTAACAGTTTAATCAACTCGAATGACTCTCAGTCTTTCTCGATTGTTCCTTTGATCGAGAAAATGTTCTTGAAAATATTTTTCAAGTATTCTCACTGATTTTCTAAAAGTTGATTCCAGGAACATTGTCAGCGATAAAGATTATGAACCATACTCGAAAATCAATTTTAAACACATTTGATTTACTGAACTTTGAATAAAAACAACATTAAAGTTGTTAAAAATTCAAATTTCAGAAACATTAAGAACACGAAGGTGTTTGAAACTAAAATCGAAATTTCTGTTTGTGTGGTTTAATTTGAACCATGAAATTTCAGATTCATGTTCACATTCATAAACCGAAAGATACCACACATTTAATTTCAGTTTTATGAACAAAAGATTATGAACACCATGAACATGTAAAATATGAAAACACGAACACAGTTTCATATATATATATTCCAACACTGAAATGAACTATGTAAAAACATAATAAAATAAAAACCACAAAAATTTACTCACAATATGCTGAAAAGATATCTTGATTCGGTCGATAAAATGTGGGTTTTAGGTTTCTTAATGGTGAAGGAACATTGTGAAAAAAATGATGAATATTTATTTATCCGAAAAAGTTAATTTGAAATTTGATTTTCAAATTTATAGAGGAGATTATGAACCGGCCCATGTTTGAAAATTTTATCCGGCCCATTTTCATTTTACAATGATAAACCCAATATTCAACAAAACCCAATATCTTTTCAAAAAAAATTTCAACAAAACAAATAAAATAACAAAAAATTTCTGATTTTCAAAAAAATTAAAAACAGTCTTGAAAAAAAAACAAAACAACAAACAAAAAAAAAATTGACAATTCACACAATTAAAAACAAACAAAATAAAATAAAACAAAGTAAAAGAAATTTTAAAATCAAACAACACAAAAAAAAAAAAAAACTTGAAAATAGACATAAACAAAAAACAACAAAAAAAATTTGAAATTTCTCCCCCTTTAATTTCTGAATAATGCTCTCCCTCAAATATGTATTGTATTTTTCAGCTGAGCTCCCCCTACAACAGATAAATTTTATCAGATTTACTCAAAATCAGATAAATTTATTTTGTTGCTCCCCCTGCACATGACAATCCAGAATCCTGATCTTGTTAAATTCCCAAGAATATTAACTTTTTAAGATTCAAGAATTTAATCATCAGATTAAAATCAATAAAAAATGAAAATTATAAATTATAAATTGAAACTACTGAATTATTAAATCTTAACGATTCAACATACTTAATTTGTATACCAAAAAATTAAACCTTTTTTCATCTAACTTTGGTAAACAAATCAGCTAGTTGATATTCAGTAGGCACAAAATATAATTCTATATTTCCATTTTCTACATGATCCTTTATAAAATGGTACCGAATGTCAATGTGTTTTGTTTTTGAATGTTGCACCGGATTTGATGCAATAGCTATTGTGCTTTGAGAATCACAGTAGATGGGTATTTTCTTTGGTGTAAACCCATAATCGCGTAGTTGGCTATTCATCCACAACACTTGAGAACAGCAAGAAGATATAGCAACGTATTCTGCTTCAGCTGTAGACAATGAGACGCAGTGTTGTTTCTTGGATGACCAACTCACGGGTTTGTCACCTAAGAACTGTACTGCTCCAGACGTACTTTTTCTGTCCATCTTATCACCTGCGTGATCAGCATCAGAAAAAGCAGTTAGATTAAATGAAGATTCTTTAGGATACCACAAACCAAGGTTTGGAGTTCCTTTGAGATATCTTAAAATTCTTTTCGCAGTTGTTAAATGTGATTCTTTAGGATTCGCCTGATATCTTGCACACACACATGTAGCAAACATAATATCCGGTCTACTTGCTGTTAAGTACATCAATGACCTAATTATACCTCTATAGTGAGTTACATCTACAGGTTTCCCCGAAATGTCCTCATCGAGTTTTGACTTTGAATTCGGAGCCATGGGAGTTTTCATAGGAGTACTGTTACCCATGTTAAATTTCTTTAACATGTCTTGTATATATTTTGACTGATTGATAAAAATACCATCAGCTAGTTGTTTAACTTGTAATCCTAAGAAAAAATTTATTTCTCCCATCATACTCATTTCAAATTTTTGGGACATTAAAAATGCGAATTTCTTACAAAATTCCGGATTTGTAGACCCAAATATTATGTCATCTACATATATTTGTATAACTATGATATCCGGCCCCTGACATTTTATAAACAGGGTTGTGTCAACTGCACCTTTGTTGAATCCACATTTCAACAGATATGTTGAAAGTGCATCATACCAAGCACGCGGTGCTTGTTTAAGGCCATACAGTGACTTATCTAAAATATATACATGATCAGGTTTCGAAGGATCAGTAAAACCTTCGGGCTGATATGTATATACTTCATCTGTTAGTTCCCCGTTTAAAATCGCAATTTTAACATCCATTTGATGAACTGTAAAGTTTTTATGAGCGGCAAAAGCTAAAAACATTCTAATCGCTTCGATTCGTGCAACTGGTGCAAACGTTTCATCGTAGTCAATCCCTTCTTGTTGACTGTATCCTTTGGCAACGAGACGAGCTTTATTCCGAATGATTACTCCATGTTCAACCTTCTTGTTTTTAAAGATCCATTTCGTGCCTATAATGGATTTGTCTTTTGGGCGCTCAACAAGTCTCCAGACCTTAACCGTTCGAACTGGTTCAGTTCTTCTTGCATCGCCACAATCCAATCAGCGTCCAGAAGTGCTTCTTTTACATTCTTGGGCTCTATTTTACTTAGAAAATTTGAAAATAGACACTCATTTATAGTGGCCATTCTGGTTTGGACTGAAGCGGATGGATCACCAATAATGTTTTCTATTGGGTGATTTCTTGTCCACTTAAAAGTATGTTGAAACGGTTCTATTTGGTCTTGATTGGGATTACGATCTAGATATGTTGGTTAGGGGGTTACTTCAGATGTTGTAGGTGGGATATCTGAGTTAGGAGCTTCTGAATGTTCAGAAGTTAAGGGGGTTTCAGAAGAATTTGGAGGTTCAATGGGTTGTGCAATCTCAGTTGTCAATTGCACATTTGTTGTTGAGGCTTCTCCAGTTTCTTCTGAAAGTTGTTGATGAGAAAGATCAGAGACTACGACGGGATCTTCAGTAATCCTGTCAGGTACCAAATTTAAAACATTAGTTTTGGGCTTTTCAAAATAGTCTTCATAAAAATTCTCAAACAACTTATGTAATTCTGAGTGTTCAGCATTTTGTTCAGATGACTCCAATGAAGTCTGCGTTTTAGGTTCGGGTCCTGAACTGGTGTGTTCAGAAGCCATCACCACTCCTTCATCGAATTTGACGTTCACGCTCTCGTTGACTGTCTTGGTTCTCTTGTTGTACACACGGAAGGCAACCGACTCCTTTGAATATCCGATGAATATTCCTTCATCTACCTTTTGATTAAACTTTCCAAGATTATCTTTGTCGTTTAGAATAAAGCATCTGCAACCAAAGACATGGAAAAATTTAATATTAGGTATTCGTTTATTAATCAATTCATAAGGAGTCTTTCCGAATCTCTTATTTATGATTGAATGATTCTGTGTGAAACAAGCTGTTGCAACTGCTTCTGCCCATAAGAATAACGGTAAATTTGAATATGCCAGCATCGTCCTAGCTGATTCCACTAGTGTCCGATTTCTTCTTTCAACTACACCGTTTTGTTGTGGAGTTCGAGCAACTGAAAACTGATGTGTAATTCCTACAGAATTCAAAAATGAGTCAAGCGATTTGTTCTTGAATTCTGTTCCGTTATCTGAGCGGATTATTTGAATTGTGAGTTGCAACTTCACTTGTATTTTCTGGATGAAGTCTATGATAGTTTCGGTTGCATTCGATTTGGACCTCAGGAAGAAAACCCATGTGTATCGTGAATAGTCATCAACTATCACCAATACATATCGTTTCTTATTAATGCTTTGTACTCTCATTGGTCCACACAAATCCATATGCAGTAATTCCAGTGCTCTCGTGGATGAGTGTTTAGTTTTGGATTTGTGTGAAGCTCTTGTCATTTTTCCTTTTTCACATGCGGCACACAACTGCTCAATTTGGAATTTGAGAGTTGGAACCCTTTAACTAACCCCCCTTTCGCTAGGTTGGTTAACTCATTGAAGTTCAGATGTGAAAGGTGACGATGCCATAGCCATGCTGTTTTAGATGTAGCTTTTGACATTAATCAGACATCTTTCTTCAGATTAATCGAGGCTAAGTCAATGGAGTACAAATTGGTTTTCTAGTTTCCTGCCAATATTTCTTTTCCTTCTCCGGATCTGATGCTGCACCGATTGGCTTTGAAATTGACTTCTAATCCTTTATCACACAACTGTCCAATGCTAAACAAATTATGTCCAAGACCATCAACATAGAAAACCTTTTGAATGGTAATTTTGTCGTATTTGAGACTTATCCTCTGATCGGACAAAACTGATCATTTCCAAATCTGACCGTCCCACAGAACTTTTCTACAAAGTCCGTGAGTGTGTCTCTTTGTCCGGTCATATGCTTGGAACATCCGGAGTCAAGATACCAGACATGGTTTACCTATAAGACGAAGTAGCACATGAGGTAGCCACTTGTAGTTGGGTACTTTTGTTTTAGGTAATTCATGCAAAGTATTATTTGTTTTCTTAACAGATATGGCTTTTAGCTTATCATTTGATGTTGTTTTAGGTACCCACTTTTGAACTGTTCTCTTTTCTTCTTTCTCCAAACTTGTTTTCTCGAACCGTTCACAATGATATCTGACATAAAAGAATTATGAGAATTAGTAGATTTAGATACTTGTTTCTTCTGTAAATTTCTCATACCTTTTGAAGATTGGACTTTAAGTGCAATGGAGTCCGCTGATGAAGATGATTCACCTTTTTCAAAGTTAGGAGTATTAACAATAACTTTTGTTTTCTCCTTCTTTTGTAGTAATAATGGTGAATTTTCAGATGATTTTAATGAATCTGTAGAAATTCTTTGCAGAATTTTAACAGGTTCTTTATTATCATCTGATTGTTTGTTATGCAAAGGTTTGACAAATTCATCAATTTTACCAAACATTTGCTCTAATGAATTAAAGTCAGAGTGCATATACAGATCAAATTCATTTTCTGAATTTATAGAATCTAGAGAAGTTGAGGATTGTGGATCAGATAACTTTATGTTTTTAGGCTGATTTTGTAACTTTTGTTCCATAGTTCTTAGTTCAGCATTGAGAGTTCTATTCTCTGTCTCAAAATTTTTAATTTTCAATTCTAGATAAGAATTTATCTTTTCTAGAATTGAAGATGGCAGATATAACTTTTGAGATTGAGAAGGTAATTCAGTCAAATCCTTTTCAGAATATGTTTGAATGTACTCTTCTTTAATATCAGGAATATTACTTGTTTCATTTATTCTGGTATAATCACCAGAATTTTGCATTTTGTCTGATCGTAATTTTTTTATTTCTTCACTAGATTCTACTTCATCAGAGGCTTTCATAAATGCCATTTTTAATCCTAAGTTCATGTATCTGACATCATATAGTGTTGGTGAACTAGATATTGCTTTTGTCAGATACTTTGGATTTTCCCAACCAATTCCAGATTTAGAATTATAAAATTCTGTGTCTTTTGGTTGATTTAAATAAATGGTTTGATCTGTTTGCCCTCTTTTGATAAATTCATCTTCCATCTTCTTTATTTTCTCATAAACTTTAGTTCGTTCTTCAAAAATATCATGATATTACACAGAAAAATTGGAAGCTTCTAATTCTGCTATTCACAGTCTTTCTTGTAAATCAGATATATTGTGATTAAGATCAAGTATATTGCTTTGTAGTTCTCTTTCCTTATCTTGTAAATCTGAAACTGCTCGTAAAGCTAATGCTTTATCTTTGGAAATGTCTAAAACTAAGTGATGTTCATTACGAAGTTTGTTTTCCAAAGAATGAGCATTTTTCTTTTCCGCCTTTAAAGATTTTTCAAACTTTTTAAGCATAAAGACCATATTAGTTAGTTTTTCTTCTAGTACACATGATTCATCAATATCAGAGTCAGAATTAGAATGTACCTCCGGCTTATCTGAACCATCTGATCTTTCAGACTCTGAATCTTCATCATTTTCAGCCTCAGTTTTGCCAGTTGCCATTAATGCAACTTCTTCTGTCTCTTCCTCCTCAGATTCTTGTCTTTCTGCATCCTCTTCATCAGTTAAACCAACCCTTACTTCATCCTCAGCTATCATAGCTGATTCACTCAATTCTGACTCATTGAGAACCTCTGATTTCAGGCAAATATGAGCATCTTCATCCAGAATATCTTCATCTTTAGATAACTGCAACCAGTGGTCATCCTCCGCCATAATAGCTTTTCCAGACTGTTTTTCTTTGGCTAAGAGAGCCTTTCTCGTATAGTAGTCTGAGTTTTTGACTACTGGGAGTCTACATTCTCGGGCATAATGACCTGGTTTTCCACAGTTGTAACATTTCTGTTCTGAATCTTTCTTTGCTAACTTGTCTGATTTTTCATATTTGTCAGTCTTTCTTCCACTGCTCTCTCCAGATTTTTCATATTTGTCCTTCTTCTCAATTTTCCTCGAGCCTGTTTTGTAGCGCATCTTATTGTTGGTTGGCTTTCTGTAGAACTTCTTTTGAAAGGCTTTTGTTAGCAGTGCCATCTGTTTTTTCATTTCTTCGATCTCTGAATCAGCAGATGAATCGGAGGAAATCGATTCGGAAGATGTACTGCTGACTACTGCTCTTTTCTCCTTTTTCATTTTGTATTTGTACTTTTTCTCTGCCAGTAGAGCCAATGGATCAGCAGTTTCTTTCTCGGCTTTCTTCTTTCCTGATATTTTCCTCAACACAACCTCTTGGTAGTTGTTGAGGTTCTCAAATATCATATGAAAATCCATTTCTTCAATATCCTTTGTTTGCTGGATAATCATAGCATATTTCTCCCATTCAGGATTCAGAACATTTAGGAACTTGACATTTATGTCCATATTGGACTTTGTCACTCCATTTCGTTTAATTTCACTTACCAAACTCACAAACCTTAGGTAAGTGTTTTCCAGTAGTTCTCCTTCACGGGCTCTAAAATTTTCAAACGTCATTAGGCTATTTCTAGCCCTGTTTGTGGCAGCTCTGTCAGATCCCCTCATCAGTTTACACACTTCATCCCATATTGACTTGACAGTTTTTGTATTTGTGAGGCATGTGTAAATATCATTGGGGATGGATATCAGAAGTAATTTCCTGGCAGTTTTATCCCCTAGTTTTCTCTTCTTTTGAGTCTCAGTCAGGTTGGTAACCTCGAATGTCCTTGGTGGAATCGGGGGATTACTGGTTGGTACTCCAGGTATTGTTTCCATAAATGTGGCTGGTCCTTCCGTTAAGGGTTTCAACATCTCTTCTGATATATCATGAAAGCTGATGAATTCTAGAAACCTCTCCCTCCATTGAACGTATTCTCCCCTGTATAGATTAGTACTTAAATGATCAACTGAAATCTACAACACAGTAACTTGTTAGTAGCAATAATCAACTTGAATCAATCACTGAATAAACTTGTTGTTTTGTATAATGCAAAAACTCGAATAATGTTTGTATGAAATTCGAATTACTCTTCTGTGAAACTCGAATTAGCTTTCTTTAAAACTCGAATGATAGATGGTGAAACTCGAATTAGACAAAGTGAAACTCGAATGAGTTTGGAATGAAACTCGAAAGAGTTTGGAATGAAACTCGAATGAGTTTGGAATGAAACTCGAATGAGTTTGGAATGAAACTCGAATGAGTTTAGAATGAAACTCGAATGAACTTCAAATTTACTTATAAACTTGAATTAAATTCAATTTGACAGTAAACTTGATTGATTTGTGTCTTCAACTCGAATCAACAAGGTTGCAACACAATTAATTAATTGTGTAAACTCGAATCACCTTTATATCCAACTCGATTGACACAGTTTGTCAACTCGATTGACACAGTTTGTCAACTCGATTGACAAAGTTTGTCAACTCGATTGACACTCTTGTCAACTCGAATTTCACAAGTATTCAACTCGAATGACACATAAGATATGTGTATTTCGAGTTTCTTAATTTTTCAGATTTTTCAAGTCTGAAATTCAAATTAAATCGAAAAATTTGCCCATTTTATCTCAAATTGAAATCGAAGGTGAGGATTTTGATTACAAACACTTTTTGTGAAACACTTTTTGTGAAACACTTTTGTCCAAAAATAGATCTAGACTGGACTTTTCCAATAGAACAGTTGTCGACTTTTTGTTTTTCAAAATTTGACAAAAATGCCTAGATCTTTTTCTGTGTTTTGTGTATCAATTCAAGTTTATAGTCAACTGAATCGACTATTGATATTTTACCTTCGATCCAATTTTCACTGTATTTGATCAACAGATTAAAAACCCTTGGTGATTTTAGGGTTTTTTTAAAAAAAAAAATACTCAAGAACAGTGAACAATTTCGTAAAAAATTTCAATCTCAGATTCAAATTTTCTCCCCTAAAGCTCTGATACCAATTGTGAAATACAGTTTCTATATCAATCATGCAACTATTCAATATCAAGAATAATAAAATGAATCACACTAACCAAATGATTATATTCCTAAATTGTCGATTACAGAATGATGAGAATGAAGCTTCAAAGTCAGTAACCGCTATCCGTACAAAAAGTGAAAATGTCAGAGTTTTTTTTCATTGAAAGTCAAACCTACTATATATATACATATTTTTCACAACTATGGAAGAATTACAAAACAAACCCTATACTTTGATTTCCATCAATTATAATACATTCTAACAACCACACATTACTCATATGCCTGGAGATTCTTCTATTTCAACCTCTTTTTCTTTTACTGATTTAATAAACTTGTTTGGTCCTTTTTATGTTGAATTTTTCAGTCCTAATGTAAATTCTTCTTCTGCTTCAGCTCCTACGTTTAATGCAAATTCATCAGACTCAAGAGTTCCACTACCATCATCAGAACCACCAATTCCAACACCATTACCATCTTCATTGCCTTCATCATCATCGACACATACACCAACTGTTGAGGCTACTCTAATTATACCCTCTCATATTGTATCAAACATTATCCCATTACAAGAACCAACAGATGCTGAACTGGAACCAGTGGTACCCTCACTCGAAACCATTAAACAAAACACCTCATCCATCCCCACACTAATCACTGAGTTTTCGTCACGTTCACCGCTACCAAATGAAAAGAAATGGACCTGTGATCACCCAACTGAACAAACCATTAGTGATATATCTACTGGGGTTCAAACTCGAAGGGCATCTACTGATGAATGTCTATTTGCGTCATTCCTTAGCATGATAGAGCCCGCTCATGTGTATGAAGCCATGAAAGACCCTGACTGGATAGTAGCCATGCAAGAAGAGCTCAATCTGTTTGAACAGATAAGGGTATGACAGTTAGTTCCTAAACCCAAAGTTCAATACATCATCGGGACAAAATGGATCTTCAAGAACAAACGAGATGAGAATGTTATAGTAGTAAGGAACAAGGCGAAGCTAGTCGCTAAAGGTTACCGACAACAAGAAGGCATTGATTATGACGAGACCTTTGCTCCGGTTGCACGGATTGAAGCTGTCCGAATCTTCTTGGCATTTGAGGCTCACAAAGACTTCAAAGTGCACCAAATGGACGTCAAGACCGCCTTCTTAAATGGTGAACTGAACGATGAGGTTTTCGTTGAACAACCACAGGGTTTAGTTGATACACATAAACCAAACCATGTTTATGTGCACGATAAATCTCTTTATGGTTTAAAAGAAGCACCTCGAGCTTGGTATGATAGGCTCTCAAACATTTTTATGTCTGCTGGTTTCAGTAAAGGTGTGGTGGACACAACGTTGTTCATTAAAAGGAAAGGGCCACACATAATGCTAGTCTAAATTTTTGTAGACGACATTATATTTGGATCTACAGACCCTAAGTTTTGTAAGGAATTTTCATCCCTTATGGAGTCCAGGTTTGAGATGAGTATGATGAGGGAAATGAACTTTTTCCTCGGATTACAAGTCAAACAACTTGAGGTTGGAATTTTCGTGAACCAGTCGAAATATACTCTTGACATACTCAAGAAGTATAAGTTAGACTCTTGCATGGCTATCGCAACTCCCATGGTTTCAAACTGTAAGTTAGACACTGATCCTTCTGGGAAAAGTGTCGATAACACAACTTACAGAGGGATGATTGGTTCCTTACTCTACCTTACGACCACTAGACCGGATATAATGCTTTCCACATGACTTTGTGCCTGCTTTTAGGCCGACCCGAAAGAATCACACCTTACTGCGGTTAAACACATCTTTCGTTATCTTAATGGTTCTCTCGAACTAGGTCTATGGTATCCAAAGGGAACCAACTTCGATCTTACTGCCTTTTCAGATGCTAGTTTTGCAGGTTGCAGAGTAGACTGTAAAATCACATCAGGAGGAATTCAGTTTTTGGGTGACAGATCGGTGAGTTGGTCTTCCAATACTAAAAATTGTGTATCCGCATCCATAGCCGAGGCTGAGTATGTAGCAGCTGCAAGCTGTTGCTCATAGGTGCTATGGATGAGGACACAGTTGTGTGATTATGGATTTTCACTCATTAACATCCCAATATACTGTAACTTCCAAAGTGCGATTGTTATATCTTGCAATCCCGTGCAACACTTAAGAACAAAATACATAGACATCAGGTATCACTTAATCAAAGACCACGTAGAAAAGAGACAATAGAACTGTATTTCGTAGGCACGAAATTTCAACTTGCTGATATATTTACTAAGGCTTTAGACGAACCTCGTTTTGGGTTCTTAGTATCTCAAATTGGCATGTTAAATCCTCCCTCTAGTTGAATCTCAGATATTTCTTAAATAATTCTGTTTCAAGTAATTATCATAATTGCTTGAAATTCCTTTATTTAGAAAATATTTGTTACTACAATTCAAATGAAGTGTAACAAAATTATTTTTTGTGTTCGCTTATCAATGTACGTTTTCAATGATGTTGAACCTGACAACTGCTATGTGCAATGTTTATTCTGAGTGGGAAGCTAGAATATCCAGATTTGTCGGGTTTTGTTAATTCTATCGGGGTTCTTAGGGGGCATTTGGTTCACAGAATTTGATGGAATTGGAATGGAATTTCCATTCCGAAGTGCTGTTTGGCAGTAAAATGGAATGGAATGAAGATTCCTTTTGAAAAAAAAATATCACTTTTGGAAGGAATCTTCTTTCCTTAGCATAATGCCATGGAATTTAAATTCCATTCCAAACCATCAGATTTCACCAACTTCAGTTCATCTAAAACCAAAGCCCTAGACACAGCCTCCATATCTTCATCACGTCTTCACCTGCCTCCACGACCAGGACCATCGACGACAGCCTCCACCAGGACCCCGATGATAGCCATCATCCACCTCCGCCTTCATATCGCCGGCGAAAACTTTCACCTCTGCCTCCAGCCTTCGTCTCCTCCTCCTCCTCCTCCGCCTCCAGCCTTCGTCTCCTCCTCCTCCGACGGTTTTATTCCGCCGCTGTGTTCTTGCCTTCCTCCGCCGTTGGTACTTTTTGCTTTTCATCTACTCTTGTCACTGTTATGTTTTTGCTCTTGTTACTGCTGTGTTTTTGTTCAGCAGCAGTGCATGATTAAATTCATTACTGAAATCCATTGTTGAATTACATTTGTGAAGATCAAACTTTTTTAGAACTTCTCACAACGATATCCACTGGCATATCTCTTATCTTGCAATGGGAAAAATGTGTCACATATGTGTGTAATAAGATCATAAACACAAGTGTAGCAGTGCAAGAATAAATTCATATGTGTGAACAAGCAGCACATTGTGCCTAAAATCCAAAAAGAAACAATGGCATCCATGGAACTAACTTCTGTTTTGAATTTAATAGTTATATATTTCTTGTTCGTAATGTATATATTTCTGGTGTGTATAATGTATATATTTCTTTTTTTTTTCCGTCTTACAGGAAATGGCTCGACTTAATTTAACACGGTCACAACGTATGATTAAGATAAACAAATTAATTACTGAGTTTTGGAACCAAATAAAAAGCACTTGTAGGGTTATTTTAATAATCTGTTAGAAGAATACTCGATTAAAAAATCATGCATTAATCGATATGCAATATTGCATCGATATGCTTATGAGAGTGACACTATGTGCATGTCACAACTTAGGATGAATCGAAGGTGTTTTACCAAGTTAGGTGACATGCTTAAAAGGTTAGGTGGATTAAGGGCCAGTAGGAATATGAACATAGATGAACAAGTTGCCATTTTTCTTCATATTATAGCCCATAATGTTAAGAATCGAGTGATTGATGAGTCTATAATTTATATAGTTTCAGACTCATTTTATGTTCATTTTAAGCACCGATACTTCGTAAAATCCATTCTTTTACATCATATTTCTGTTTCAGGGTCCGGAAGTCATTTCAAAGCACCACGAGAAAATTCAGCGTGAACCGAGCAGGGCTACGCCCCCCCTGCGCCCCAAAAGTTCCAGATCAGTTCTAGTGTAACCCTAGCCGCACCCTGGCGCAGGGGGGACACAGGCCTGTGCCTGGCCTGCGCTGGGTCGACGCAAAAACGCGTTTTTCAGCCTTGGAAACCCTAAAATCGACTCCTCTATAAATAGAGGTCGATGGCAGCCATTGAGAAGAGCCCCGACGTGTGTGAAAGTGTGCCGAAGCCCTGTCGGAGTAGATCTACGATACGAGAACGAAGACGGTGATTCACAAGCTACGCAATGACTCAGATCTACGATTGTGAAGAGCATACGATGAGCAGCTAATCCCATTAGCCGTTTGCGGAGGATCCACGGCTAAGTTTACTTTACTTTAATTTCTCATGCTTTGATGTATTTGTATTGATTGAGATCTATTATGTGTATGCAAATGATAAGCATTCAGCTATGATTATGATTGTATGTTTTGATTGGTAATAGCAAGATAGTTTATCGTGGTATTATTATTTGTGCCGGGTCCATTAGCTTAGGGATTAAGACAAGTATTAATAATGCATACGTTATGCCGAGATTTATTGGTTAAAAGATATTTGAGTAATTTAGTCGTGCAATTGATTATGTCTATGCGATTGTTGCATGAAGTTATAGTGAGTAATACTTATTTCGTGGTGATTCCGTGAATGGTTATTCATCTCTTGATTGTTTATTTACTACGTTAGTTATTTGCCATTAGTTTTAGTCACAAAGTAATAGTAAGTCATTGATCCAAACAAATCATTCAAACCAACCATTTCACGATTTAATCGCTTTTATAAACCTAAAGAAACTAGCTAATTAACCCTAATAAACCTACACGCTCCGTGCGGATTCGACCCCTTACTTCGCTACGCTAATAGTTAGATTTAAGGATCATTACTGCGGCTCACAACGAAGGCCCGTCAGATTTTGGCGCCGTTGCCAGGGAGTGATAACGTAATTTAGGGTTAGAAGTTAGTTTTTGGCCTTAGTTTTAAGTTTTAATTTTAAGTGCATTAGTTTAATTTATTTAATCGTAAATTATTATTATCATTAAAAAAATCACAAAAAAATAAATTAAATTAAAAATTCAAAAAGGTAATTGTAGTCCTCTACTTTACCATAAAAAATATAATTAGTTTAATTAGGTAATTTAATTTAAGTTTTTTTAGTGTATACACACACGTTGATCGGCTAAAGGATTGCCGCTAAAATTCGAACCTGAGATCGAAAAAGTAGCGAGATCGAACCGAAAGACTGTCAGGATTCAAAAACAACAAGAATTAATCATGGAGAATTCAAACGAACTAGAGGAAGAAATTTCCACTTTAGAAATTCCTAATTTAGAAGGTCCTCCGATTTCGCCACGAAATCGTGAACAAGAAGAACCTGAGCGTATAGCCGCTAGGATGGGTGAACAAATGAGACGTACTGTTTAGTCACATTATGGCCCTGGTGATGTGCCCGATCACTCACCTATTCGATATCCAGAAAATGAGAACGAACCTGAAGTTCGACCTCAATTATTCCAAATTCTTCCAATCTTTAGAGGAATGCCTAGTGAGGAACCCTATGAACATGTTAGGCACAAAAAGGCCTCAGTCAAAACATCTTAGGGGAAGATTTTCAATCAAACCTGTTTGATGCACTTGAAGGTATAATTTATGGCATGTTAATGCCTTATTGAAATCTGATTAGTGATTTGTAATATAAGTCAAAGCTGTTTACCTTGTTGCATTTGTTGCAACTAAGGCAGATTGCTCAAGCTATTCTATTCTGCTGAAAAGGCTGGACATAAACTGTCAATGCTGCTCTATCCTGTTGAGCAGCTTGGACAATTTCTAAGTGTTCTGTTCTTTGTGAACAGGCTAAACACTATATGGAATATGTTTCCATGTCCTCATGTATTGTTTTGGACTACAAGATCAGTTCACAAAGTCGAAGACAAAAGTGGAAAACAGAAGCTGCAAAGACTGCCTACGCTGTTCTGTTACAGGAAGAAAAAGTGGATATTTGAAATGGGTAACAGACCATTTCTTATATCAAAATGGCCTTAACAGAAGATGAAAGGTTCAAAGTTGACCTTCCTCTTTTGGTTAAAGCCTTCTACAACAAAGACAAAAAGAAAAAGACAAAGATTCTGCCATGTAAAGACAAGTCTGCTTTATCAGAACGTGCAGAAAGTTGTTTTGTCTTTTTGGAAAGACATCTCACTATCTCCTTGTCCAATGAGGAAGCTTCACTGAGATTCTCAGTGAGAGTATAAAAGGAAACTTCTAAGGAATGGGAGAAAACCAAGAGTGAGAAATTCAGATCGTGCATAGAAGTGTGTTTTTCATGCATGCAAGTCTGTTTGAATAAAACAGCAACGTGTGTCCAAGCTATTCTTATTCAAGCTGTCCATCTGTGTGTCTTGTAAACAGTGAGGTCATCTTAGTGAGTGTATTCATTGTACCTAGTCTTAGATAGTTAAACATCTGTTGTATCTGTCATCTCAGCTTGAACCATTTCGCAGTTCAAAGCTTGTTTGTAATTTAAACTTGTTGATAATATACACAAACATTGAGAAAAGTGTGTTGAGTTTTAATTTGTTGTATTCACCCCCCCCCCTCTACAGCTTAGAACAACATACTAGGGAAACCTTTTGGGAACTACAACTGGTATCAAAGCAGATAGAGTGTTTGTTAACTCTAGATCTCTCATTCTCCCTACTTTTCCATGGACAACAGTGCTGCCATCTCTTCCTCTTACTATGACAATAGTTCAATGGCCAAACCACCCAAGTTCAATCATCAGAACTTCTCTGGTTGGAAGTGCAGAATGATGCTCTACTTAGAGAATCTGGATGTACAACTGCCAGAGATAGTAATGGAAGGTCCCTATGTGCCAACTTCTGTTACTACTATCACTCCTGCTGCTGAAGGAGCTGTTCCTGAAATTAGAACCTTTGAAAAGGCAAAAGCTCAATGGTCTGATGAAGACAAAAGGCCGGTTGCTCTTGATGCAAAGGCCAGGAACAACCTGGTTATCTCTCTTCCTGATGATGTGTTCAAACAGGTTGTGAAAATGAAGACTGCAAAGGAGATGTGGGATACTTTGTGTACCATCTATGATGGTCCCACTATCACTCTGGATAACAGGATCAACAATCTTGTTAGACAGTATGAACTCTTCTTTGCAAAGCCAAAGCAGTCTCTCACTGAAACCTACACCAGATTCACTGCTCTAATCAATGATCTCAACGCTGTTGGGATCACCAAGGACAACTTAACTCTGCTAAACAAGTTTTTGGACATTCTGCCTGAGGAATGGAATTATTTTCTACTATTCTAAGAAACTCAGGCACTATCAAAGGTATAAATCTTGTAAATCTGTATGGGTCCTTACTAAATGATGAGCAGTCAAGGCACCAGAAAAGAAATGCCTTGGAGATGTCCAAAAGAGGTGCTGCCTTAATGGCCACCGTGAGACAACCTGCTGGGCAGGTGTGTGATGTATTCACACAAGCAGATCAACAGGCTGATGATGAAATGGAAGAAGTGTCTGAGGAGGAAGACTGTGAAGATCTTACTGAATTAGATGATGAGCAAATGATTGCAATGCTTGTCAGAAAATTCAATAAGAAGAGGTTTGGTGGAAAAATGCTGCAGAGGAAGTCAGGTGCCATAAAAAAGAAGGCATTTGACAAAACTAAGACTGAGTGCTTTAAATGTGGCAAACAGGCTATATAGCTGCTGACTGTGTGTCTAAAGCTGTTGGCTCATCATCCAAACTATACAAGACAAACAAGGATGATGGCTACAGGGTTAAGTACCTAATGGCCATGGCTAAGCTGAGTAAGTTGGAGGATTCAGTGGCTTCCAACAAGCAAAAGGGACTCATGGCTGAGACATGTGACTGGGAGGGATCTGATTCATCATCAGATGAAGAAGATAACAATTGTCTGATGGCCAACACTGATGTCCCATCAACAAGCAACTTCAAACAAGACCTGGCTGAAGCTGAGGCTCTCAGCAGCTTGAAGAACTGGAACCCAACAATGATGTATAAGGTACAAAATTTTATGGATTACAGTTCTGATGAAAAAGTTAAAATGTTTGAATACTTTCTTGTTGATCTAAAAGTTGCTATTGAAAAGCTTAATATTTTTTTATCTGAAATCTCCCAGCTGAAAACTGATCTTGAAATAAAAACTAGTAAACTGGACAGCTTCCATAAGTTGGAAACTGAACTTGATGAATTAAAACACATCAATTCCATTTTACTAGAAGAAAAGAGGGAGACAGACACAAAGCATGCCAAGCTTCAAAAGATTGTTAACTCTTGGTGCCAATCTGCACAAAAAGTCAATCATTGTATCAGTCAACAGATCCCTGCTCAAATCCAAGCCTATCTTGGAGGGGATCTTGATAAAGCAGCTTCAATTGTTGAGATAAATATTCTGGAAAAAGACTTATCCACTCTTGGTGAGCTTCCAAGCACTTTCATTCAGAAAGTAAATGGTAAGCTAGTCTCAACAAATAGGTTTGTCAGGCCTCAAAACATTGATAGCTTGTGTGAAAAAGCTCTAAGAACTGATGATGGAATGTGTTCTCCATCAAATCAGTATGCTAAGTGCTTAGCTGGGTCACACAAGCAAAAGAAGGGAAAACAAGTTCAAACTGTAGCTTTGGACACTAAAGCTGTTAACAAGACAAGTTCTGGATCTAAAGCTGATGGTAAGAGACCTGTTAACCCTTTTGATGCTGAACATTTTGCGAAAAAGTTTTCAAAAGGTAAGTAGTTTGCTTTCAACAGGGGTAAGTCTCATGTTGAAAGTAAATCTGCTGTGATTTCAAATAAATTTTTAAATCATAGTGGAAAATTGGTTATAAATGAAGGTAAGTCTTTCAAAACCAAAAACAATGATTATGTTGATAGGCAACATCCATCACATCTCAGTAAGGGCAAAGGCAAAGCCATTGCTCAACCTGAGAAAGTTGGGAATAAGTTTCCCAAACCTGTGGAAGGTCAAAAGCCAATCAAACTTCTTATATTTGATATCTGTCCTCCTAAAAAGAGGAAAGATGATATAGGTAAAGCTGTTGCTATTGTGCCTTCTACTCAAACTGTTGATTCTTCTAAAAATAGTAATAAGTTTGCTAAACCTGCTGAGAATTTCAACAAAAATGTTCCAGAATGTGTTTCTGGAAGTACTTCTTCCAAAAAGACTAAAAAGAGAAAATGTTATAAATGTGGAAAGAAGACACATATGGCCAAAGACTGTCCTGAAACCATGAGGCCTGCTGACACTGCTAGTTCCAACGTTGCAAAAACCAGCAGTGTTAGAAGTAACATGGTCAATGAGGATAGTATCCAAGCTGATACAATCCAAATAGGAAATATTAGTATTGATCTTACTGGTCCATCAACAAATGGTACTTGGACAGCGGCTGTTCAGGCCACATGACAGGTTGCAAGGATTTGCTGAGTGATCTCAGGCCTGAAAAAGGGCCAAAAGTCACATTTGGTGATAATGTTCTGGGATCCACAGAGGGATATGGAACCCTTCAAGCTGGTGCTGCTATATTCAAAAGAGTAGCCTATATGTCTGGGCTAAAACACAATCTTGTAAGCATAAGTCAACAGTGTGATGCTGGCTACAAGGTTAATTTTGATGAGTACCTGGGTTACATATTGGATTCCCAAGGCAAAGTTGTGCTGTGTGCACAAAGGAAGAAAGGTGTATATGTTGTGGATATGAAATCTGTTGATCCCACAACTGAAACCTGCTTTATCTCAAGAAGCAATGCAGACCTGAACTTGTTATGGCACAAATGGCTCTCACACCTGAACTTCAAGAATATCAACAAACTCTGTAAGAAAGAGTTGGTAACACGTTTGCCTATGATAACCTTTGTTAAGGTTAAACTCTGCACAGCCTGTGAGAAAGGCTAGCAGAGAAAAACATCTTTTAAATCCAAGCATAATTTTTTTATTGATACTCCACTCTTCTTAATCCACATGGACTTGTTTGGACCAATCAGTGTCCCAAGCCTAGGAGGTAGAAGATACACTCTACTAATGGTTGATGAGTTCTCCAGGTTTACATGAGTGATCTTTCTAAGACCAAAGGAGAGGCTGCTATAGAAATTATTGGATTTATCAAAAAGATGGAGATGCTGAACTCTGCTCAAGTTAAGCAACTTAAAAGTGATCATGGTACTGAATTCAGAAACAATACTCTTGAGGACTTCTGTGAAGAAATAGAGATCTCACAAAAATTTTCAGCTGTAAGAACTCCACTACAAAATGGAGTTGCTGAAAGGAGAAACAGAACTCTCATTGAAGCTGCCAGAACCATGCTGTGTGCATCAGTTTTGCCTTCATCATTTTGGGCTGAAGCTGTCAACACTGCCTGCTTCACTCAAAACAGATCCTTAGTGGTGAAAAGGTTCAACAAGACTCCATATGAGTTAATGAAAGGGAGAAGTCCAAATATTAGTTATTTCCATGTGTTTGGATGTCTCTGCTTCATTCTGAATCAGAGGGACCAGCTGGTAAAATTTGAACCCAAAGCTGATGAAGGTGTGTTTGTTGGATATTCTACTGTCTCTAAAGCCTACAGAGTATACAACTACAAAAGAAAGGTGATAGATGAATCTATCAATGTCACCTTTGAGGAGTCTAGGAGTGCTTCCACCAAAGCTGTTCCTGAACCAGTTTCAAGAGAGTTCAGCTTTGATGATCTCATGCATTCCATCAATGAAGAAAAGGACTCAAAAGCTTCCACTACACCCAGAGTGGAATCTGTTAACCACAATGGACATGATGATGACTATGTTAATACACCCTGTGTGAATAAGTGAACTGACATAATTAATACACCATGTCCTGAACCAATCAATACTGATTTCCCTGGATCTTCTGCTGATGTGTTCAACAATGGAGATTCATGTTCAACAAGTGAACAGGATCAAGACAACAGTGTGTCTAAAAATCTTGAAAGCTGTTCAACAGGACCTGTTGGAGATGAAAATGATGCAGGAGAATCTTCATTAAGACATGATCCTAAGTGGATCAGGTGTCACCCAATGATCAAATAATTGGTGACATCAACAAAGGGGTACAAACAAGATGGGACAGCTTAGGAAACTTTTGTATGTTTTCTAGCTTTGTGTCCCTAATGGAGCCTAAGAAAGTGGATGAAGCACTAAAAGATGCCAACTGGATCACTGTCATGCAAGAAGAGCTCAATCAGTTTGAGAGAAACAAAGTATGGAAGCTGGTCCCTGCTCCCAAAGGTAAAACAATAATTGGTACCAAATGGGTTTTTAGAAACAAAATGGATGAGCTAGGTCATGTTATTAGAAATAAGGCAAGACTGGTTGCTCAAGATTAGAGACAAGAAGAAGGCATTGATTATGATGAAACAATTGCTCCAGTGGCCAGGTTAGAAGCAATTCATTTGTTTCTAGCCTATGCTGCTCACAAGAGCATGAAGGTATTTCAAATGGATGTCAAGAGTGCAGTTTTAAATGGCAAGCTGCAAGAAGAAGTATATGTCAAGCAGCCTCGAGGTTTTGAAAATGAACATCATCCAGGTTTTGTCTCTAAGTTGGATAAAGCCCTCTATGGTCTAAAACAAGCCCCTAGAGCCTGGTATGACACTCCAACTGATTTCCTTATGAGCAATGGTTATTCCAGAGGTAAAGTGGATACCACATTGTTCATAAAGAAGGTGATGTCTGATATTATGCTTATTCAAATTTATGTGGATGACATAATATTTGGCTCTACTAATGAGCAGTTATGCAAGAACTTTTCACTACTCATGAAATCAAAATATGAAATGAGTATGATGGTTGAACTTTCTTTCTTTCTAGGATTACAGGTTAAACAAACCTCAAATGGAATTTTCATCAATCAAAGAAAGTATACTTTAGATCTTTTGAAAAGTTTAAATTTGATCAAAGTTCTCCTATCAAAACCCCAATGGCAACCAATGTTAAATTGGATGCTGATGCCAGTGGCAAAGCTGTTTCAGTAACAGCTTACAGAGGCATGATTGGGAGCTTGCTATATTTAACTGCTAGTAGACCAGATATTATGTTTGCTACCTGTTTTTGTGCTAGGTTTCAAGCTGATCCTAAGTAATCACATCTAGCTGCTGTAAAAAGAATCTTCGAATACCTTAAGGGTACACCAGGTTTGGGTCTTTGGTATCCCAAAGACTCAAGTCTTGAACTAACATGTTATTCAGAACTCAGTTTCTACTTCTACTGCTGAAGCTTAGTATATTGCTGCTGGAAGCTGCTGTGGGCAGATTCTATGGATGCAACATCAGCTTGAAGACTATGGGCTTGTATGTAGGAAGACTCCTATTCTGTGTGATAATACAAGTGCCATAGCTATCTCCAACAATCCAGTGTTTCATTCCAGAACAAAGCATATAGAAGTCAGACACCACTTTATCAGAGATCACATCCAGAAAGGTAATGTGGATGTAAGTTTTATTTCCATAGATGAACAGCTTGCAGACATTTTCACCAAGCCTCTTGATGAAAACATATTTAATTACCTTGTAAGCAAGCTGGCATGTTAAATAAAAGTGAGTAAGTATCATTGATGCTCTAAGAAATCGTATGTTTCAAACTGCTCAAGTTTCTCAGAACAGCTTAGACAGAACAGGCTCTGCATGTTCTATACTTAGCCAATTTTTGAAAAACTTGGACAGCTAGGACGTATAACAAGTTTGACAAAATAAGTTTTAACTTCAAACCTGTTCTGTTGAACAAACCTCCAACCTGCTCACTCTCTCTATCTGTCATACAAGACATTGTCTTGTAACCTGGTCAGCTATTGAACAGAAACATGTTCTCATCTAGCTGCACAGGTTGAATGAACAGGTTGTGCTGAAACCTGCTCATCACAGGTTTGAACAACAGCTTAGAACATCAGTTTTAATTACCTTTCTGCATAATTATGTTACTTAATTTCTGTATTTATTTAAGTTAATTACCTGCGGATAATGTTTGTTAACGTGTGTTAGTAGTTAAAAAGGTTCAAGTTGTCTGACAACCGTTCTGACATGGAAAACCGTTCCGTATTCCGTTAAAGAACATTTCAAATCAACTGCCCAAACCTTTCTCTCTCCTACCCACTCACATTCAAATCCTATAAATACCTCTTTCACTGTTTCATCTTCTTCCTCTTCTCTTCTGCTTCCATAACTATCTGAAGAACCCTAAATCGACTAAACGTCTAGTATCCTTCAATCCACTACTCTCAAATGGCTCACCAAAACAACCCCCAACTTCCAGTATTCGTTGGTGATGATGTTGAAAAACATCCCCCAGTCACCACGATGCTCACTTTGAAACCCACTAACTATATTTCCAACCTAACCATTCCCAAAAACTACGTGGGTAAAGGTTATGAAAATATGGTGGAGTTTCTGCAAGTTCACCCCCTGCATTGTGCTATGACTGCCTCTCCTGGTGTCCTGTACCAGGAGACGGTGTATGAGTTTTGGTGCACCTGTGCATATGACCCATCAACCAAAACCATCAGGGGAACCATTCTCAATGGGACTCAGACTATTGAGATAACCACTTCTCTTCTCAGAGAAGTCCTTCGCCTTCCTGTTGCTGAAACATATGACAAGCCACAGCCTGAGAATGATCAGATGGGCAATCTTCTACGCTTCCGTGGTGTAGCAAAACCCAAAGTTGGAGCCACTTTGTTCAGAATGGATTTATCACTTACATACAACTTTCTATTTGCCTCAGTGGTGATGTGCTTTAGCAGCAAGGTTGGTTCATTTGACCAGCTTAGCAGAGATGAAATCCCTATAGTCCTACAGCTTGTGGATGGGACTACACTAAACATGGCTCGTTAGATTTTCGTGAAACTGAGGAACTTGGTACAGCAAGAAACTCGCCCAGCTGCTGTCAGATATCCAAGGTTTCTGAGCCTTATCTTTAAACATGTCTGTGGTGAGCATCTCCACAACTCTCAGCCCCTGTTAACTACTGCTACATTCCGTGTCATTGGGAATAGAGTATTTTACACTTCAGTGCTTCCAAATGAACCTCCTCTATCTACACCAATGAAGAGGTTACTTGGTTTGGTGGAAGGACCCTCTACTGTGAGGGTGGATCCAGTGGCTGCTCCCAAGAGAGAATCCAAATCCAGGCCTAAGGTTGTCAAAAGAGGCCTGGAATCGACTGAAGCTGAGCCTATCCTCAAGAAGGCTAAAACAGTTAAGTCAAAGTCTACCCCATCAGCCTTAGTGGCTGAGGGGGAGCAGATTTCTCACCCTGGTTCATCTGTTGAACCTGAAGCCTTTGTGGCTGGTGCCTCTGTGGCACCTGAGACCATGGAACAGGTTAACCCTCCTATTTCTGACCCAGTCTCACCACCAGTCCAAACACAAATTTCGGCTACTTCTCCTCAATCCCCCACCATCTCTCAATATTCAAGGAGAAAATCTCTAGCTAGGAAGAAACCATCATCCCAAACTAGCCCCTCTGACCCCTCCCAACAGGAGTCAGTTGAAAAAGAAGCAACCCCTGCTGCTTTTCCTATTTTGGGAGAAAGATCAGCACCTTTGGAGCAGGCTTCACTCCAACATGAGTCAACCCAGAGTCAGCCTAGACCCTCTGTTTCCTCCCAACAAGAACCAGTTGTACAGAAGGAGACTACCACATCCACTATCCCAGCCTCCCAACAGGCTGAGGGTATTGAAAGACAGGAGTACACTCCACTCCACATTGAGTCCACACAGTCTCCACTTCATACTTCTCCTATACCATCGGAGTCTGCACGAGGTGCCAAAGCTGCTGGAACAGACTATCCAGCAGATCAGCCTCAAACTTCTGCTCCTAGTGATGCAGCTGTTGTACACCCAACAAATGTTGAAGGACCCTCATCCCAAGCTGATGAACCTGAGGGAATGGACCATCCCTCTGGTGAGGCTGCTCCCCAAATGCAAATTCCATCAACAGGTTTCACCACTGCTAATGTTGAAATGCACATCCCATCTCCCCATGAAGAGGTACCTACAAACCAAGGTACTGCTGAGGGAACCACCCCAGGTCTTAATGAAGGTGTTGCAACACAAGAAGCATCTAAAAGGCCACCAACTCCTACCTCTTCACCTCATGATGCAGATATAGCCACTGCTGAAGGTTCCTTTGACCCTTCCAAGCTGGGCCATCTCACATATGCCCAGGCTATGGAATTACTTTCTAAAGTCTCCCTGCCTTCCCCCACAAATCCAAAAACACCTGCCTCATCATCATTACATTCTCATTCTTCACCCTCTACCCAATCCAAACAATCCACACATACTCCTCCTTCCCCCAAAGATCTTCCTTTAAAGGATCAGCTATCTTTGCTGACCAACAAAGTTGGTTTTTTAGAAACCTCCATGACCTCCCTACCTTCTATCATATCAGACTCTGTGTCTGCTCAGCTTAAGGGAGTTTTTGATTCGTTCAAAACTTCCTTTCCAACCCCACCTCTTTAAGCTGATCAATCCTCACAGCTGCTTGCACTCACTGCACAGCTGCAAACACTCTCCACTACCCTCTCCACAATTCTCACTACTCAACAGGACTCTGTGTCCTCTCTGGCAGCTGTCTTCCAACAGCTGTCAACCCTCTTGATACTTACACAAACTCTCCTCCTTTCACTTTAGCCAGCTTGAACACCTTAGTAGTCTCTCTGTCTAATTCTGTGTCATCAAACCTTGATGATATGCAAGATTCCCTTGAATTAAATCTTACAGAGCTTAAAAGTTTGCTGTTCACAGCTTCTGACAGGGAAGCCATCTCTCAGCTTTCATCTCTTGCTACTTCCCAATCTGCCTCTCTTCAGACCTGTCTTCCCCAACTTGCAGAGGTAAAGGACAACTTGGCTTTCTTAGTGCATAGCCTTGTTGGTTCCAAATCTGCTGCCAAAACTGCTGCCCATCCTACTGAATTCGTTTCTTCAGGCAGACCCATTGTTGAAGGCTATGTGCCATATCCTTCAAAGGGGGAGAAGATATCTGCCTCAAAGACCAAGTCTAAGGGGGAGAAATCTTCATCTCCCTCTAAGGAGAAATCAGCATCAGTGGGACAAGCAACAGGTGTTTCACAAACAGGTCCTACAGTGGATGTCTCCCAAACAACTGAAGCTGCTCAGCCTACTCAGGCTGGATCTCCAAATCCTGCTCCATCTAAGGGGGAGGAATCCATTCCTGGGGACAGGCCAAGCAGAAGGAGACATCTAATACTGGAGCAAACAGAAGAAGAAGAGGAAGAGTAACCTGAAGCTGTCCTAACCACAACAGCTAAAGGGAAGAAGAAAGCCTCAGTAGACCCTTACTACCTCAAAGCTGCTCAACTGAAATTTGATAAGGCTCGGGCCAAGATAATGGGTATTTCAATGGAGACTTATTATGAATACAAAGAGGAGCAGCTTAGAGCCTTTGAAAAGCTAAAGAAATATGAAGCCTCTGCCAAAGCTGCAAGGGCCTTTGCATACAGGGAGGCAAGAAAAGTTAAAATGCTTTTGTTGGATGTCCAAATAAAACTGCTTGAGGCTGCCAAAGAGTCAGTGGTTGAGAAGGAAGGAGAAAAAGAACAAGGTGCTCAGGTCTCTGTGACCAAGTCTAAGCCAGCATCCTCCTCTGCAAGAGCCCAAATTCACTTTGACAACTTGGCAAGGAAGAAGTTCTTTGATGTTGCAAACAGAAGGCTTGCCAAGGAGACAATTGTCAAAGTTGTTCACATTTCAAAGAAAGGCAAACAGTGGAAACTACAGATAACCAGAATGGGTGCTGAAGGTCCAGAACTTGAAGCATATGAACACACTGATGTTGCTCAAATGAGATACAGAGAATGTGTGGAATTGGCAGTTGCCCTGAGCCAGTCTAAGTCTGAAACTGCTAAGACTATCAGGGCATATGTCAAAACATTAATGGAGAGAGTTAAAAATCTTGGCCTGATTACAGAAAAACAAATCAAGGGTACCTCTGTGGTTGAACCCAAGATAAAGGCCAGAAGAAGAAGAAAAAATACTGAGCTGGAAGAACTCCTAATAATGAGTGATCAAGGTGATGTAGCTATTGAGATCAAGGGAGTAGATCACAGCCTGCCTAGAGGAGTGGAACATGAGGAAGACAAGCTCATAAAGGAACCTGAGCTGGGGGTATTTTTTGTAGATCCCCTATCAAAGAAAAAGTGTTTCCAGAGAGCATCAGATTTGCATAAGGTTGGTCTTAAGTAGATCATTGCTTTTAGACTTGCCAACTCCTTTAAAAAATCTGTAAGATGGAGAGCAGCTATCTGGGAACAGCTTAAAGGGTTCAATGAAAGAAGATAGCTTCAACATCCAAATTTCATGTTCCTTATAAATGAAATGGAGTAAACTGAAGAAACCAGAGAACATTTTGAACAAATGTTCGGAGAAGAACCACCACAGCTTGGAGGTCCATCTGCAGATGAGTAGATGAAGAATGGAAGCTGTCCATCTGTTGGACATGCTTGCCGTTACTTGCTCCCACCATCAACAGTCCAATGTGTTGAATTTCTTCATGTACATATGTTATACTCTATTACATTAGTTGTAATCCTTTTATTACATCAGTTGTAATATACTTTAGTACATTAGTTGTACTTCTGTAAAAACATGTGTTGTTCGCAATCAATATTAGTGTATATATTAACTGATCTTTTACTTTACTTCAATGTTGTAATTTCATTTCAGCAAAATGTATTGTAAAAATATATAGTGATTATTGATAAAATCAGCTTAGGCTGATTATTGCAAATAGGGGGAGATTGTTAGGCACAAAAAGGCCTCAGTCGAACCTGCTCTACATCTTAGGAAGAGATTTTCAATCAAACCTGTTTGATACACTTGAAGGTATAGTTTAAGGCCTGTTAATGCCTTATTGAAACCTGATTAGTGATTTGCAATATAAGTCAAAGCTGTTTACCCTGTTGTATTTTTTGCAACTAAGGCAGATTGCCCAAGTTATTCTATTCTGCTGAACAGGCTGGACATAAACTTTCTACGTTGCTCTATCCTGTTGAGTAGCTTGTACAAATTCTAAGTGTTCTGTTCTTTATGAACAGGCTAAACACCTTATGGAATATGTTTCCATGTCCTCATATATTGTTTTGGACTACAAGATCAGTTAACAAAGTTGAAGACAAAAATGGAAAACAGAATCTGCAAAGATTGCCTACATTGTTCTGTTACATGAACACAAAGTGGATATTTGAAATGGGTGACAGACCATTTCTTATATCAAAATGGACTTAACAGAAGAAGGAAGGTTCAAAGTTGACATTTCTCTTTTGGTTAAAAGCCTTTTACAACAGAGACAAAAAGAAAAAGACAAAGATTCTACCATGTAAAGACAAGTATGCTTTATTAGAACGTGCAGAAAAGTTGTTTTGTCTTTTTGGAAAGACATCTCACTATCTCATTGTCCAATGAGGAAGCTTCACTGAGATTCTCAGTGAGAGTATAAAAGGAAGCTTCTAAGGAATTTGAGATAACCAAGAGTGAGAAATTCAGATCGTGCATTGAAGTGTGTTATTCCATGCATGCAAGTCTGTTTGAATAAAACAGTAATGTGTGTCCAAGCTGTTCTTATTCAAGCTGTCCATCTGTGTGTCTTGTAAACAGTGAGTTCATCTTAGTGAGTGTATTCATTGTACCTAGTCTAAGTGTGTCTTAGATTAAGTAAACATCTGTTGTATCTGTCATCTCAGGTTGAACCATTCCGCAGTTCAAAGCTTGTTTGTAATTAACACTTGTTGATAATATACACAAACGTTGAGAAAAGTGTGTTGAGTTTTAATTTGCTGGATTCACCCCCCCCCCCCCCCCCTCTACAGCTTAGAACAACATACCAGGGAAACCTTTTGGGATCTATAGAACATTTAACTGAATTCACAGCTATTTGAAAAATTAATCATGTTCGAGGTATAACCACCGATGGTTTAAAACTTCGATTATTCCCCTTCTCGTTAAAAGAAAAATCCAAAAATTGATTTGTGTCTCTACCCACCAATAGCATCACAACTTGAGATCAAATGAAATGTCAATTTCTCATTGAGTATTACCCCATAAGTAAAACCACTGAGAAACGAAAAGAGATCACCGGTTTTAAAGAAAAACCTGGTGAGCAATTTTACGTGGCATTTGATCAGATGAACGAATTGCTAAGAGCTTGTCCACACCATGAAGTTCCAAAATGGATGCTCGTCAAAACTTTCTTTGATGGTGTGAGTCAAGAAAGCCGGAACATGATCACCACCGCTACTGGTGGCACATTCTTAGCTAAAGAAGATGATGAAGCTTGGGAATTACTGAATCAACCCAGTAAAGGTCTCAAAGTTCAAGCCTGTTCTGAAAATAATATTGGAGTTCAGGTGATGGGTATAGACAATGCCTGGAAACTTGAAGTAAAAATTGAAATCTCAGAACTCGGAAAGAAGATACATCAACTGATAAAGGGTCTTAGCCAAAACCCCGCTGCATCAGCTAACTGCGTAATATGCGGAGATCCATCTCATCATTCTGAATCATGTCGTCAAGTGCAATCCACTAAGGAATATGCTAAGGAAGTGTATGGTTTCAGAGTGCATTGGGAGAGGAATAACCCATTTTCGGAAACCTATAATCCGGGATGGAGAAATCATCTTAATTTTCAATGAAAAATGATCAGCCTACCGATCATCAATCTAAACCAATGTATGAACCACCACCACCACGAAGAGAATATCAATATAGGTTCAACTTCAGCTGCCAAGGATGAGCGAGATTACAATCCAAACCAACGTGATCAACCTCACTTTCATGTGGAGATGAATACGAGTTCTTCACAATTTTCAGAGTTCACAGAATTCATGAAGCAACAATCGGCTTTTAATGAGATGTTGAGTCGCCAAATTGGTCAGATAGCCGAATCGCTCACAAGACGAGAGGAGGGAAAGCTTCCAAGTAACACTGTTCTAAACCCTTCGCATGCACACGGTAAAGAGAAGAAGTATGAAGTGAATGAAGTATCTAAGGTGACCACCCTGAGAAGTGGTAGAAAGGTGGATAATAATATCAAAATGCTAAAAGAGCAAGAGGAAAGAGAAGACACCGACAATGAGGTCGTGTATGATGAGACAGAGGATTCTAAAAAGAATGAAGGTTCTAAGAAAGTTACTTTCAAGGAACCAATTAAGACAGAGATCCCAACTTCCAAAGTTGGGGAGGAGGTTAAGGATCAGGATACCACAGCTCCTCCTCCTTACCTCGCTGCTCTAGAAAATCCGAAATCATCTTCGTATGGCAAGAGAGGTCCACAACCCGAGGATTTGTGGGAGTTATTTAATCAAGTCAAGATCAATATCCCATTGGTCAAGGCTATTCAACAAATACCCTCTTATGCCAAATTTCTAAAAGATCTATGCACGCAGAAAAGAAAGTTTAACGTCTCGCTTCCAAAGTATCAATTTAACTAAGCAAGTGAGTGCAGTGATCTCTATTCTTGCCACCAAACATGAAAGATCTTGGATCACCTTTGATTCCAGTGACAATTGGCAATGTGCAAATTAAGAAGGCACTACTGGATCTTGGATCCAGTGTAAACATTTTACCTGGAAATTTGTTTGACAAACATGATCTAGGCCAGTTACAAACAACTGATATTATTTTACAACTGGCAGATCGGTCAACGAAATATCCAAGGGGTATCTTATCGGATGTTATAGTAAAAGTAGAAGATTTTTACTATCCAATCGACTTCCTAGTCCTATATACAGAGAGTTCTTTTGGAGAGAATCAACCGGCCATTATCTTAGGCAGGCCGTTCTTAGCTACTATTAATGCTCAAATGAATTGTAGAACGTGAGCCGTAGATATTGCCTTTGGAAATCATAAGTTGCGATTAAATGTGTTTAATTCTTCCACCGTTGCTTTAATAGATTCAGAGTGTTATGTGATTGATGTGGTGGATGAGCTTAAGCAGCATGGTTCACTAATCAGTGACAAGGAAACCATCGAATTATTCTTTGCTGAGCACGACACTACTATAATGAAATCTGAGCAATGCAACGAGTTTGAGGCAGTCATGGAATCCACCCCAAAACCTAATAAACCATCTTGGACCCATAAGACTGAGAATCAACCAACGGACCTACCTCAATCTGCAGGGCCTTCAATAGAAAAGCCACTTAATCTAGAGTTAAAAGTCTTACCTGTGCATTTGAAATATGCCTTTTTAGGTCATAATTACATTCTACCAATCAGTATTTCATCTGATCTTATCAAAGCACAAGAAAAAGCTCTACTGCAAGTGTTAGTAAAATTTAAAGAGATAGTAGGTTGGACAGAGAATTTTGTTGCCAACCACCTATCCAGGCTCCTAATTCTCCTATTCATTAGGGACTCCTTCCCTGATGAACAATTATTATCAATTTTCAAAATACTAGGGTTCCCATTATACACAGGTTAAAGTTATGGGCCATAAATAATATGGTAGTCTCTGAACAAATCAGGTTAAAAGATCCGAAACATACTTAGACTAGTATAGGATCAGTATGTCTGGCTGAAGACGTAAAACCACTAGTACAAAATATGTCTTCCGTCACGTTAAAAAACCATGGCCATAGACCTTTGGCCACAGTTTTATTTTTCATTCAAATCGTGACCAAAGGTCGCATCACTTTTGGTACCTTATGACTACATTTAATATTTGTGTAACAACCTAACTTTTAGCCAGTCATGTAATGCTTGAATATTGAGATAATAATATAATTTTATTATATTATTTATATGTTCTTAAAATAAAATAAAATATGAAATGGAATAAGTAAATATAATTTTAAATTATATTTATGATAATATTAAAGAAGATCAAATTATAAAAGAGATGTATTATACAAAAATAGAAGTGGGTTAAATATCAAACATGATCAAACTTATATATAAAAACCGAAATAATGATCCTTTATGATCATTTATGCAAATTAACTCTCTCTCTCTAACCTTTCTCTATCTCTCGGATATTTCAACAAAATTACAAGAAATTCATCATAAATTGCAATCAATTGAGGAATCAATGCATTAAAGGTTACAACATCATCAAAGCTTCATTAATCTACAAAAATTTCAAGGTAATATTCTATTTAAATTCAAAAATTCTAGTATGTTGGTTCGGTTTTTTTTATGAAGAACCGAAATCAAGAATTAAAAATATAAATTTTGATGTTGCATGTGTATGAATTCAAGAGATTATGATGAATTTAAGTTAATAAATGTAACAGAAACAAAAATCCGTGATCAGATTGACCAAATAGGCAAGAATTATGAAATTTTTATGAAATAAGTGTTCTTGACAAAAAAATTGCCTATTTTGGATGATCTTGACCAATTGATGATGTTATTGATAGGGAAATTAGTATAAAAACACTCAAATAATGATATTATAACATAATATTAAGTTGCATGTTGATTAAAATAAGTTTTGTGAATTTTATGTGAAAATCCGTATGAACATAATGAAGAACATCAAGAACAAATTCTGGGAAAATACCAAGTACAGGATCCGAATTCGGATATACCCGAATTCGGATGAGGTGCTCAATTCGGATCTTATCTTGAATTCGGATCAACACTTTGAATCTTGCTTTGGGTCCTAATTCGGATAAATGCTAATTCGGACATGTCCCAATTCGGGTACTACTTCGGATCAGGCCAAATTCGGATGGCACCACTTTCGGACCCCATGATTTCGGATGATATTCAATTCGGATATAGTATTTCGGATCATGAAAGATCCGAATTAGGTACCCATTTTATGATCCTAAATTCGGTCTAATGCTTAATTCGGACAATGAAATTGGTTGGTCCAAATTCGGATCATCCTTTGGTCCGAATCCGGATGATCCATTTCGGATGAATCCGAATCCGGATCCCAATCCGGGCTGATCCGAAATTATGGTCCGAAATGTAATTTTTATATTTTAATATAAATGGCTATATAAATATATATATTGTTATATATATATATATATTTAAGAACTTTTGGAGAATTTAAAAGAATAAAGAATATGAACGAATAAAAGAGTGATGAACTGAAAATTATCAGAATCAGATAGAATTACAGATTTCAATGACCAAAGAAATAATGAAATTCCATGATAATGATGATGATAAAGATGATGAAGTTAACATGAATTTATCATGAATGAATTTGAACAGGTTCAGTATATTCTGAACAAAGATTTAAAGACTTAAAGACTTAAAAGCGGGTCAGAGACTTGATTTGACAAAGAACAGAATTGACAAGATAAAATCCTGAGATAACTCAGGTGGCAGATTCTTATATCTGTTTGACCAAGACCCAGACCTGTGAGTTATAGATATTCAAATTGAACATGCAAAGATCCGTTTGAGATATATTGATGCTGTTACATTATTTGACATTCATTTATCAGCTGGATTGAGACCTGTGCACACCATGGATGGGTGTTGCCCAGTGAATCATGATAGCTATTTGCTTATCATTTCATATTGCATTTATTAGCGCTTCAGACTTTGCTTTATGATTCGTTGCTATCATGACTTCTAAGACTTATGCTTACTTCATTGATCAGACTTGATAAGATTTATTCAGCTTGACTAGCCCTTATGGTCTATTGTTCTAGACCCGGCTATTCCACCAGTTCTCACGAACTTGGTAATGACCTCCGATGTTCGGCCATGTTGACCTACTGGTAGCTAGCCCAGTATGTGGCTGATCCCCACGATATAAGCGTGAGTGTGGTTTGAACATCATCCGATCTTAAGATACTATATCTCAATCATGATGAGGGCTGTAGCGGCAGCCAAGACTTATCACGCTTAGATTTATGACTCCGCTTGACACGCATGTTAATATTGAAAATCTATAAACTCACTAAGCTTTGCTTACAGATGTTGCTTTAAAATTTTACAGGAAAAGCCAAAGGAAAATCACCTGCAGGACCTAGTACTTAGGTCATTCAAGATCCAAGTTTTGAAGCTTTCCTAGACCACTTCTCAACAAACTTTCTGGTACTGATTGGAAGACAGCAAATGTGGTGGTTTTGGGTAGACTTGATGTGACTTATGATGTTATGACTAGATTAGATGCTACCCTTTTATAATTTTATAATTTTATTTTGAAATATGTAAACTTAAATCCTAATCTGTAATGTACATGTAATTTTTAATTCCGCAATTAATTACTCTATCTTAGTTTGATTGATATCGTATTGCATGATGTGGGACCTAGACTGGTGAGGACTGACCCGTAAGGGGTGGTCTTCACAGGATGGTATCAGAGCCCATAGTTTGAGTGAATCAAGTATTACGTGAGTATACTTGGTCTCAAACTGAAGCAATACATATGTATCAATCATTTAGGTGGTTTGAATTGAGATAGGATGTACAGACTATTAGGATGGGAAAAGGGTACATAGATCTAAGTCTATAAACTGATAGTTAATTGATTTTTAATTTTCAGTAGAAGATGTCAGGATCAGGATCAGGTGATATTCCCAACAATATGACCCAACAACAAATGTTTGAAATGATGCAACAATTTCTAGCCCAACACTCAGAACAACAAAACAAAATGATGCAAGAACAGTTTCGTGCCAGAGATGAGGCCGAAGCTAAAAGACGTGAAGAAAAGAAAAATTAGAGAAAAGAAAAGCAAGTCCAGACCAATGAATCTGATTCTGATAAATCTAACCCAGAAACCCAAATAGCTCAGCCAAAAGGCTGCAAGTTTAAGGACTTCAAAGCGAGCGGTGCCCTGAACTTTGAGGGTACAGTGAATCCGATCCAGGCGATGGATTGGATTAGTCACACTGAAGAAATCTTCAGGATTTCTGATTGTCTAGATTCGAAGAAAGTAAGCTATGCGTCTGCACTATTTGCGGGAGCTGCTCGTGCCTGGTGGAAAACCCAGCGAAGTATCTATGGTGAGGAGGTGATTCAGACTTTAGAATGGGAGCAGTTTCTAGACATGTTCAATGCGAAATACTGCCCAGTTGACCAGCAAGATAAGATGGAAGTCCAATTAATGCAACTGACTCAGGGAACGAAGACTGTAGATGAATATGAACACGAATTTTCGAGATTATGTGGCTACTCTTCATACCAAGTGGCAACAGAGGAAAGGAAAATGAATAGGTTCCGAGTAGGACTCAATCCTAGATACAGACATCCCATGAGCGCGATCAAATACAAGAGTTACTTGGAAATGGTTGAAGCGGCTAGACAAATCGAGCGAGGTTACTTAGAGTATGGTGATCAGTTATACGCTCCATCTACTAATCCGATGAACCCGTCTCCTCCAAAGAAACAGCGATTTGGCCGATTCTTTAGGCCAAATAAGTCTCCGTCACAATCTCAGCAATCACATCAGCACAGTTCACAACCGAAAGCGCAAGCTTACTCACTGACAAACGAGCCTCGATTCTGCAAGAGATGCAGAAAGTCTCACATGGGACTATGTAATCCGGATGACGTTACTTGCTTCTCATGCAACATGATAGGTCATAGCAGCGAGGAATGTCCACAGCAGGGACGTGGATGTGCGAAATGCGGTAAGAGAGGGCACTTCATGTATCAGTGTCGTAGCGGACCACGTTATCAGTCACAGTCATCAGCTGGAGGGTCGACAGTTAAAAGTTCTGCTGCAACGCCAACTGCACGGACTCGAGCGTTCCAAATAACGGCAGAAGAGGCGAGAGAAACACCTGACGTAGTCACCGGTACGTTTCTATTAAATACCATACCTGCTCGCGTGCTATTTGATTTTGGCGCAAGTCGTTCTTTCATATCGACTTCTTTTGCATCGAGACTATCTAAGTTCCCATCAAAGCTTCCAGTTATATTGGACATTGAGACAGCCAGTAACAGCTATGTTATGGCTGATTCTGTATATCGAAACTGCACATTACTCGTAGATAATATTGTATTCAACCTCGACCTTATCCCGATTCCCTTGAAAGAGTTTGACGTCATCATCGGCATGGATTGGCTAATGAACAACGAGGCCACAATTATCTGCAACCGACGAGTAATCAAAATCAAATCTTCAGACGGCCGAGTACTTGAAATCAAGGGTGAGAAGCGGAAAGGTGCACACTGCTTCATATCTGTTGAAAAAGCGCATAAGTATTTATCTAAGGGTCATGAATCCTACGTATGCTATGTCGCATCTGAATCTATCTCTGAAGCCCAAAAGAAATCATTATCTGACATTCCTATCGTCTGTGAGTTCCCAGACGTATTCCCTGACGATATTTCCGGAGTGCCACCGGAACGACAAGTCGAGTTCAGTATTGACTTGGTTCCTGGTGCGGCTCCTATCGCAAAAGCTCCATACAGACTTGCACCTGCAGAAATGCAGGAAATGTCAAAACAACTGCAAGAGCTGTTGGAGAAGGGGTTTATCCGACCGAGTTCTTCTCCGTGGGGTCCACCAGTACTATTTGTTAAAAAGAAAGACGGAACTTTCCGTATGTGCATTGATTACCGCGAGTTGAACAAGATTACAATAAAGAATAAGTATCCTCTGCCCAGAATCGATGATCTGTTTGATCAGTTACAAGGAGCCAGTTACTTTTTGAAAATAGATCTCCGTTCTGGGTATCATCAGTTAAAAGTCAGGGAAGAAGATGTTCCAAAGACAGCTTTCCGTACAAGATACGGCCATTACGAATTTCTCGTGATGCCGTTCGGCTTAACGAATGCACCAGCGGCGTTCATGGATCTCATGAATCGTGTGTGTAGATCAATGTTGGATAAATCAGTTATCGTATTCATAGACGATATTCTGATTTACTCCAAAACGGAGGCTGATCATTCCGTCCATCTGCGACAGTTGCTAGAGTTGTTAAGAAAAGAAAGACTCTACGCAAAGTTTTCTAAGTGCGAATTCTGGCTCAGACAGGTATAATCTCTATTATATATGTCTTGAGCTGTTTCCTTAACTATTCTTTGATTCACCTCAGAATTTGAATTTCTATCTTGATTCTCATAGATCCAGTTCCTTGGCCATATTGTTTCTGGCGAAGGGATTTCCGTTGATCCTTCAAAAGTCGAGGCTGTTCAGAAGTGGCAAACACCTCGCAATGCCTCCGAGATAAGAAGTTTCCTTGGATTGGCCGGTTATTATCGGCGATTCATAAAGGATTTCTCGAAGATTGCTGTACCTCTAACGATGCTAACACGAAAGAATACTCCTTTCGTTTGGTCAGATAAACAGCAAGAGGCATTTAACATTCTGAAGCAAAAGCTTATTCAAGCGCCGATTCTAGCCTTGCCAGAAGGTAATGACGATTTCGTTGTTTACAGCGACGCTTCTGGTACTGGCTTAGGATGTGTTCTTATGCAAAGGGGAAAAGTAATTGCCTACGCTTCAAGGCAATTAAAAGAATATGAGAAGAATGCACCAACTCATGACCTTGAGTTGGCTGCCGTTACCTTTGCTTTAAAAATCTGGCGTCACTATCTATATGGGACTCGGTGTCAGCTCTACACCGATCATAAGAGTCTCAAATATCTTTTCACTCAAAAAGATCTTAACATGAAACAGCGTCGATCCTTGGAACTTATCAAGGATTATGATTGCGAGATCTTATATCATCCCGGCAAAGCAAATGTTGTCGCGGATGCGTTGAGTAGAAAAGTATATCTAGAAAAGTGCTGTTATGCCCTAACTCCAGTTATATTCTCTTCTGATCTTATTGAAGATATTCGAGTTGCTCAAGCCGAAGCAATGAAAGAAGAGAATATTGATTCCGAAAATCTTAAAGGGCAGCTACAATTACTATATCTGAACCATTTGGGACTTTACTGTCTCCAGGGAAACCGAATCTGGGTTCCTAAATATGGTTCTATTCGTAACACTCTTCTGTCCGAAGCTCATCAGTCCAAGTTATCTATTCATCCTGGCAGTTCAAAGATGTATTTTGATCTGAAAGCCGATTACTGGTGGCCAGGAATGAAGAAGGACATTGGAAAATGTGTTAAAAGCTGCAGAGTATGTCAGATGGTTAAGGCAGAACATCAGAAGCCCTTCGGGGATATGCAACCACTGCCAGTTCCTGAATGGAAGTGGGAGCATATAACAATGGACTTCATTACGAAGCTGCCAAAGACCAAAAGACAGCACGACTCCATCTGGGTAGTCGTTGACCGATTAACGAAATCAGCACATTTCATTCCGATGAAAGAAACATATTCTCTCGATAGATTGGCGCAGCTGTATATCTCTGAAATTATTTCTCGTCACGGTGTGCCAAAGTCTATTGTTTCTGATCGTGATAGTCGCTTCACATCCAGATTCTGGCAGGCATTACAAGAAGGGATGGGTACTCGGATATCCATGAGTACTGCTTATCATCCAAATGCAGATGGCCAGAGTGAGCGTACTATTCTAACTCTTGAAGATATGCTTCGTGCCTGCATTCTTGATTTAGGTGGTAACTGGGATGACCACTTGCCGTTGGTCGAATTCTCATACAACAACAGTTATCATTCTACGATTAAGATGGCTCCTTTTGAGGCTTTATACGGAAGAAAGTGCAGAACTCCTACCTGTTGGCGTGAAACAGGCGAATCGCCAATAGCGGGTCCTGCCCTTCTACAGTTGACTCACGAAAAGATTCAACTTGTTAGAAGAAACATCCTTGAAGCTCAGAGCAGGCAGAAGTCATATTATGACAATCGGCATAGATCCATCAGTTTTGCGGTTAACGATTGGGTGATGCTGAAAGTATCCCCAATGAAGAATGTGGTACGATTCATTAAAAGAAACAAGTTAGCTCCGAGATTTATCGGACCGTTCAAGATCATTGAAAAGATTGGAAATCAGTCTTATCGTCTTGATCTACCAGCGGACTTAGCTGGAATACACCCTGTATTCCATGTTAGTCATTTGAGAAAAAGCTTAGCTGACGAAAGAGAAGTACAGTTACCACACGTTAACCTACAAGTAGATGAAAAGCTTCGCGTGGTTGAAGAGCCAGAACGTATTCTGGACTCGAAGACCAAAAAGCTTCGGAATAAAGAAATACAGATGGTGCTCGTCCAGTGGAAACACCACAAAGGTTCGCATCAGTCTTGGGAATCCAGAGATGTCATGAAAGCTACTTATCCCAGTCTGTTCGAATCTAGCTAACTTCGGGGACGAAGTTTGTGCGTGGTGGAGCCCATTCTGTAACAACCTAACTTTTAGCCAGTCATGTAATGCTTGAATATTGAGATAATAATATAATTTTACTATATTATTTATATGTTCTTAAAATAAAATAAAATATGAAATGGAATAAGTAAATATAATTTTAAATTATATTTATGATAATATTAAAGAAGATCAAATTATAAAAGAGATGTATTATACAAAAATAGAAGTGGGTTAAATATCAAACATGATCAAACTTATATATAAAAGCCGAAATAATGATCCTTTATGATCATTTATGCAAATTAACTCTCTCTCTCTAACCTCTCTCTATCTCTCGGATATTTCAACAAAATTACAAGAAATTCATCATAAATTGCAATCAATTGAGGAATCAATGCATTAAAGGTTACAACATCATCAAAGCTTCATTAATCTACAGAAATTTCAAGGTAATATTCTATTTAAATTCAAAAATTCTAGTATGTTGGTTCGGTTTTTTTTTATGAAGAACCGAAATCAAGAATTAAAAATATAAATTTTGATGTTGCATGTGTATGAATTCAAGAGATTATGATGAATTTAAGTTAATAAATGTAACAGAAACAAAAATCCGTGATCAGATTGACCAAATAGGCAAGAATTATAAAATTTTTATGAAATAAGTGTTCTTGACAAAAAAATTGCCTATTTTGGATGATCTTGACCAATTGATGATGTTATTGATAGGGAAATTAGTATAAAAACACTCAAATAATGATATTATAACATAATATTAAGTTGCATGTTGATTAAAATAAGTTTTGTGAATTTTATGTGAAAATCCGTATGAACATAATGAAGAACATCAAGAACAAATTCTGGGAAAATACCAAGTACAGGATCCGAATTCGGATATACCCGAATTCGGATGAGGTGCTCAATTCGGATCTTATCTTGAATTCGGATCAACACTTTGAATCTTGCTTTGGGTCCTAATTCGGATAAATGCTAATTCGGACATGTCCCAATTCGGGTACTACTTCGGATTAGGCCAAATTCGGATGGCACCACTTTCGGACCCCATGATTTCGGATGATATTCAATTCGGATATAGTATTTCGGATCATGAAAGATCCGAATTAGGTACCCATTTTATGATCCTAAATTCGGTCTAATGCTTAATTCGGACAATGAAATTGGTTGGTCCAAATTCGGATCATCCTTTGGTCCGAATCCGGATGATCCATTTCGGATGAATCCGAATCCGGATCCCAATCCGGGCTGATCCGAAATTATGGTCCGAAATGTAATTTTTATATTTTAATATAAATGGCTATATAAATATATATATTGTTATATATATATATATATATTTAAGAACTTTTGGAGAATTTAAAAGAATAAAGAATATGAACGAATAAAAGAGTGATGAACTGAAAATTATCAGAATCAGATAGAATTACAGATTTCAATGACCAAAGAAATAATGAAATTCCATGATAATGATGATGATAAAGATGATGAAGTTAACATGAATTTATCATGAATGAATTTGAACAGGTTCAGTATATTCTGAACAAAGATTTAAAGACTTAAAGACTTAAAAGCGGGTCAGAGACTTGATTTGACAAAGAACAGAATTGACAAGATAAAATCCTGAGATAACTCAGGTGGCAGATTCTTATATCTGTTTGACCAAGACCCAGACCTGTGAGTTATAGATATTCAAATTGAACATGCAAAGATCCGTTTGAGATATATTGATGCTGTTACATTATTTGACATTCATTTATCAGCTGGATTGAGACCTGTGCACACCATGGATGGGTGTTGCCCAGTGAATCATGATAGCTATTTGCTTATCATTTCATATTGCATTTATTAGCACTTCAGACTTTGCTTTATGATTCGTTGCTATCATGACTTCTAAGACTTAAGCTTACTTCATTGATCAGACTTGATAAGATTTATTCAGCTTGACTAGCCCTTATGGTCTATTGTTCTAGACCTGGCTATTCCACCAGTTCTCACGAACTTGGTAATGACCTCCGATGTTCGGCCATGTTGACCTACTGGTAGCTAGCCCAGTATGTGGCTGATCCCCACGATATAAGCGTGAGTGTGGTTTGAACATCATCCGATCTTAAGATACTATATCTCAATCATGATGAGGGCTGTAGCGGCAGCCAAGACATATCACGCTTAGAATTATGACTCCGCTTGACACGCATGTTAATATTGAAAATCTATAAACTCACTAAGCTTTGCTTACAGATGTTGCTTTAAAATTTTACAGGAAAAGCCAAAGGAAAATCACCTGCAGGACCTAGTACTTAGGTCATTCAAGATCCAAGTTTTGAAGCTTTCCTAGACCACTTCTCAACAAACTTTCTGGTACTGATTGGAAGACAACAAATGTGGTGGTTTTGGGTAGACTTGATGTGACTTATGATGTTATGACTAGATTAGATGCTACCCTTTTATAATTTTATAATTTTATTTTGAAATATGTAAACTTAAATCCTAATCTGTAATGTACATGTAATTTTTAATTCCGCAATTAATTACTCTATCTTAGTTTGATTGATATCGTATTGCATGATGTGGGACCTAGACTGGTGAGGACTGACCCGTAAGGGGTGGTCTTCACAATTTGTGACTAAATCACATGTAAAACCGTGGCCATAGCATAAAACCGTGGCTATATGGTAATAATTTCTATATAGTTGTGGTCTATATCTTTTAGTAACCGTGACCATAAAATACTTTTAGTCATAATTTATTTTAACACCATGACAGTTGGATACATTCAGACTCACATAAACAATTGATCAGTGGCGTTAACATTCTCACAGACACGTATAAACAAATAAACCGTGGCCACCTGGTATATTTAAAGACTCACAAATATTTAATCGAGACCATTGGATATATTTATACACACATAATCAGTTAAACCGTAACTATTTGAGACATTTAAACACACCACATGAATGAAAGCGTGACAATTGGTAATATTTTAACGCACATAAACTATTAAGTGGTGTGACCATTGGTACATTTAGACATGCATAAACAATTAAACCGTGACCGTAGGGTACACTTAGACACACACAATTTATTAAAATGTGACGATTGGTTGGAATTGGACATACATAAAGTATTAAACCGTGACAATTGATACATTTTGACACACAAAAATAATTACACCGTGACCATACCATTATTTTAGTCACATAATAATTCGTTTATTCATGACAATTGCTTACATTTAGACACATATAATAAACAATACCGTGACCATTAGGTATTTATAGTTACTTATTTATTCCTAATCGTGGCAATTGGTAACTTTTTGACACATGCAACAATACAATCTGTGACCATTTACTTTTTTTAACGGCAAACTATCATACTCCTACTCCTACTCCTAAACTACTCATTTACTACAAGACTTACTTTCACCACCTAAATATCAACTTGTCTCCGACGGGAGTCGAACCCATGACCTCTCACTTGTATCTTCACCCTCTTACCGCCAGGTCAAAGTGGTGACCATCAAATACTTGTTGTCACATTTTATTTCTTTTAAAATCACTATTGTTCCTTTTAGACACGTGTAAAAAATTAAACCGTGACAATAAGTTACTTACAGCCACATGTGTTTTCTTTTATCGTTATTGTTGTTTACTTTTAGACACACATAACATTTATAATAGTGACCGTAAAATATTTATAGTATCATGTTGTTTCGTAAACGGTGATCGTTGATTCCTTTTAGTCATACAAAATATAATAAAGTGTGACCATAAAATACATATACTCACATTCTTTTCCTTTAATTATTACAATTAATTACTTTTAGTCGTATATATTAAAATAAGACGTAACCATAAACTACTTGTAGTCATGGTTTGTTTTCTTTTATCGTAATTAATATTAAGTTTTTGACACATATAAGATATTTAATCATGACCATAAAATATTTATACTGACACGTTGTTTTTTAAACTGTGACAACTGATAACTGTAACCATACAAAACAAACTAAATTATGACCATAAAAAACTTATAGCTACACTTTGCCTCTTTTATTATGCCAATTAATTACTTTTAGTCACATAAAAAAAAAAAAAAAGAAATGACCATAAACTTCTTGTAGTCATGGTTGTTTTCTTTAATCATAATTAATGTTTACTTTTTGACACATATAAGACATTTAACCATGACCATAAAAATACTAATAGTGATAAGTTTTTTCTTAAACTGTGACAATTAATAACCTTTAACCACACAAAACTAACTAAATCGTGACCATAAAGTAGTTATAGCCACATTTTGCTGCTTTTATTATGACAATTAATAACATTTAGCAACTGATAAAAAATAAGTCGTGACCATAAACTACTTGTAGTCACGATATTTTTTCTTTTATCATGGTTAATGTTTAGTTTTTGACACACATAACACAATTAACCATGACCACAAAATACTCATATTAACAAGTTTTTTTTAACTATGACAATTGATAACCTTTAACCACACAAAACAAAATAAATTGTGACCATAAAATACTTATAAATACATTTTTGTTCTTTTGTCATGGTTAATGTTTAGTTTCAGACACAATAATATATTAAACTGTGACGATAAAATACTTATAGGGACATTTTTTTTCACTTAAATCATAACACCGATTACTTTTAGTCACACAAACCAATTCTTCGTGTGACCATAAAGTACTTATAGTCACTGTTTTTTTCTTTTATCATGAAAACTATTACTTTTACACAGAAATAAGAAATAAACTAAACCATGATCATTAGAAAAATATAGTCACAACATTTTTTTGTCATGACTATTGTTTATTTTTAGTTACATAAAAACAAAAAACCGTCACCTTTAAATATTAATAGTCACAAATTTGCTTAATCCGTGACAAAAAAAACCCCTTATATTGATTTTTTTTAATGTGAGATTGATAGCATTTAGTCACAAAACAAATTAAATCGTGACTTGAATGTACTTATAATCATATCTTTTTCATTTTACTATTATTATTGTTTACATTTAGACACACATAAAAACATAATCTGTCACCTTTAAATATTAATAGTCACATGCTTGTGTGTCTTAAACTGTGACCGAAACATAATTATGGTGATATGTTTTTTTTCCTTAAACCGTGATCATTAAATACTTTTAAATACATAAAAGAAATTAAATCGTGACAAAAAAAATACTTAGTCACATTTTTCTCTTTCATCATGAATACAAAATACTTTTACACACACATAAGAAACTAAACCGTGTAAGGTCTACGACTGCAAGATCTATCTAGACGCGGATCCGTGAACGAGTGCGGAATCCTCGTTGACGGTTAGACGGACAACTCTCAACCAACGGAACACGGAGACTATTAGACGCTGAACGAACGACACACGAACGATCCTACGTACTAATTCTCTCCGAAACGGCACTCACCTAGCTGATAAACTCGAGATCGCCTTTTGCTTAATCCCTCACGAATTCTGCAAAAAGTTTTCTAATTATTCGAGTCTATCCCTAATTATAGACCCTGATTCGAGACTGTTGTGGGCCAAGCTCGAATCTGGCCCAAGGCCCATTCGAGTCTGTCCATATTGACAGTCTCGAATCTAGCCTATTCGAATCTATGGACTCATTCGAATCTATCTCAGATTCGAATGTATTCCCTTAAGAAATTCGAATCTAGCCAAAATACTTAAACTCTTAAGTGATAAAACTTATGATATTACCTTATGATTGATTTTATCTTTGAACTTTATGTTTGAACTTCTTGTAATACGTTACATCAAGTTCAAACATACAAACACTAATAAGCATCAATCATATATAATATATTTATAGCAAACACATGCTAAATCACAATGTAAGACCACTTAGACTGCTATCGTCACACGGGATGTACCAACAGACTCCCCCTTGACGATAGCTTCTAATAATTCACACATTTGATTTAAGAACTTGGTTTATTTATTGATTCAAAACACTACCAGCATACAGACCTTTCTCGATGCATACCTTGACCACATTTTCATACTTACTAGCCTCAGTATCCATATGTGCGTCACTGGAAATCTTACAATTATACAAAATCTGCAGATCTTCTTTAGATAGGTTTACCAGGTGAAGCGGGTCATAGACTCTAAGAATAACATTTTCTTCTAAGTCTTCCATAACCGCTTCCCCAGTTTCCGTGTCAGCATACCACCACTTCAGATTCTTCAGAATATTTTGTGGCATTGGCTTGAGAGGAACCTTCCAAAGACATCTAGCCGGCTTATAGTGAATCCTCATCCAAGGTCGTCCAGTTGGAGGATCAATACGTGATGGATCCTCTACTCTTCTCCCGACCCTTGGATTCAAACGTTCGAACTTCCTTGATCTCCCTTCCTTTCTTATGATTCTTTCGATTACGCTAGCGTAGGGATCATTGCCAATGTTTATAAGATCTTTCCAAGCTAGCGCAGTGATTTTGATTTTTGGCAGGGAGTTGAACGCTTTTAAAGTTCGCCTCATGTACTGAAGCCCGTCTTTTCTCTTTATTATAAATAGCTGCAGATCTCTGTCAAAGAACCAGCTTAAAATTCGGTCAGACAGCTTCCCAGTACCTGGAACTCTCATTGTCTTTTTAATTGCTGCTTCCTTCTCTTCAGCCCTGAACCATAGCTTTCGTTTTTCTTCATTAGTTAGCTCTCTTGCAGGTTCCTCTGTCGATGGCTGAGGATTCAATGCAACATTAACTATATCTGCATCGACAATTTTATTTCCATCAATCATGTAAGTATCAGTGATAGGATTCTGCTGCACAACTATCTCGTCAGCTTCATCATCCTCATCAGCAAGTACTTCATCATCCGACCGCCAGTCTACTATCTCCCCTGGCACAAATTCCCCTTCCTCCAGCTCTTCATCTTCATTATCAAAACCTACATCCAGTGGATCATCATCGAGATCCATGAGCGCTTCAATCATCTCGCTGATCTCAAAGTCTGTAGGCTGTTTAGATGAACTGGCCTCACCCCTTTCTCCTTCGCCTTGACTAGGCTCCCCCTGAACTTGTGTAATTTGAGCTGCAGGAAAATCTACAGACTCAATCTCTTTATTCGCACCGGGATCATCGCCTTCGTCATCATCCTCTCTATGCTGCACTTCCTGATCCCTGCAGGATGTCTCCCCCTGAGCCTGAAGATTTTTCATTAACTGCTCAATGAGGGAGCGCATCGATCTTAACTCGGCTGCCTGGTCGCAGACAAATGTCTTTAGCTCAAGATTCTCGTCTTGGATTTTTTCAACTGTCTTCTTCAATTCAGCATTTTCTTTATCTAGATTTGCATTATGTGCCTGAATTTCACCCATTGCCTGTGTTAGGCTCAGGATTTGAACATGTTGGAAATCCACTCGAGCCTTGAGTTGCATAAACCGCTGATTTTCAGCATAGGCGGTTGAGGTGGATGGAATGGACTGAATGGGAGAAGGGATGAATGGTGGTGGAATATATGGCTCATGATGCTGAGATGGCGGTGATGTTGGAGCGGTGGCTTGAGGTTCTTGATGTTGTGGAATTTCTGGTTGATCTACAGGAGCTGAAGACGATCCTTGCATGAACCTGTGACGTTTGGCCCGTTGCCTTGTCACTAGTTGAGGAACTTCCTCTTCTTCAAAATCAGACTCTTCCAATTCCCTGTTCACGCGCCTCCTCGAACCACCCTCATTTATAATCAATCTCGAACCATAAGCTCCAATTTGAATATCAGGAACTGCAGCTGCCGGAACTTCCGCGGATTCTGAGTCGGATTCCGAGGATGTTAATCCGTCATTTGCCCCTTCTGGCTCGTATTCCTCGACATCTCTAAATACATCATCTGTATCTACTGGGGGACTAAGCAGCTCATCCACTAATGCTGCTGCAACATCTTCATTGGCATGTGGACCAGATGCCCATATTTCCTCCAAGGTTTGAGCAATCTGCTCAGATTCAGGAATGGCACTTGAAGGCCCTGCTTCCTCTGCTTGTGGCTGTTCGCTCGTAGAAGGCCTGGAAGCCTGGATTTGACTCGCGGCTGGTCTTTGTCGGTGTCTTGGGTCACGCGGCTGAGCTCGCGGCTGTTGTTGTTGTTGACGTTGCTGTTGTTGTTGCTGACGTTGCTGTTGTTGTTGCTGTGGTTGAATGTCAGCGACCCCTGCCCAGTTGGCATCTTCCGAGGCGTGAAATTCCCTATCCACAATCGCTCCAAACAATGGACGCGCAACCGGAACAGCTAATCTTCCTCGATGTGAGGAACAGTCAGCAAAGATGCGTTTATCCATAACATTCACGCTCAAAGAGTCATCTGATTGTGGCAAATTTGGCAAAAAGTGCCTTATCAACATCATGACAAATCTTGGATATAGCAAAAATCGTTCCCTTTCTGGAGCCGTAATTTGATGAACGAACTCCGAGAAGAACATCTGCGAAAAGCTGAACTTCCGATTATATACCAATGCAATAACTCCAGATTGGATCTTTGATACTATGTAATCAAAGCCAGCTTTCTTTGGCGCAAAACAGACCATGAATACGTGCACCAGGAATCTCCATTGCCCAATCAGGCCACTCTTCATGTATGACGACTTTGTCACATCTAAACTGTAGCCCATTCTCAGAAAAGCAGTCTGCCTAATACTTAATGGAAAGTCAATAGGCCCATCTTCTTGTTCTTGAGAACCCAACTGTAGCACTTGGCGCAACATATCTGCTGAGAAGACTAGAGGCTGGCCAGCGATTCTGGTTCTGATAACTGTCGGGGTGACAGTACAGTCCACCTGTAAATGATCATAAAACTGGCGTACATACGAAATTACAATTGGAATGTTATGATACAAAGCATAGCTAATCCTAGACTCAGCTAGGAAGTCCAAAACTTCGCGAAAACCCTGCGCCTCAGGGATATTATTATCTGGATTAAGGACCATATTATGCTTCGGGACAAAAGCGCGAACTGCCTTATCTGCAAAATAAATAAAACTGTTAGACTCATTAAAAATCAATAAACTTGTTTAAATTCAAAATTTGTTTTATTTGGTACTTGATTAAATACAAAATCCAACACAATTAAATTTCCATAAGTTTAATAAAATTTAAATTAAACAAAGTAAATAAAGTACAGATTCGAAAGTAACAGATTCGAAGTGTCCATATTCGAGTGTAATGGACAGATTCGAAGAGTCCCTTTTCGAGTCTAATGGACAGATTCGAATATCATGGTCATCTCGAATCTAATGACAGATTCGAGAAACCCATGAACAGATTCGAAGGTCCTTGAACAGACTCGAAGGCCCGACGGTTGATTTTTCAACAAAAACCCAAGATTTTAACCATTTTGAACTTGGTACATCACATACATTAGTTCAACTAGGTTCTAATCATTGATTTATGCCTTTAATTTGATCTTTTATAGGTCCAATCTTGGTAATTTAGCAAAAACCCTATTTCAACCTATAAAACTTCAAAATTTGACGATTTGGTCTAAAATTGTGCATAAAACTACACAAATCTTGTACAATCCGGTTGATTATACCTAGATGTATCTGTAGAGTCGAAACACCAAGTAAGAGAGTCGACAAAATGTCGTTTAGGAGAATTACGATAGACTCGAAGGAACAGATTCGAAATCGCCTGGATAGATTCGATAGTATAAATTCGAAAACAGATAGAGTTAATGACCTTTACTGTTAACCTATTTATACCACCAACCCTCGAGTCAAAGCACAGATTCGAATCTACTGACAGATTCGAAGTCTTACTGCTTCGAGTCTGTCTTAGATTCGAAACCACCAATACTTAGAAAAATTTTCGAAAATTTTGAAATAAATTCAACTTTTCCAACTTTTTCTACGGTATCGTGTAACCAGATAAACTATGCCAACTCTTTTACCCTAAGCTCAAGATAGTTCACGCATTGTTTATTTTATCCAACTCTGAATGCACCCTCAGTAATTTTTGACTTTTTACCTAAGTAAAAATTAAACTAAACTAAAATGAAATAAAATAAACTAAGGTAAAAATAAAATAAAATAAAATAAAATAAAGTAAAATAAAATTTTGACCAAAAAATTAATCTAGACTTAAGAAAAATTTACAATCTAAGCTAAATACTTAACAACATATTTTGGATGAGTATAGTCTAAGAAAGGTTCAATCAGATAGCGATGTCTGATACTAACTTTCAGTACTTAAACTTTCACACTTAGGAATTTTTGATTCCTTTGATTGTTTGTTGTGACGTACCTATTTAGCCAATTGTTGGTATTTTACCCTATTAAACATTCTACATTTCGGAATATCCCTTGGCCTTTTTATTTATCAGGAAATTATCTTACGTGACTCAGACATAGACATACTTTTATGATCAAGGCACACAGACAAAGATTCTAACTTGTTGGTATTTGCAAACTTTCTTTAAAAGACAAACATCGGACACAGGTCTGTATTTTCATACAACAAAGTGTCTTAGTTTGACTTAAGGTTTATTTTTAAAGTTAGCAGATAGCGGTGACAGGTCTGTACTGACGTACAACAAAGCGACATGTCTGCTAACCCGAATCTAAACAGAGACAACAGGTCTGTACTTACGTACAACAGAGTTGCATGTTTTCGACTCTCAGTTTTACATGATATTTCTATTCTTTCCATTTTCAGATGTATTTGATGTTGCCATACATCCCCAGAAAGTTTGCATACCTCATTTAGACTCAATGTTTGTATGTCTTGTACATAAAAATTAAGACCGATTGGTCATATATCTAAGTTAGTGACACGCTTGACTATTTCTAGAATATTTTATTAGCCTTGAGATTCCCTATATGTATTATGCCTACCAACACATCAAACTAAATAAAGTATAACACTTAGAGTTTAGTTGCATTATGTGTGAAAGCTTAAACACTTATAGTCTGTAACGACGGTGCTAATTTTCGTCACTTTGAACCTATGTATCTAAGACTTAACTCCTTTTCTGATATTTTCTTTTTTTTTTTTAATAATTTTCTCTCTTTTTTCTTTTGTTTTTCATAAAAAAACAGTAAAATAAGCTAACCTACTAACTTACTAAAAATAGAAACTTACTAAAAATAGAAACTTTCCTAAATTAGCAGATTACTGAGAAGAAAGAAATACTACGACTCAAAAAGAAAATAAACTTACTACTACTAAGGTCAAATTACTCTGGGTTGCGCATTCCATTCAGTTGAATTAAATACTCAAACCGTGACTTATCAAACGCTTTGGTAAATAAATCTGCATTATTATCTTCTGTTGCCACCTTTACCAGTTTGATTAAGTTCTTTTCAGCACAATCACGAATAAAATGATGCCTTATGTCTATATGCTTTGTTTTACTGTGTTTAACTGGATTATTAGTTATAGCAATTGTAGATTGATTGTCTATCCTAATAGGAGTTTGAGTGTAAGCCAAACCGTAATCCCGCAATTGTTGTTGTATCCACAGAACCTGTGAGCAGCAACTACCAGCAACAACATACTCGGCCTCGCACGTTGAAATGGCTACCGATGTTTGTTTCTTGCATTGCCAGGATACCAATCTCCCTCCTAGGAACTGACAACCTCCAGTTGTAGATTTGCGCGTCAAGCTGCATCCTCCGTAGTCAGAATCCGTGAATGCTTCCACTCTAAATCCTCCCTCCGCGGGATACCAAAGTCCCAGCTTTCGGTTTCGACTTGAGGTATCAGTAGGAATCCGCTTCACAGCTTTCTATGCATCCTTCGGATTCGCTAATAAACCTGCACAAATACAAACAGCAACATTATGTCAGGTCTTTGAAGCAGTTTGTAAACATACATAATGACCCCAATCATGGCCCGCATACAAAAGTCTGATCACCTTGGTATCACTTTCAGTAACCCCGCGGCCCGAGATTGTGATTGCACTTGAATCGGCGTGTCTTGAAGTGGGCAGGTCAACTTAGTTCCCTTGCCATGCCCAAAACCGTTTCTAATTTGAAAGTGTCCAATAACATACTTAGTTGTTGGATAATATCCACTCCCTCCTTCTTTTGGTTCAACTTGAACCCTTAAAAAGAAATTCACTCCCACCATAGCCACTCATCTCGAACTTAGACTCATCACCCTTTTCGAATTCTTTGCATCATGCTTCGTCGGATGATCAAAAAATGAGATCATCGACGTACATTGTACCAAGATAAAGTGTTCACCCTTCCTCTTCAAACTCAGAGTAATATCTAATCCTACCACTTTCTCAAAACCGTTTTCTAAAAGATGGTTGGATAAAGTCTCATACCACGCCCTAGGTGGCCTGATGTAACCATAAAGAAGCCTATCTAAGCGATATAACTCTATCAGGGATATTTGGATCTGTAAAATCCGGGCGGTTGTTCTAACATACACCAACCAACTCCTTCACTTCCCTACAGGAAAGCACCTTAACGTCCAGGTTGATTACACTTAAAGCCTTTGAAGGAGGCAAACGCTAGAAACAACCAAGGCTTACAGCTTGCTTTTACTGGTGCAACAAACTTCGTTGTAACGATTGCCTCCTCTTGGTGAAAAACCCTTTTACAAAATAATCTCGCATGTTTGCGCGTGGATTTACCCGATCGTCTCTCGTGCACTAAAAAACCATTTGGTTTCCTATGGCAATCTCCCCTCGAGTAACGAACTAACTCCCCACACTTTCCGAGTTTCTCTAATTGTGAAATTTCTTCCTGCATCGCTTAACACAGGAGTTGTTCCTAAGTGCCATGTGCACAATTTTTGGGCTCTACTTTGCGATATGAAACACGAATATACATGTGGAATTTGCGCCGGAGTCAATTATCATCGACTAGTGTTGTAAGATTTACAAACTACGGCGTCTTCATCACCCTCGTTAGGATTTCCTAGACTGCTTTCTATTGGATGGTTCTTGTAATCCTGAGGTCTGATTTTCATCACCCTTAGATTATCTCTAAGTTGGGATCCTATTGTCACCTAACAGGGGGGGGAAACACCGGCCTCAGCTTCCTACATTTTTCCTCTCACGGACGTTTTCCTCAGAGTTAGAACTTGAAGCTTGAGTCTGATTCAGTGGGTAGGTGCCTCTGATCCAGCAAGCTTGTCTGGAGATCCCATTTACAGGTCGCAGTGGCTAGATAATGTAGGCTCGATACGTGTCCTTGGAAAGATTTGGCCTCGTTCGTTCAGATTTGCAACGTCGCACATGGTCCTTCTCGAGTGTACCTGCCTTATCATGCCAGAGAATGTTTAAATGGACTCAACAAACTTACATAGTAATAATATCCATTTCGGACCAGTTTTGGGGTTCATTGTGTGTAACTTGTGGAACTTCAAGTTAGACACCAATCTCCAACAGTAACAGTTGTTTTGTTACAAACCCGTTGTTTTGGTGGGAGTTTGGACATAACCTAGGGGAAGTATCCTTACGTCAGCCTTTTCACCAAACTTCGGTTGATGTTTTGTTCTTAAAAGTGTGGGCATGGTACTCCAAACGGTTCTGCAAATCCAGTTAAGTTAGGTGGCCGTTTAATTTCAAAATTTCATAGCATTTTTGTTCAATGATTTGACTGTAAAGGACTCGGTTTAAAAATGTGGCACGGCGGATTCAACTGCCTCCCCCAAAACATGGTAGGGAAGCTTTGAATACCGAAAGCATAGTTCCTTGAGCCTCAATCAAGGTTCTCATTTTTACGTACGGCATTCTGGCCACCTATTCTGTTGAGTCGGTTCCATATTGGTGCAATGAATTGATGCACTATATGCCTTTGATAGTGGCCAATAATACAACCCACCAATTACAGTTTGTTTTTGAATCAGTTCCATTTCGCCTACGATCATATTTAATCCCTAGTTCCGTATGAGTTCTCCACTTTGGCGCAAAGAACCCGATGAGCCTGCAGCGTTCTTCGTCCTCGTACCTAAAAAGGAACAACCCAAGAAAAACGTGGAGTAATCGCGTGAAACTGAAGCAGTACCAACTTACCTCAATTACTCCTTTTTTATTGGGCCGAAAACGGTCCATGGCAACAGATCACAAAAAAATCGATGTTGAGGCTATGGAATTCTGCTTCTTGGAACTTCTTGTGTGTCTTCTGTGTTGTTGTGCCCTTCATGCAGAGAGTTACACTTATTCCTCGAACTGAAAAATTTTCATGGGCACACCCTGCACCAGTCCATGACTTGAATGTAATTCATCTTCCTCAGGTTAGCGGTGGAGGCATGGCGTCTGTGCCACAGTACGGACCCGTCTCTGAAGCCTTTGATAGTAAGAGATCG
>JAANYP010000696.1:15021-35179 GCA_020465985.1 Centrapalus pauciflorus | reverse complement strand
CATTGTTGATGATTTCACCAGATTTACTTGGTTTTACTTTCTTAGGTCCAAAGATGAAACTGCTGAGCTTGTTAAGTCTTTTATCCTTAAGATAGAAAACCAATCCAATTCCAAAGTTAAGGTGATAAGATCAGACAATGGAACTGAATTTAAAAATCAAATTCTAAACAGTTTCTGTGAGTCCAAAGGTATTGCTAGACAATATAGTGCACCAAGAACACCACAGCAAAATGGTGTAGCTGAAAGAAAGAATAGAACATTAATTGAGGCTGCTAGAACAATGTTAGCTGATTCTAATCTGCCTATGACTTTCTTGGCAGAAGCTGTTAATACAGCCTGTTATGTTCTAAATAGGGTTCAAGTAGTTCAATCACAAGGAAAAACTCCCTATGAGCTATTCCACAACAGAAGTCCCCTAATAGCTTTCTTCAAGCCTTTTGGATGCCCATGTACTATTCTTCACACTAAGACTCACTTAGGGAAAGTTTGAGAGTAAGGCTGAAGAAGGATTTTTTGTAGGATACTCAATTCAAAGCAAAGCCTATAGAGTATACAACAGAGTGTCTAAAACAATTGAAGAAAGTGCCAATGTTGAATTTAATGAAAATACTGCTAACATCAAAGGCACTGGTCCTGATTGGTTATTTGATTTAGATTCTCTAACAAATTCTCTGAGCTTTGCCGAGTTTACTGCAGAAGCTGATGCATACAGGATTGAAGCTGCTAACACACATTCTCATGCTGCCAATACAATTTCTCATGCTGTTGGCACAAAGTTTCAGACTGATGCAGATTCAACAAGTTGGGATGACTTCACCACTCTACCACTTCTGTCATGTGATCCTCCAGGGGTCCTGAGCACTCAACATGATGCAAATCCAGACACTGAAGTGCCATTTCCAAGTCCTGACAGCACAGCTCAAACACAAAAGGAAACAGCTCCAGTTTCTAGGCTAGCAGTGCCAACAGCTTCTCAAGCTGTTAGCCTAGAAACTCAAACTGTTCCAGAAACTGAACCATTCACTGGTTCTGATGGAGATGACACAAACCTTGGAACATCCTTCCAAACAGAGAGAGAGCCCACACTAAGAGTTCATAAGCATCACCCTCTTAATCAAATACTGGGTGATCCAAGCACTCCTGTTCAAACAAGGAAGATGGTCCACAATGAGACTGCTGTTGCTGAACAAGCAGTTCCAGAATTCAGCCTAGCTGCTTTTGAACATGCCTGTTTCATGTCTCAACTAGAACCCAAAAAGGCATCAGAAGCACTAAAAGATTCATCCTGGATTGAAGCTATGCAAGAAGAGCTTTTACAGTTTAAAATTCAGAATGTATGGACTCTGGTGGATCTTCCTAAAGGTAAGAGAGCAATAGGTACAAGGTGGGTGTTCAGAAACAAGAAGGATGAGAGAGGGATAGTCATCAAGAACAAAGCAAGACTAGTAGCACAAGGGTACACTCAAGAAGAAGGAATAGATTATGATGATGTCTTTGCTCCAGTAGCAAGAATTGAAGCCATCAGACTATTTCTAGCATATGCAAGTTTCAAAGGCTTTAAAGTGTATCAAATGGATGTTAAGTCTGCTTTCTTGTATGGGACAATTGAAGAGGAAGTGTATGTGTGTCAACCTCCTGGTTTTGAAGACTACAAGTATCCAGACAGGGTGTACAAGCTAGACAAAGCTCTCTATGGTCTTCACCAAGCCCCCAGAGCATGGTATGACACACTGTCATCATATCTTCTACAGAATGGATTCAAGAGAGGCACTCTGGACAAAACACTTTTCACTAAATCCATCAAAGCTGAGATTCTTCTTGTCCAGATCTATGTTGATGACATCATTTTTGGCTCAACTAATGATAAGTTGTGCAAAGATTTTGAGGCCCTAATGCACAAAAAGTTTCAAATGAGTTCAATGGGGGAACTCACATTCTTTCTAGGGCTGCAGGTCAAACAGAAGCCTACTGGTCTATTCATAAGTCAATCAAAGTATGTCAAAGACATACTGGAAAAGTTTGGCTATCAAGACACAAAGGTTGCAAGCACTCCAATGGATCCTCATAAACAGCTTCATACAGACAAAGACGGCATAGATGTGGACATTCATCTATACAGATCCCTTATAGGATCTCTCATGTATCTAACATCTTCTAGACCTGATATAATGTTTGCTGTCTGTGTGTGTGCCAGGTTTCAATGTTCACCAAAGGATTCTCACTTGGTTGCTGTTAAGAGAATTTTCAGATACCTTAAAGGCCAACCACATTTAGGCCTCTGGTATCCCAAAGACTCTCCTTTTGAACTAACTGCATATTCTGACAGTGACTATGGTGGTTGCAACATTGACAGAAAATCCACAACTGGTGGATGTCAATACTTAGGAGCAAGACTGGTCTCTTGGCAATGCAAGAAACAAACAACTGTCTCCACATCATCCACTGAAGCAGAATACGTAGCAGCTGCAAGCTGCTGCTCCCAGGTAATGTGGATTCAAAATCAGCTAAGAGACTATGGTATGAATTTCTTATCCACTCCTATTTATATTGACAATTCAAGTGCCATTAGCATTGTGCAAAACCCAGTGAAATTCCCAAAAACCAAGCATATAGAAATCAGATTTCACTTCATCAGAGATTGTAATGAAAAGAAGTTAATCCAAGTTACCAAAATACATACTGATGATCAGCTAGCTGATCTATTTACAAAACCTTTTGATGTAGGAAGGTTCACTTTCCTAATATCAAACATTGGTATGGTAAACATGGATTAATTGATTTTTATTATTATCAACTCAATATGCTAATTTAAGGGGGAGACACTGTTCCATTGAAAATCTGCACAAATTTACACTAACAGCATGAGTCTTTTCTCATGCTGCTAGTTCATTTTCTCGGACTGCTAGTTATTTTCACTTGATCTGTCAAAGTGTGCAGGGTATTTAGGTAATTTCCCAAATGTGTGCGCGGGACCTAACCTTTTCGAAACCTTTAAAGGTCCCAGTTTCGTTCAGTTGTAACTACCAGTTACATATTCTTCTTCCACGGCCTTCTGCTTTCTCTCTGAACGATACACACATTCTCTTCAAACCCTAAACCCTAAACCGTCGTTTCTTGATCAATGGAGTTCGTAAAAGAACACAACTGCCTCCCATACACCCTGAAACACACTGACCTTGAACCGTTCCATGAGATGATGGACTTCCTCAGGCACTCCCATATACACTATGCACTCAATATTGACCCCACTATATACATATCTCATATTGAGCAATTCTGGAATCATGCCTATGTTCAAACCATCAATGGAGTGCCTACCCTGACTTCCAAAATCGATGGTACTACCATCAATATCACCGAGGAGTCCATCAGACATCATCTGCATCTTCAAGATGCCACAGGTATAAAAGACCTATCTCTTACTGCTTTACACTTTGGTCTTCAAAATATTGGATATAGGGGTCCTGCTGATTCTTTTACTTTCTTGAAAGCACATTTTTCTCCTAAATGGAAATACCTTGTGCATATTATTCAGCAATGTTTAAGCCCCAAAAGAACTGGTTGGTCCGAATTTTCTTCAAATATTGCCACTGCCTTAGTGTGCTTTTCTACTGGCCAACAGTTTAATTTTTCAAATATGATCTTTCAAGGAATGTTAAGGCATCATTCCTTGAAGCATGGGAAATTTTTGATGTATCCTCGATTTTTGGCAAAAATAATTGCACACACCTGCACTGCTTCAAATTTACATAAGAGGATATATGTTTCCCATAGGCACTCACTATCTTCAATCAAAAGGCTGATAAAGCCAAGTGCCAATTTTGTTAGCATTGATGCTCCATTGCCCTCTGCAATGATGAACATCATCACAAGAAACAGAGGAGAGGGGCCTGAGCAGACACAGCCTAACATTACTGCTTCAACCCCAGGACCCCAACCCACTCCTCATGATACAGATATTCCCACTGATCCTTTTGTACAGCCCACACGCCCACTACAATACTTATATAAAAGGAAAAGGGGACGAGGAGCTCCTTCCTCCTCCTCCCTTAGACAAGAGCCATATATCCCTGTGCAGGAGGATCCTTCTGCACAGAATATCCAAAGGGAACCAATTGAGGACACTCCTAACCTCAATCAGGAGGTGAACATCTCTTCTGAGACTGTTCATATGGGTTCTGTGGCTGGCACTACTGATGTCTCTGCACAAGAGGCACAGGACAGGGCCAACATCTCTAAGACCACACCCATGGCAACAGCAAGTGTGCAAACACGAGCTGGAAGTCCCCAGTACCAAGAAAAGAGGGGCCCAGAGGTTCCTACTTCTGGTGTTAATGTCAGTGATAGACCACAAACACCCCTGGTGTTATCTGATCTTGAGACTAGTCTGCAACTGATGCTCTTAACGGATCCAAAGCTGAAACCTGTTGTAACAATGTTGGAATACCAAATGTCCATCATTGCTGCACAGGGGGCACAAATTCATGCACTCAAACAGGCAGAAGCTGCTCACAATCAGAAACTGGCTAATCTACACAAAGGGTTTACTCTTTGTGGAAATAAGCTCATCAAACTAGAGCAGTTGATTCAAACCCATGTGGCAAAGGTTGTAGGTCCTTCTGACCAAACCAATGCTTCCAAAAAGGGGGAGAATCAGGAAGTTCCTGAACCAGTCCAAGCAGCTCCAACACCAACAGTCCAAGCAGCATCAACAGCTCCATCTTCTAGGCTAGCAGTCCCAACAGCTTCTCAAGCTGTTAGCCTAGAAACTCAAGCTGCTTCTACAAGAGCAACTGGAGTTGTTATAAGAGAAGGTATTCAAGCTCCATCCATTTCAGTCCAAGCTACATCTTCTGCTACAAAAGATAAGGGCAAGGGTATTGGCATTGAGTCTCCAACGCACAAGTTTTCTTCCAGAAAAGCCCAGATTGCCTTTGATGCTGAGATTGCCAGAAAATTAGCAGAAGAACAAGATCAGGCCTTAGACCAGCAAACCCATGCCCCAATGCAAGATGATGAAACCTTAGGAGATTACCTAAGAGGGTTTGTGGTCAAGCAAGGTGAAAGGAAGAGGAAGATGCCAACTGGGCATACCAAGGCTGAAAATAGAAGATTCTTGATCAATTTTGCCGTTGCAGCAGACATTCCAAAGAAAATTGCTCAGTCCATGAGTACTGAAAGGCTGCAGGAAATACATGATAAAGAAATGGAGAAAAGAAAGAAAACAAGAGTCTCTTCAGCAGTTCAGCCAGTACCAAAAGTTCAATCGTCCCAATCAGTCCAACCATCAACAAAACCAGTCCAAACTGAAGCTGCCAGTGCACCTGCTCCCACTGATCAACCTACTGTTTCTGTTCCATCATCTGTTAAGAGGGTGATCTTTCAGCACCATTTGCAAAAAGCTATGGAAATAGAAAAGTTGATTGATCAACATGACTTCACAAAGCCAGAAATCAACTACTGGTTTGCCAGGTCTCTGGATGAAAGAAATATAAGGGTCAAGTTTGTGATAAGGAGAGAATCTGGACCAGAAGAGGAGTATGATACATTCTGGCAGATGGTCCATAAGCTGACCAGGGATGAACTAATAAAGATGTACCACATAGGGTCTGTTTCTCAAGTCAGATCTGATCTTCCACAAGTAAAACAACTCATCAGAGATCTAAGTTCAGTTGCTGATGCTGAATTTGCAAGAAAAGAAGTGGAAGATGCTGAGAAGAAAGGGAAGCAGATCAAGGAAGTACATATTTTTGTCAAATCCAGAACCTACAGAATTCAATTCAAAGATGGATTTGGTATTTTCTTCAATCTCGAGTTTTATAATTTTTCAAAAGATATGCTGCTTCAAATAAAATCAGTTAGGATATCTTGTGATAAAGAAGAGATGAAGAGAGAATTTTTGAAGGCTATAGATCAGAAGCTTGCACAATTGTAAGTTTTTGAAAGCCTTGGTTTGTAAATAACAGTTTACTTTTTCATTTCCTTATTTGTATAGAACTTAAAGTCTTGTATAAAGAATTTAAGTTAGGGGGAGATTGTTGGGAAATAGTTTAAGTATACTCAAGCTGTTAGTTAGACTTCTCATACTGTTAGTAGAATTTCTGTGTAAGTACAAAGTTCATGCTGCTAGTTGAAGAAACTCGAGCTGCCAGTATAAAAGTTCAAGCTGCCAGAGCAAAATAACTCAAGCTGCTCAGTTCATGCTGCCAAGTCATTCAAGCTGCTCAACAGTTTCATAAACAGAATGTGCTGATTTTCAGGGAAGATATCTACAAGAAGATTCCAGCATATCTACTATCAGAGAAGTCATAGTCCTTCAAGGAAACACGTCCATAAAGCAATATAAATAGACAGAAGATTGTATAGAAGATATACGCATAGAATAAGAGTTTTCTGCATATTTTGAGTCTGTAATTGCTTTATTGTTCAAGTTTTCTTAAGCCTCTAAGGTTGTAAAACCCTAAGAACAGTTTGTGTTCTTCGTCTAATCAAAACAGATTAGAGGTGATTGTAATCAGTGAATTCAGCAATACAAACAGTCTTGATTACTTCTTATGTTTTATGCTATTATTGATTCTGAAAGTTTTTGTCAAAATAATTAAGTGTTATTCCGCAAACTTCTTAATTAAACTTTGATTCAAAGCAAGATTATTGATTTATACTCTGATAAATTCAAATCAGTTAATCTTGGTTATTCATAATTTTCATAAGTTATAGATCCTGACATGCATGCTGTTAAGCTAATCCCTTAAAGATCTGCTATAGTGCAGCCTACCACTTCCTTATATCTCGACAATACTTCTAGCAATGCCTTTTCTTGCTCATTAGTAAGATCAGTTGCAATGATTACAGGCAGTGTGCTATCAGGACCAAGAAAAGCGTATTTGAGATGAGAAGGAAGTGGCTTCAACTCTAGTTTTGGTGGTTGTTCAAGAGAGGGTTTTGCTGATGGTGGTAGGTCAGTAGGGAGCTTTTCAATCTTGTGTGTCCATGGTGGTTGTTTAAAATCCACTGATTGAACACATTCAAGTTTGAATTCCTTACATTCTGACATAATCTCTAGCTTATGCTCATTATAAAACAGAAGTAGTTCCACTGGATCCTTACATGTTATTGTTGATAATTGTTGTTGTAATAAATCATCAACTAAATCGATCATGTAACAATCTGAATCCAACAGTGCATTAGGTACATTATTAAAGACATTGAGTCGGAGTTTGCGGTTTCCGAATGCCATGTCCAAAGCACTTGTTCTGCAATTAATTTGAGCATTGATCGTGGCTAAGAAGGGACGACGTAGAATGATTGCCGGTTGGCTTTCTTTATAAGTACCGTCCGAGTCCAATACTAAGAAATGTATTGGATAATAGAAGTCCTCATTCTTGACAATTACATCAGATAACATCCCCCCGTGGTACTTTGATGGACCTGTCTGCTAATGGCAAGATGACATCTGTTTTTTTTAAAGTACCTAGATCGTGCTGATCAAATAAATTTCACGGTAAGATATTAACACTTGCCCCTATGTCTAGAAGTGATTTCTTAATTTGAACATCTCCAATAGTTAACGGAATCAAGGGTGATCCTAGGTCCTTTAATTTAGGCGGTAGTGAGCTTGTAATAACTGCACTAACTTGTTCAGTGAGATTTACTTGTTTAGAAAGAAATATTTTGAATTTACGTTTCTGAGTACAAAGGTCTTTTAAAAATTTAGCGTAAGAAGGGACTTGTTGTATGGCTTTGATTAAGGGAATATTGATTTTAAATTGATTAAAGATGTCCCATAAATTTTCAGTCTTAGGTCCTCTCTTAGCATAAGGAAATGATGCCGGATTTTCCAAGGCCGATGGGTAAGGAGCAGTTTCAGTGTCTGAACTGCCTTCCCCAACTTTAGTCTCGATGGGTTTCTTGGCTTCTAAATCCTTAAAGGTTACTTTCTTAAGTTTATTTTCTTCCTTTGACTCTGATTTAGGTGGTTCCTCTTCATAGACATTTTCTATATCGTCATCTGTCTCACTCTCCTTAGGCATTTCTATCTTATTATCGACTTTCATTCCACTCCTAAGGGTAATGATTTTAGCTACTTCATTGACCTCATCGACTTCATATTTCTTCTCATTACCATGGTGATGCGATGGGTTAACTGTGGTGTTACTTGGAAGCTTCCCTTCTTCTCTTTTAGTTAGAGACTCTACAATTTGTCCCATTTGCCTTCGAAGCATCTCCATAGTTTTCACTTGTACCATCGTTTGTTGTTTCATGAATTTCATAAATTCGGAAAACTCTTTCGAATTTCCAGACATTGGTCGTGCTTCATGTTCTTCTTTAGGGTCTTGACGTTTATAATATCGATCATCCTTCGTGGTTGAGGTTGATCCATATTGGAAATCTCGGTTTTGTTGTTGAGGTTGCTCATATCTTGGCTTCGCAGGAGCATCAATGTATTGATTATCCCTCCAACTAAAGTTCGGGTGTTTTCTCCCTCTCGAATTGTAGGTATCCGAATATGGGTTTTCCCGTTCTCTTCGTTGTCGATAACCAAAGGCTTCATTCACACGTGACACAACATGCCTGTGCCACTGTGGCTTTTCTTATTCCCTTCATCAACAAATCCATCTTCTTGCTTAGTTCAGAAAAATCGGATTTAACTTCTTTATTCCACGCATTGTCTATGCCCATGACTTGGACACCAATGCTACTTTCCGAACCTGCTTGGACTTTTAACCCCTTACTCAACTGGGTTAACAGCTCCCATGCTTTGTCATCCTCTTTTGCCAAAAAGGCTCCGCCAGAAGCGGACGTGATCATATTTCTACTTTCTTGACAAACCCCATCAAAGAAGGTTTTGATCATCATCCATTTAGGGATATCATGATCTGGACATGTTCTTAATAATTCATTTAACCTATTAAATGCTTTGTGGAATTTTTCTCCAGGTCTTTGTTTAAATCCACTTATTTCTTTACGTTTTTCTGTAGTTTTACTAATTGGATAATATTCAGTTAATAATTATTTTTTCATTTCTTCCCAAGTAGTTATACTATCAGTGGGAAGTGACACAAACCAATTTTTTGCTTTTTCCTTCAAATAGAAAGGAAAGAGTCTAAGCTTAAGTGCGTCTACTGTCATTCCCCTAACATGATTGGCCTTACATATGACAGTGAATTCCACTAAATGCACATACGGTTCTTCGCTTGGTGCTCCGCAAAAAACTGGTATAATAAGCTGAGGCCTAATTTCAGGTTCATTATCCATGATTGGATAAAGAATGGGTGATGGATCAGGAATATCACCCCGCCTATAATGGGATTATACAGTTCGTCTTTCTGCCATTGCTTCGTTGTTTTGTTGGACGTCGATAAGAGTGTTCTCGACCTTCTCGTCTTCAGAACTAGATAATTTTTCAGCATCTCTCTCAGGAACAACGTTCTTACTTTGGTTAGCTTGTTTTGTGGCTCGTCTATTAGATCTAATAGTTTTCTCTATTTCTGAATCAAATTTCAAGGGTGAAATTCGACCGGAATAACGTGTGTGCATAAACCTACGAGAACTAGGAGAAGAACTAGAGTTTTTCTTTTTGGTGAGAATCGATGCTTGCGCCATGATTCCCTTTTCTTAATAATAATAAAGACAATAATAAAACTAAATATTAAAATGAAGCAAATAAAAGTAAAGCAGATAAACAATTAATAAAATAACTAAATAAGCATTTAAAGCAAATAGGCAGATAAAGTAAAATAAACTAAATTAACTAACTAAAGCTAATTACCAAAATACGTGACTTTAAGCGTAACCGCTCCCCGGAAATGGCGCCAAAATTTGATACGAGTGTCGTTACCTCCCCAAAAATAACTGCTAAATACCTTAGAAGCTAGGGTAAGTAGGGATCGTATCCACAGAATGCGAAATGTTAATTTCACGTATTCGAGCGACTAGCGTTGAAAACTTAATTACTTGGAAAAAGTGATTGATTGAGAAAGATCGTTACTTTCATAAAACTAATTACTTGCGTGATTGTTAGAAAAAAAACTTAATTGATTTGATTAATTAAATACGTTAACAAAGATAACCACTCCCCGATTCCACACTTAGCTTCGTATTTACTTTCAAGAACAATATAAAGATTACATGGACATAACCTATTGACAATCGTTATTAATATCGTTACGTGATCTTGGGCATAACGCATGTTACTTTGATTACTCGTCTTAATTAATATATAACTCGGTACGAATAATAAAATATCGACGAACTATCTTACGAAACGCAACTAAATAAATAACAATCATTCGTTTACAATCAAAAGATAAACAATAAAAATCATGCAAACATAGAGAATCGTTCATAGAATTAAAACACTTAGTGTGATGCTTCCTCCGAGAATGATTAGTGTGAGCTTAGCCGGACATCATTGGTGCAATACCCCAGAGTTGTGAGTTCATCTTCCTTAGCAAGGTCGTAGCTTGGCTCGTGTATTCTTCGTACTCGTATTCGCTATGTAGGTCCCGAATCAATCAAGCAAACACGCAATAAACAATATATAATAAAGAGTTAGCATGAACGAAGAACAAATGTTTATCTCTCTCAATGAAAACGGCTACACGCACAAACACCTTCATGTATTAGCTTGTGTGTTTTTCTATCTGTCCCTAAACAACCTTTAAATAATAAACCTAAATAGGCCTAAGCTTGATTACAATTAATTAACCCTAACGGTCTCCCCCTTTGGGATCAAGTCTGGTTTCTTCAAAATACACTTGATCTTCTTATTAATAATCTCTCATTTGAATGATCTTCTCTTTCAATAACAGTTTTTGGAGATTTCTCAATAGCAAAAACCTTGAAATGATGTGAACACGATCTTCATCTTTGATAAGAATATTCAGTTGAACTTGGCAATGAACTTTGTCACTTTGAGAATCAGAAGACTTCAACTTTAACACAAGCTTCAAATAGATTATAGAATGATTTCTTCTTTCAGCTATAGTCTTGAAATCACTTGTGACAACTTTGATTCCCAGTATATTTTGCACTCAAGCACAATAATTAAACGATTTGTATTAAGAATATGAAGATTACAAGAGAGAATTTTGACACTCAATCTCTAGGAACTTTCACACACTCAAAAACACACACTAGATGGAGGCTCCTTTGTGTCTTCTTCTTAAAACCCTAGGAGAACAATACTATATATACCTAAGCCTACTTTGGGAGTTTGTCCAAACACTCCTCTTAAAGTCTTGGAAATTAAGATTCCCCCCAAAGTAAACTATTCCTAATTATAAATTGAACCTAGACTTTTATTATATTTAATTATACACTATTTTAGGGCTAACAATCTCCCCTTTAGTGTATAATTAAATATTTACGATTAAGCGCAATTACACAAGCTTGAATTACAAGAAATAAAATTTCTAACAATCTCCCCCTTCTTGTAATCAAGGCTGGTATTCTTCTGAAGTCTTGGGCTCTAAACTCTGATCTCTGATCATTAAAGTAACTCTGATCTCTGAACTTTTGAAGTATATCATTGATCTTCTTCAGATGACTCTCCCCTTAAATGTTTCAGATCGGTGGATCTCCCCTTGCGTTTAGTAGGTCTTTCAACACATTGCAAATCTCTTCTAAACATTCTCCCCTTCATGATAATCATGATAATTATGATCATCATGTAATCACTTCACCTCTCCCTTTCAAATGAATAACCTTAATGTGTCTTCAAATCTTCTTTCTTTATCGAAGCAGATGATTACAGACTCAGAAAGAAAATATTACATTTAAGAACATTACAGACACAGAAGTACTTATCTCTCTCATGTTACATTCTCAATCAGTAACTCTCCCCCTCAATTACAGAGTGTAATCAGTTACATCATAAAATCCATTCATGGCTTTGCAACCTGAACAAATAAAAGAGAAATGAAATTATTTGTAAGTAACATTCCAGTTCCACATAGGAGTATTGTTTGCACAATAGACTATGTCTATGTGACCTACGTTCAGCGCTGGCGTGACATTAACACTGGTAGGATTTCCAAATAATCATCGTAAAATCCTTTATCATGAAAGAATCACTCATATTTGTTCCGGCTTTGTCTCGGTAGACAAGCTGTTTATAGTCACACAGACTGTAGACTCCATGTGTCCTAAAAGTGTATCATTAAGCTCTAGACTCAAAGTGCATCAACTGAAGTCGGAGACTGGAGAGGATGGCTTCCTTGTTTCAATATCAACAATATCCAAATGATATGTCGATAGAGTATGTGATATAACTCCGTGTGAATTGAAATAGAAGTCTTTTAAGAGACGACTGAGTAGCTAGGGGGAGTTAGGTGCATGCATCACTGGGTCCATGACATCTTGTTCAATACCTAATTCCAACACATGGAATTTGGTAGCAGATGTAGGAAACCCAGCAGACTGACATGATGTTGGTAGGATTTATCTTTTCTTTTAATCCTTTCTCACCCCTCAGCTCTCGTCATTTTTCAATTGAACTCCCTCCAGCTCTCTTTTAGCTCATGATGCACCCCATCTCCATTCGATAAACCCTCTCAATTGCATTTTATCTATGCTCGACCCTGCTAGTACCCCATGGTAACTAACACTCCTCAACTAATTGACCTAAGAACCCTTACTCACACAAACTAAAGTGGTTTGCTCCTTGGGTAGGTCTTCCGGCTCTGGTTTAAACCATAGGAACGATATATATATGCCTAATCACACATATTGGGCATCATCAGAGTTAGCATGATATCTTGAAAGATATATCAGTGAAGCTCATGGGGTATTTCAGAAGATGGATGAGAGTTGAATGAAATATCTTGGGAAGTTTGAGAGACTGTATGAGAGAACATTAATAAAAAGTCTGATATGAGATTTGGAAATGAATCAGATTATCATGAAGGAATTAGCTTGGATGAGATAAACTTGATGTATGAGAAAATTAGATAATGTGGGAGAAAGCAGAATATTTAAGAGAATCTCAGGAAGAATGAGATCAAGATCATCACGAAGATTAGATCAATTAATCTTGATGGAAATTAATTCATTCAGAGAATCAGATTATTCTCACAAAACCTTTTAAAGTGTGCGTTAGAGTATTCAGAATGCTTACACACTTTTCGTTAAGATGTCATCTTCAAAGCGAATCTGAAACTCCCCCTGCAAATAAGAACAGTATCAGTGAAATATTAAATGTTATGAGTGAATTTCAAGAAGGAAACTCAAACTGATAAGCATAAAAAGTAGAGAAAATTCCAAAGAAGTCTCGTAAACACGGGTTCTAAACTGGGTGTTTAGAAACCATCTAAACATGAAAGATCGGGTTCTGATCTGTCATGATGCAGAAGCCATTGCTTTGAAGTACGGGTTCCACTCGAAAGTAAGTAGAAGCCATTTCTTTGAAGATCGGGTCTTGAACTGAGTGATCAAAAGCCTTTACATTGAAGTCCGGGTTCCAGTCTGAAGTGATCTGAAAACCATCTCATTGAAGTCAGGGTTCCAGTCTGAAGTGATCTGAAAACCATCTCATTGAAGTCCGTGTTCCAGTCTGAAGTGATCTGGAAACCAACTCATCGAAGTCCGGGTTCTAGTCTGAAGTGATCTAAAAACCATCTCATTGAAGTCCGGGTTCCAGTCTGAAGTGATCTGAAAACCATTTAACCTGCAAAAAAAATTAAACCACTTTGGTACCCATCGAAAGATGGGTCCTTTCTTGTTAGATTTAGGATTCCATCGTCATGTAACAACACAACAGTAGGAATCCATTTATCATTCGACACAGGTTTAGATGTAGAACCTTTTGGCACCCATTTGTATATGGGTCCAGCTAATTTTGAAACAACCTTAGGTAATGGAACAACCTTTGGCTTGGGTGACTTTGGAAATGCCTTAGGCTTGGCCTTTGGCGATGGTTTTTCCAATTTGTCAGGCGGCGATGAGGCATGCACTTTTGTTTTCTTAGATTGGCGGCGTTTCCGTTTTTCAGGATAAGGTACAAACTTAGTCATTTCCGGAACGATGCGCCGAAAACTTTTTGGACATAATTGAAACAGATTGCAAAAAGAGTATTTCAAAGGATTACTAGCAACATCCTTTCCAGGCACACTGACACTACTATCGATTTTCACAAAAGATTCAGGCATGAGTGCCTTTTTCACAAAGAAACTTTGAAAATCAAGAGGTGTTATTTTAGGAATCCTCCTTGCATGACCTGTAGGTGCAAAACAATGAGAGTCTATACGTTTGGAAGACTTAGACTTGGAGAAATTTCCTTGGTGAGTGGATTTCTTGGAAGACTTAGATTGACTCCGAGTCTTCTTTGAAACCTCTGCTTTGGAAGATTTGGAGCACTCACCTTTACAACTGACAGAAGAAACTTCAACCTTGGCTTTACCTTTTTCAGATGATGTGAGATGGACTTTTGTAGGATGAGAAACCTTAAAATCTTTTAAATGAGAATTTAACCTTTCTGAAACTGTGTCAAGCTTTTCTTTGTAGATGGTTAATTCAACATTTTGTTCAAAACTTTGTCTGACTAATTTTTCCTCGCTCTTGAGAAGAGCTTCTTGATAACCAAGAGCTTTCTTTCAAGCTGTCTTTAATTCCTTTTCTAAAACATTTATTTTCTGTTGAAGAACTTTTGTAGGAATGTAAAGGTGAGGGATTGGTTTTACAGGATCAATATTCAATTCTTCTGATGAATAAGTAGGTAAGCAGTCTTCCTCTAAAGTAGGTACTCTAGAAGAATAGCTTTCTTTCAGTTCATCATATTTGAAAAAGATTTCCTTTTCCTTGTTTTCATTACGTTTCTCATCCTCTTGGGTTAAAACTTCTTTTGATGACTCAAAAAAGAAAGATTTAAGCCCAGCACCCATGTAATTAATGTCATAAAAAATAGGTAAAACTTGTTGAACCTTTTCCAAGTACTTAGGATTTTTAAAATCAATTCCTTGTTTGGAATAATAAAACCTAGTCTCTTTGGGTTGGTTTAAATGAATAGTTTGTTCAGTTTGACCCCGTTTTAGAAATTCATCATCTAGGGTCTTTATGCGAGAGTACAAACCTATTCTTTCTTCTTCTATCATTTTGTATTTTTCCAAACTGTCTATGTTTTCCATGCTTATAGACTCTAAGCGTTTTGAAAGAACAGATATTTCTGATTTTAAAGAGTTCTTTTCATCAGTGAGTTTATCCATACAAGATTCAAGGTATTTAATCCTATCCTCAACATCTACCATTTCAATCAAGATCTTCTTTATCACCTCATGGTTGTTTAGCCATTTCTTTTTATACACAGCGGATTGTTCTTTTTCAGCAATCAATTCATTCATTAATTCATGTAGTTGTGCATGCAGTTCATCAAATTCATCACTAGATTTAAAATCAGATAAGGATTGTATATCAAATAAATCAGATGAAGATGAAGAACTTTGAACCTGTTTGGAGTGGTTCATGAGACAGACTGGAGATATATCAACTTTCTCCTCCTCGACAGTCTTTTCATGTGTGGAAAATCCTTGAGCCATGATTGTGGAGTGCCAAAGGTGGATCTTCTAGATTGGAAACTGGAAAAACTCAGAATGTTCACAAGTTCGGATGTATCCGAGGTTGGTAACTTTGAGAAACTTGGATCAGAATCAGGTTTTTGATGTTGAAACTTCAGCTTTTCTAATCAAGAAATTGTAGATCTCGTTTCTAGCTTCGTTTCGGCGTATGGTAGGCCGTCTAACGATGTTCCAGTCAAAAGTTATGGCCTCTGGCAGCACTGAATGTCAAAAGTTTGGATAGACCCGGACCCGAAATTCGGATGATCTGAATTCGGATGTCCGAATTCGGATGTTCCGAATTCGTATGTGTCTGAATTTCGGTGAGGCCGTAGATCTCGTTTCAAGCTTCGTTTTGACGTATTGTAGGCCGTCTAACGATGTTCCAGTCAAAAGTTATGGCCTCTGGAAGCACTGAATGTCAAAAGTTTGGATAGACCCGGACCCAAAATTCGGATGATCCGAATTCGGACATCCGAACTCGGATGGGTCTGAATTTCGGTGAGGTCGTAGGTCTCGTTTCAAGCTTCTTTTTGACGTATTGTAGGCCTTCTAATGATGTTCCAGTCAAACGTTATGCTCTCTGGAAGCACTGAAACGAGAATAACACTTAAGAAATTACCGATTAACAATTTCAACGATTAAACAAGAAAATCTTGTAATTATTGAACAAGAAATGTTCAAACTCGGTACAAGATTAATTGCTTATGATTATGGAATAGAAAACCAAACAAAAACAGAATATTAACATAGAATTAAGAGCAAAACCTTTGATTTTTGCGAAGAACATGAAGAACACGAAGAATAATTAGATTTAAAAAATGCAATTACTCCTTGGATACTTCAAATTAGATCATGAAAATTTCCAAAACAAATTATCTAACATATAAGATCATTCATGCAAAATTTCACATCATTTCAACAAGTATATCACTCAAATCAAAAATATAATCACAAAAACGTAACCGAAAATGACCAGAATAGTAAAATTGCGATTACTCCCTCGATATTTGGAGTTAGCCTCTGAAATTTTGACGGGATGTTTCTGGCATATACTCGCATAACATATCCAAAAATCAGCTTAAACGGACTTCGTATGAAAGTTTGGTGATTTTTTGAAGTTTCAGCCCAATTTCATGACGTTTTTTGTGATAACACGAACAAATCTGAGATTTCAAGTTTAAATCCAATCTTCTTGCTCTGATACCAATTGACAACTTTGATTCCCAGTATATTTGGCACTCAAACACAATAATTAAACGATTTGTATTAAGAATATGAAGATTACAAGAGAGAATTTTGACACTCAATCTCTAGGAACTTTCACACACTCAAAAACACACACTAGATGGAGGCTCCTTTGTGTTATCTTCTTAAAACCCTAGGAGAACAATACTATATATACCTAAGCCTACTTTAGGAGTTTGTCCAAACACTCCCCTTAAAGTCTTGGAAATTAAGATTTCCCCCTAAAGTAAACTATTCCTAATTATAAATTGAATCTAGACTTTTATTTTATTTAATTATACACTATTTTAGGGCTAACAACTTGAAGCTTTTGACACTTTAACTCTGTTCTCTCCCCCTTGATAATTCAATTGATTACACTTATTTTCTTAAGATAAGCTTTCTCTCTGGTTGAAACTATCTTTCTCTCCTTGAATTCTTCAATGATCTCTCTCCTCTAGTATTCTCCCCCTTAACTCATAGATTTGTTCTCCCCTTCATGATGATTAAGAGCATCTTGATTATCATGTAAGCTTCTTAGATATCCTTGACAAGATGCTTACTTCCCCTTGAAATATGAATACCTACTCTTTATCATCACAAATAGTCATTAGGCTTTGCAACCTGTGACATTGAAATAAGAAATATAGGGAAAAATAACAACCAGGACCACTTAGGTTTCATGTTAACACGATACTTATGAACTATGTGACCTACGTTCAGCGCTGACTTGATGTTAACACTGGTAGGATTTCCAACTAATCATCGTGAAATTCTTTTAATAAAGTACCACTATAGTTGTTCTGGCTTTGTCACATTAGACTAGCATTAATTGTCACACAGACATGACTCTATAAGTGTCCTAAGCAGTGTATAAAAATAGGCTCTAGACACATTGTGCAATCAAATGAAGTTTGGATACCGGAGCAGATTTTTCTTCCTGTTTCAATATCAATTACCTCCAAATGAGAAATTGATAGATTATGTGGTATATCTCTATGAGAAATGAAACTGTGGCCTTTTAAGAAGCAACTGAGTAGCTAGAGGGTTTAAGTGCTTGCGACACTGGGTCCATGACGTCTTTTTCAATACAAAATCTCAACGAATAAGATTCGATAGCATATGTAGGAAACCCAACTATTTGCAGGCGTCGATAGGATTTTTCTTCTTATTTAATCCTTTCTCTCCCGTCAAGCTCTCAAATGCATTTTTCAACTATAGCTCCCTCCGACTCAATTTTATCAGCACAACAAGATTTGATTCACCCCCATCTCCTTTCGATTATACCCCTCTCATGTTCATTTTATCTCTGCTCGACCCGATCAACACCCCCATTGTGTTTGATCCTCCTCAACTAGATCTAAAGACCCTTACTTCTCATCTATTGGAAGCATTACTTTGTGGGTAGGTCATCCGGTTCTGGGTAGACCATAGGAGTGATATATATGCCTATTGCGCTCATGTGGTGAATTTAAGTCAGCAGAGATCATCAAACGTGATGAACTTTGAGTTCAGAACTAGCAGTTATAATAGATAACAAAGTATGCTCAGAAGAACTGCTTTAGCGATTTGAGAGTGAACTCGATGAAATTAATCAGATGAGTATGGTGATGAGTGAATGAATCCGAAAGAATCAGAATTAGATAGTTCAGAATGAATGAATGATTCTGATTTGAATGAGATTCGGGACTCATGTTGAGTTGAGATAGTGGGATTTGGAGAGAATTATCTGAATGGATGAATAAGAATGAAACCCAATTCGGATATGAATGAATTCAGTGATGAACGAATTCATAGGGTGTGGAGAGATTCTCAGAGAATTGCGATCATGAGATCTGATCAGTCAAAATGAATTAGAATGAATGAATGTATCCTGATTGGCATGAAAATTGGACTGATCTCCTCTGATGAAAAAAATATTTTCTCCCCCTTAAATGATGATCGGATAAAATCCAAAAGACTTTGCATCATTAAGGGTAAAAGAAAAATTTTTAAAAAAACTTTAACTGTAGGTCCCGAGAGGTTCCCAAAGTATATAGTTATAAGCTGTAGAGGGGGGGTGAATACAGCAATTTAAAAACTACACACTCTTTTCTCAATGTTTGTATGTATTATCAACAATTTGTTAATTACAAACAAGCTTGAATGCGGAATAGTTCAAGCTGAGATGACAGATACAACAGTATGCTTACTAGTCTAAGACAGACTCGAACTAGTATACAATGAATACACTCACTAAGAAGCACTCACTGTGTTTACAAGACTTAAGGAACAGCTTAGGTAAAACAGCTTAGACACACATATGCTGGTTTACAGAAGACTTGCATGCATGAAGATCATACTTGCACGTTCACTCTTGGTTTAAGCACTTAGCTTTCTTCACACTTCTTTCTGACTTTAGAAGCTTCCTTTTATACTCACTTAGAGGATCTCAGAAAACATCTTCATTGGACAGAATGAAAAGGAAAAGTCTTGTTGAAAAGACAACATAACCTTTTCTGCACTTTTCTGAAAAGCAGACTTGTCTTCACATGTGCAGAACTTTTGTCTTTTTACTTTGTCTACTGTTGCATTGCCTTTAACTAATTTAGGAATGTCAACTTTGCGTCTTTCTTCCCTGTAAAGGCCTATTTTGATATAAGAAAAAGGTCTGTCACCCTTTTTCAAATATCCTTTTGTCTTCATGTTACAGAACAGCGTGGGCAGGCTGAGCAGTTCTGTTTTCCACTTTGTCTTCGACTTTGTAAACTGATCTTGTAGTCAAAAACAATACATGATGAACTTGGAACAATTCCATAAAGTATTTTTAGCCCTGTCCCAAGAACATGTCTGTTCACAAAGAACAGAACACTTTAAAATTGCCCAAGCTGCTCACCAGTGTAGAGCAGCGTAGACAGTTTATGTCCAGCCTGTTCAGCAGACAGAGCAGCTTGGACAAACTGTCTTAGTTGCAACACATGCAACATATAGAACAGCTTTAGACTGATATTGCAAATCATTTTTCAGGTTTCAATAAGGCATATAACAGGCCTTAAATTCAACCTTCAAATGTATCAACAGGTTTGATTATAAATCTCCCCCTCAGATGTAGAACAGGTTTGACTGAGGCCTTTTTGTGCCTAACAATCTCCCCCTATTTGCAATAACCAGTCTAAGCTGGTCTTATCAAAAATCACTATATATTTTTACAGTACATTTGCTAAAATAAAATTACAACATTACAGTAAAGTAAAAGATCAGTTTATATATACACTGATTCTTGATTACACTAGAACAACACATGTTCTTACAAGAGTACAACTAATGTACTAATGTATTTTACAACTAATGTAAAAGCAAAAATTACAACTTATGTAATAATGTACAACTAATGTACAAGATGT